>CM019754.1:39152799-39388006 GCA_009761765.1 Phenacoccus solenopsis | reverse complement strand
GTTGGTAACCGTGAAAAAAAAAAGAATCGTGAGATTCTTTCCACAATATAGGTTAAAATGATTACACTTTTACAGACTGTACCTTTGTTACGGATGGTCTTGATACACGAGTACTATTGTGTCGACTTTCTTCCAATATCAAATGCAAATATTAAATTACTATTGACATTACCGCCACGCGTAATTCTCGACGAATTGGAAATTGTATCGGTGCCGAAAGTGGAGTTCGTTCATTTGCACATTGGAAAGTTATGAGATACTGGTACACCAACGTGGGTCGATATCGGATTTAGAATGGATGTTTATACGAAGCGGTGTCTGGAGAGTTTCACGGTCACCATGGCATGAGCGGATGGTATTGCTGATATGACCGAAAGGATGAAAGGTATCTCTGAACTCGTGCGGTGGGAACGACCTAACGAGTTTGGAAGAATTATCGAATTCGAATCGCTCGTTTCGATTTTTCGCCAAGATGAAAATCGATATTTTTAAGCTTGGCAACACTGTCAGCGCTCTTGAGCGTATCCGGAATTATGAAAAACGCGGGTCCCAGCGGCTACTCGATGGAAAAATCCTTGTCCACATGCAAAGGGGTGGGCATCGAGATTCAAGAATTAATTTGTTCGAATGTACTTGTCACACTCGAACAATTTATAAACAAATTTATACGCTGATACGCGCCTTGTCCAGTTACAACAAAGGAAGGTCGTATCGCCGCGTTTATTTGCGTTGTTTGTTTCATTTTTATTAGCCTTAATTGCGGTATTTTCGCCACGTTTTATTGTCATGCAAATTAAGAGTTGGTCACATCATTAAAGTATTGTCAGGAAAATTGGCTTTTCTATACGAGCGTCGAATAATAAACGGTTAATTTCACGCGGTGGCGAACGTACGCAAGGTAAACCCACGTAAAACTAGGTACCGGTATATCATCGAAGGGTAAATTTTCAGCTCGTATATGCAGCTTCCAGAACAACATTTCACTTCTTACAACCTAACATCTCATTAAATGCGAAGAAAAAACCGCCTACAACAACACGTCACGAATACAAACTCCGGAAGGGTTTTAAAAAGTTAACACGTCGTCGAAATTATACGTAAGCGGAGAAAAAGTACCCGAGAGGACCTGTACGATAAATGCGGCTTACCATGATCCAAATACTTTCCCAGTCGACGCCTATGGAAGAAAAAAGTCGACGATGCGTTTTCATGAAGTACTCGAAAAGCCCAATCGAAGACGATGACCGGTAACGCGACTAGAATGATAAAATGAGACGACGTACGATGAATTGGAGCACTTCATACGTTGTTCGTCTGCAGTATGCATCGATAATTAACCTAACCGATTGTAACGTTAATTGGATATTACGTAATGGAAAACGCGTACCGTATAGAGTAATTTGTTGGGTGATTTGTTGATTTTTCTACATTTCTACCGATTATGGTGTCTACTCTGGTTTAACTTATTAGCTGGTACGACGGTACGTAAAGAACACGAAATACGACTATTTATCGTTCATCATTACATAGTGCGGTGTCGGTGGAGCATTTCGTAACAATAAACATGTTGGACGTTGGACAAACCTATTTTTCTCTACGCTCCATTAAGTGTCCTCAAGTAGTCTAGTCGTACTACATTTCGCCGTTGTCCTAAACACGGTTGAAAACAAAACACCGGCTTTATAATTTTAATCCGATTGTAATTTATCGTCGTGTAAATTTGACAAAACTCGAACACCATTCAAGCGGAACTGTCTGGGTCATTATCTCGATCCTTTATTTAATATCACCGTCGTCGTCGGCTGCTTTCCTATTCAAACAGGCAATTAGTACGGATCGAGGTTTTCCTCAATTTACTACAGCAATTACCGTCCCACTGTCTGTTAACAATGTGATCAGGTACATGGTGGAGTTTTAAGTGAGATCTTGAAGATCTAATGGAGTACTTCTTTTCTTACTTTGTTGGTAATGATTCACGGAGTAAGTTATCTTTGTGGCAATTATAGACACGAAGTAAAAATTTCCGCGAAATAATTTTCTCAATGAAAATTGTGCACCTCAGATCAGCGCAAGATCGAAACATTGGGCAGTGTTGCTATTTCAACATCTCGAATGATGTTTTTGGAACCAAGAGGTCTTCACCCAAATAAAATTTTCATTATTCATATAGCCTTTATAGCAACAGGATGTAAACATGATTTAGAATTCTTTGGCAAAATTAAGCATCTTTTGCTTTTCCATCAAGTAGGATTATGAGTTATCTCGAGAGAAATCGCTTAGAAACCTTATTTTGTCCAATATTATGATATTGTGGGACCATTAAGGCATTGATGGTTTTATAGAATAATACTTCATCATTCACTAAGGTAATGCTCTCAGTATCATTTAAGTCCAATATGTGTTGTGACGGTATACTCTTAGAGTTTGGTTATTTCGCGCTTTTCAGCAGCGAAATGATGAATATGACTTTCAGCGCTTTTCAGCTGCTGAAGCGAAGAAGCTGATTGGTGTGCTTTTTATAGCAACGATAAAAAAAATTAAATAAAAACGTCTTTGATGCCTAACAACGTAATGAAAGAATAAGTCGCTGAAGAAAATTTGAAAATTTAATTTATTAATTATAATACTCAAGCGATCAACTATATTTATGTAAAAATATGTAGAATAGGCAGGATTGGTGTATCACCACCTACAAAAATAATAACCACACGTAAAGTGAATACTATACATTGTGGTGGACCGTTAAGGCGAATAATAAACTAAAAATCTAGGCTTATATTTGCACCGCAACACACATTGTGTGCGAGTTTTTATCTCCTACGTTGCGGAGCTATCAGGTGCGTCGAAGCAATTGAAGCACCTGTAACAGTGTAATGCAAAAAAGGGCAGTTAAGAGTGTCGCATGTGTTAAAGCAAGAGAAAGTATTGGGAATTGGTTTAATAAATTAAAATTCTTATCTTTGGAAGAGCTGTTCATCCACAGTGCTTGCTGCTATGTTCATCGTAGGAAGGAAAAATTTGGTGTTTATGTTCGACCAAGACAAGAGCAAGACAAGATGATGGAGGTGGTGCTTGCCTACATGAAATACATTTCTTTTTAGGTTGTACAGAGTGTATATTGCTTCTGTTGCTAATAATAGTCTCCCCTCTTTGCTCAGGGGGATCATTAATAAGAAATGATTTAGTAAGTGCCCAAAGCTATACTTATTAAGTCATAGAAGTTAAATTTTTAATTTAATTTATTTTTTCTAATGCCAGTCTTTTATCTAGGCTCCTTTAGATTAGATAAGCAAGAGATTAGATATCATCCTGATGATGAAAATTTGAGTGGTGATACATATGTTGATGCTCCAAAAGGGGATCTTCATAAACACCACTTGACTCATATATTAATGCTCCTGGGAGCCCCTGATGGTATCGAAGTTATCATAGTTACCAGACACAAGGAGCTATAAATGGCCAAAATTGAAAGTACGCTTGCCACCAGCCAGCTAAAACCTGAACCTGATTTTCAGACTTGTGTCATAAAATGTTAATAAATTTCTATAATTGCGATTATTATTTTGTAGAAAATTTCATGATTATGAAAGACTTGGGAATCAGAAGTACATGATTGTATTAATGAGTATAGGTCAGGATTTGTATTCTGTTATATTATTAGTAAAATAAATTTTTATTGAAAGTTTGTAAATTCATTTTGGAAAGAAAGTATTTGTTTTGATATTTTGCAATCATTACGAGTCTCTTGTAGATCCCCACTACCTGTTGACATATGAATATCTTCAAAAAACTAAAATCTTTTCTGACATGTTCTAGCAAAAAAACTTACACTTTTTACTTATCTTAAAATAATTTCTTCAGAGAAGAAATACATGTAGCATCCTTTTTTGAATTCTTTCATTCAACTTTATCTTCCATTCTACATATTTGTGGAAACAAATTACAATACCTTCAATTTTTGATCTAGGATCTAGCATCGCTACATTGTACTTAGTTTAACATGTGGGTAGTCACAATGACTATTTTAATGTCAGTATAATTGCAAATCAAATTTTTCTTAGGAAAAAACGAGTTCCTAATTGTAAGTTGTGCACTCCACTTTAACGAACTTACATCATCATTCACCAATTGGACATCCAGATGCACTTCGGGCTTTAATAAATACCTATAAAGATTAAATGATACGTGCAAGGATGCAGTTACAGAAACTCGAAAAATGAACCTCATAAAAAAAAAGTAAAAAATCCGTTCACAAAACAATTAGCAACATAGGTGCCGTGCATCTCGATTATGTAACATGCAGCCGGTTGCTGATTGGAATCGCATCACGAGAGAACTGTATAGGAAATTGGGTGTACCGACTGAATGCTATAGGATGCAGATCACGATGATTTTTTTTCTAACGTCCGCGTTTGGTTTTAACGAAGACGTGTTCACCAATGTACGGACGCAACGTTGAAAGATGAAACTAGCATGATTTACATAAATCCCGAGAGTGGCGACTTTATCATGAAAATGAGCGCCCGTGACCGTCAAAACAAAGCGGCGAAAAATCGAGGGGGAGATTATAATCGTTCGATGTGAGCTAGGAATTTGCATACAGTCAATATTTAATATTAATAAGGCTTATCGGGGACGATCATTGTTTTAATCTGGTGGTCGTTGGGACGATTAAAATTTACCTTTATCGTATAATTACACGTATCGTTTCAATGTCGTACTGGAAACCTCATCGTTTTGCACACGAGTACACGTCATTGTCTTCGACGAATTTTCCTCTATTAATCGACCGGTTTAAAGTAATTTGTGATAGTGGATTCCGGCGCGCAGCTACAATAGTCGATTGAACATCATTACCGTCCTTCGCAAATTACTGTTATTAACGATTGTCCGGACTCGTACGGTTGGTATCATAAAAGGTCGACAAATTTGTTCGCTTTTTCAGGTCAAGCACCTTTTGTTATATTGGTTAATTTTATATATGAAAATACTACGTACTGCCTGTAGGTCTGCGAATCGGCGAACTAAAAAGCATCGTTGGCATATTTAGACGTTGTAATGGTATTCGTACAAGTCTATAATGAGGAGTAAAATTTACCAACAAGGTAAACGCGCATGTACACTGCACCGAAATCGTACTTGTATAGATGTAAGAATTACATTAGAAAAAAATGCCGTCCTCGAGTACCTGCGCTAATATCTACCCGAAGACCACCAAGTGAATAGAAAATTTGCAACGAACTAGTACCGAAGAATGCACTTTCTCTTCTGCATATATAGAATGCAAGCTGATATTGTGGTCCCCTCATTCTGGCTATATCTGTATTGTCGCACAATGATGGCAAATTCACGACAAGCTCGCCGATCAAAAATTGCCCACTACTCGATTAAAGTTGTTTTAGGTTAATCGACGAGTATTCGAGGAAATCATCTCATTGAATGTCTTCCATTGGAGCGAATGTTAATAATGTAGGAAATCTCGCAGGTACCTTCGTAAATGCGAGTAAATCGTGCGGTTGCATTTTCGATAATATATTCGTAACGAAGGTCGCGATACAAATTTAAAAGAATCTTCTTCCTTATTTGATGGAAATCGTTAAGCTCTCTACCGATATTCGTGCCTTAACCGTGAGAATTGATGGTTTCAATTCGGCAATGAAAAGAGCGAAACTGGAATAGCATAATAGTAAACGATATTAAGTACTTTATAGAGAGTAATATATTCATTTGATGCGACGTAATCAACGCGTCTCTATTCGGACACGATATCTCTACTTCACGTATTCATGGTCTCGTGATAGAAATTTCGTTTTTTTTTTTTTTTTTTTTTGTACTACTGAATATCAATATGAAGTACTACTTTTCTTCATTCTTTTATAAATGTTTAAAACTTTAGAAAGATTTGGGTTAATTTTGCCTTCCTGAATAAAAAATTCTAGTATTTTTTATTTTTTATAGGCGTCCCCATTTGTGGCATTTAAAGTTTGGATTGCATTAAAAAAAAAAAAAAAAAAAAAAAACTTTTGAACTTCATGGTTATCAACATTACATTTAGAAATTGATTTCAGTCCAGATGTTTGGCAACGTTATGTTCAAAAAAATTCGGTCATTTGAACATCTATGCTGTAGACCTGGCGTAGTTATTAAGAATACATGTTTCAGTCTTACACCAATATCTTATGTTGCCTTAGTGGATAGAAAAAATATAACTTAGTGAGAAGGACAAAAAATTTACTTTTTACGATTTCATGCTCGCGTTCCACCCCCTCCCCGTCCCCTTCAAAATTTTCAATCGTTTGATTATTAATTACTTTCTTTGAACCAATTAAATGAGTTCTTCTAATTTTGTATGTAGACATTATCTAGGCAATATTGTATTCAATAAAGAGATTTAGTTTGAACTTTGGTAGTGGTACGTCTAAAAAAAGGATCTCTGTTTTGAATATAGTAACCTCACATGCCTTTGTTGAGAGTCAGCAAGTATAATCTTTCATCTACAAATAGCAACATTGCACTACAAAAAAGAACTCTGTCGTCAAGGTTTGTCAATCTCTCATATAAAAGAAGCATTCTAGTCTCAAATATGACATTATTGAACTTGGAAAAGGAACTCTGTTGTTAAAGTTTAACAATTTAATTGAATGATGGACATTATAATTGAAGTTTGATAATATTTCATCTAGAGATAAGAGAGAGAGAGAGAGAGAGAGAGAGAGATAAAAAACGTAGTTCCATTTTGAAGATGGCAACATCACATTTGGAAAAGGAACTCCATGTCTCTATCGTCAAAATTTGGCAATCTCTTATTTGAGGAAAAATATCAAAGCCTTGAAGATGACAACGTGGAACTTGAAAAAGGGAAGTTTGTCAATCTCTCTCATTGAAAAAAAAAAAAAAAACATTGCTAGACTAATAGATGGCCGCATAAGAGCGTAGCCTTTTTGAGAACCACAATAGGTAGGAGATTTTGACAGGTGAAAAGTAACCTTTTTGAGAACCACAATACGAATTATAATTAGAGTAAAGAATCGTTCTGCTCATACACTCAGATTCAAATGTAGCCTTTTTGAGAACCAACTAGTTTTTACGAGTTCTCATTTTTAGGTATAGGTATAGACGTACATAATCTTACATTATTAAGCAGCGTTCATATGGTAACGATTGCAATGCATAGCATTTTCGGTTTTCATATTGCACTATTCGTTTCAACTTGTCTAATTTTTAGTAGGTATGTTAATCAGTACTGAGTGGCGATTCTGGAGTATTGCAATCTGTTATTTGAATTGCACATAAATTAGGAAATTACCTGCATTCCATGAGGAAAAATAGATAAGAATATCGACCTTCTTGAATAATCATCTCAGTTAACTTCAGATAACACCTTTAGCCAAAACAACGAGATTTACAAACAGATACCAATTTTTAGCAGCAGATATACGAAATAATGGCGTTATTAAAAGTTATATTACGAAAAACAAATTAAATTTACTGTATGATAGGTATCAGTACAAGTTGAGAAAAGATAGAAGTGATGAAACAGTAAAAAGTTGGGTTTGTGTAAACAAGAAATGCTCAAGGAGTTTAAAAACCGATGGTGCAATGGAGAAAATTCTATATGATAATACTCGAAATCATGATCACCCGGTACTTTGAAAGCTTGGTTCTCAAATATGCCACTTTGTCTTAGGAGCGAATCACTCTTCGCTCATAGTTCATTTTTAGTTGAGAATCTCGTTGGTTCTCAAAAATGCTACTTTTCGTCAGGAGCATCATTAATCAAATTCGTCTGGTTCTCAAAACGGAACCGCCGGCCGCATAAAACTTGAAAAAAGGACTATTGTTGAAGTTTGACAACTTTACTGAATAATAGATAGGTATTATTAATGAAGTTTTATAATCTTTAATTTAAGGAAGGCAAGTCCTATTTTGAAGATAAAAGCATCATACTTGGAAAAGAGGCTCTATCGTTGAAGCTAGATAATGTTGTTTGAGAAATAGGACGTGGAATTAAAAAAAAAGGATTTCATCTTTGAAGTTGGCCAACACCTACTAGAGTTTGGTATTGATGTTTGACTGCTTTGCATCTAAGAAATCATTCCACTTTTGAAGATGGCAACGTTGTATTTAAAACACAGACTTCTTTGTTTCATTTTACAATGTGAAGTCTGGCAGCGTTGCATTACAAAAAAGAGGATTTTGGCCTCAATATTTGGCAACCTTGCACTTAAATATTGAACCATGGACTTCGGCAAAATTGCATTGCATTAAAAACAATTCCAACTCCGAATAGTAAATATGATTCTTTCACTTACGTTGGTTAATTGAAAAGTCGAAGAAAATTTGGAATAGTGGTTTGTTTCACACAGGCGTTTATGGTGTCGTAATCGATGTTGGCGAACCGTGCCGAATTGGCCATTAAGCGCCTGAACGACGTTAATTAAGCGATTAATAAGAGCGTCTCGTATTTACAGCATTATACTGCATGCTACCTTTTTGTAACGTTGCCAAAATACCCTGTATCGGTGGCTTTGTAATGCGAGTTGATAACGGAAACGACGAATACGGTGTTATAATTCGAAATTCGAGACTACTTTCCACGGTAGTGCTCGTGTACCTACGCTTTGACGGTCAAGTTCAGATTAAATTACGTGCTCATCGAGGCGGCGAATATATTTTCCATTCGAATGGGTAATTTATTTTTTCCTGCTGGTCTTAGGTTACCCGTACGTGCGGATATTGTATTTGCGCTCTTTTTCATATTTAATATTGCGGTTTTCAATCGCGCTTTTCGCCGTTCGGCTTGGCTTGATGACTTAATTCTCGAATCCAAGAGGTTCAACGGGTCGTTCGCGTGTGAATCGCTACGCATACGTAAGAATCATGCGGCAAGGTGGATTTCAATAATCGGGTAATGTTCGTTGATCTCGAAGGATGTTCGCGAGATTGTTGTCATTCGATATTTAGCTATCGTAGATCGGGTCAATGCTACTTAAGCGAATACACCAAGAAACAAGATATTTGCGGAGATCTGTCTCTTTTCGTGCTGACGTTCAGTTCACTTCTTGTACATTGATCAAACAATCTTATCATACCGAGTACATGTCAGAGCATGACGAGTCCTGTCCTACATGCTACCCATGTACTTAAACGCTCTTGCAAACCATAGCGTGCCAGTTACATTTTAATAAATGAAAAAGCGCATTAGTAAGACTATAAATAAAGAAGGACGTAGCGCGCCGCGAACAGCTGAAATTTAAATTCATCCGCTGTCACCATATGGAAGTACATAGTATAATTTCTCCGGATGACCATTCATCTTGATGCGGTTACGATACCAGAGGACGATACGCGATGCGTCTACAGTTGCAACATTAATTCACATCTCATGTACATCTCAGTCGATATCGCATTAATCATCGTAAATAATAATTTCGAAGACCGTATAACATTCTAAAACACTCAACGGGCATACCGAAGGCGCTGTTAACATACCCGCGTGGACATCCCGGCGTTCGACTTGACAAACTTATTTCGCAATTTAAAAAGTTGCATCAATACGACATTAAGAGTGGCACGGGTTCTCAAAGAGTGCAGCTTTTTATTAGGACACGTCGATGCCCATAAAATAAAAATTTAATCCTCAATGAACGAATCAATAGCGTTGTATGGCGGTTTTGGTATCACTGATTCCGGAGTTACCACATTTTTCCGCTCAAAAAGAAGACCTAAATATCCTGTTCTGGTAAAAGATTTATTTCTAGACTGGTACACGCTGGTTAATCGGTACGTGTCAAACGCGTCCTTGAACCGAGCCCAACTCCAGCGTCTTATTTTTATCCGAATACCATCTCTTTTAACGTAAAATATTTACAATATAATTGCGTGATAGGAGCTTCGGTTGGAAAAAACGGCTTTTCGTCGGTCAGCGAAAGCCGGCTTTATGATTGATGATATCTGTGCGATGGGAATGCGCGCCGCGGTCACCACGTAAAGTGGGTGCAGTGTGTGGTCGAAGTATTACTTATACCATACGTGATGACTGACGATATCAATCGTGGTTAGGATACTGCGAGAAAAGGTCTCGACGAGAGATCATCCAGGACTTGAGAATTCATTCTTTCGTTCTCATTTAAGTATATTCACAATGATGCTGGAAAAGTACCTTGAAATCGCCTAGTCCAAAGAATTAAAATGCTAGAATGAGGGGTGAAAAGCGCAAAGTTTCTCAAGGCTCATCTTTCTAAAGGAACTCAGGAGAGGCAAAAAATGCTCAAGTTTAGCTTAATATAAAAAATTTAAGTACCTATTTAAAAATAACATGAGAAAACTAACGATATCCAAAAATAAAAGAATTTAAAAACGGAAAAATGTTTGTTTTTATGACTATTAAAAAGTTCTTCCATTTTTCAAATTTCTTGTTCGAAAAAATTTGATTCATTGGAGAAATTTTTTGTCTGTAGCGCTCAAAAAGTGTTCCAATTCGAGGCTTGATTTTAACTCTAGACAGCTCTGCCAAGAATTTCAATTCTTCTACAGAAGCAGTGTGATTTTCCTAAAGATGTAGAAATGCTGTAGAGTCGGAGTCAGAATTAAGATGATTCCAAATGACTCCGCATTCGCAATGAAGAAGTGGAGTCGGGATAAAGTTTTGCAGAATTGCTCGAGAATCATAGTGGAGGATGGAGTCTAAATGAAGTTTCACGAACTACTCCAGAGTCAAAGCACTGGAGTAAGTGCCATTTTATAGTGACTTCAAAGTCAAAGTAAAGTCTGATTCAAAATTCGGGGCGATGTCAAGTTTTGGAAGTTGCTTTGCAGTCACCATACAAGTATGTTTTCACGTGAACTCTCAAAGCGATTTTTTAATTCTAATAGCAACTTCTGAGTTGTGATTTTGCAAATTATAGGATTCAGAACTACCATTACCTAACGTAATGGAAGTCTGTGCAATAAAATTGACTCTGCTCTTGGATAAAAACATAAGTCACACCTCAAATTCAGCGCAAACCTCTTCAGAGTCAAAGTAGCATCACATTCAAGCTCTAGTAACTACTCAGGAACTGAAGTAAGTCAGTTGAATTTTTTAAAAATTACTCCATAGTTAAGGGATGGAGCAAGAGTCAATATTTCAAATTGATTGATATCAAAGTTGAGTTGAATTCTCGCTTGCCCAGGAATTAAAGTGGAGTCAAAATGAAGTTTTAAGAATTGCTCCCTATTGTCAAGAAATGGAATAAGAGTCAGGTGGAACAAAAGTCAAATTTAAATTGACTCTAGAGTCAAAGTGGAGTCGAAGTCAAGCTTGCTTAGATAGACTCTAAATTAAATGTGGAGTTGGATTCAATCGTGCTTAGGAGTCAGATGGAGCAGAAGTAAGTATTCAAATTGATTCTGGAGTTGAAGTAAAATCAGATTCAAGTTTCCTTAGGAGTCAAAGCAGAGTCAAAATGAAGTTTTAAAAATTGTTCCATAGTCGAGACCTGGAGCAAGAGTCAAGTAGGACAGAAGTCAAGTTTTCAGATTGACTCTAGGGTCAAAGTGGAGTCAAATTCAAGCTTCCTTAGGAGTCAAAGCAGCGTCAAAATGAAGTTTTAAAAATTGTTCCATAGTGGAGGCCTTTTTTTTTTTTTTGCGGGAATTGCTTCTACCGCGCACGACACTACTTGATTGGGAACCGCTTGTGGCATTACTTCCAACCAAGTAGGGACACCTTGGCAACTAGCCTACATCTCCCTGGGTTTTCCTTAGGCGGGTGTGCGCCGCCACCCAAGTTCCACCGCATCGGAAGTTCAGCTGTTGCTTCATCCTTTCCTTGAGAACCTACTCCCCGCTGGTGGGTTTCAATCCCCAAATCTTCTCTACGGCCTTGTCTGCGCAATGCGCTTTTCTCGAGTGTATGATGGTCTCCAGCCCTCACCTCGCGCCGCATCTCCCTTCCTTTCAGAGGATCCTCGCCGGTTGCGTTTCTGCATTTCATGACCTATTAAGCCCACAGGCAGACTAGAGGTCATACACTCTATGGGCCCTACTTCTGTTTGCGTCATCCTACTCTACTCCAAGCTGTGAAGCAAGGTAGGAGCGGTCTGCAATAAGAGTCAAGTGTTCAGATCAACTCTGAAGTCAAAGTAGAATTGAAGCCCAACTTGCTCAGATTGACTCTGACGTAATAGTTGAGTCAGATTCAACCTTGCTTAGGAGTCAAAGCAGAGTCAAGAAGTTTCAAAAATTGTTCCATAGTGGAGGCCTGGAGCAAGAGTCAAGTGTTCAGATCGACTCTGAAGTCAAAGTGGAATCGAAGCCCAGCTTGCTCAGACTGACTCTAAGGTAATAGTTGAGTCAGATTCAGTCTTGCTTAGGAGTCAAAGCAGAGTCAAAATGAAGTTTTAAAAATTGTTCCACATAGTTATGACCTGGAGGAAGAGTCAAGTTTCCAGACTGATTCTAGAGTTAAAGTGGAGTGAGATTCATTGAGAGTGACTTCTGAGCCAGGTCAGTCTAAAATTAAATTTTTGACTGGCTTCAGATAATTATATTTTAATTATTCGCTATCGAAGTGTAGATGGATCTACTAAGATCTTGTGATGTTAATGTGAAGTTAGCTCACCACATTGTAAATCGTGACTCAACGGATACAGTTGTCGGCGTAAATTCGCAGCTCGAACCATCAGACACGACGGTGCCGCATTTTCCACATACAACTCTATCCGGGGACAAATTACCAACGCCAATAACCATTTATCAATTAACATCTAAATCATGAGTCGATAAATCGACGCTAACGGCCGCGCAAAGGTTAATGGCTACGGCGAAATGTGTAATTACGGTTGTGAGGCGCAATTAAAACATGTTCGCGTTTCACGATCTTGTAATTGATTTACTTCGATCGAATGATAAATCGACTGCTATAGATCTATGCGTGCGAAATCGTACATAAAGTCGGCTGCGGAATGTAATTGATTTCGACACGAGAATCGGTATATGTACTTTTCCTCGACGCGTTCAAAGCTTTAATAAAAATACGGAAACGAAGTGGCGAAAAATACGTCGTTGAATTTACCTAATACGTCGAACAAAACGCCGGAAATCAGCCGGCCGTCGTAACGATGGCGTATGGGTCTTTTTTTGAAAACCGAAAGTAATCATTTTAGACCTTTCATCCGGGCACGGCGTGAAATTAAAACAGACGAACGCGATTCACTCATGCAGCACGTCCCGAGCAGACGCCTCCTTAAACGCGTTGTTCACGCTGGATGCACCTAACCGAATTTTTACATCAACGGTTCGAACGTAAAGGAAGTGGCCTTGAATGTTTCACAAATGTCTGTCGTCAATGTCGCGTAATTACCGAGGCCCAGTCGTAATGTATGACTCATCGATTCTTCGCATTTACGAGCTCTGGGAAAATATAATCGGCGAAAAAATTCGACTCGATGTTCGTTGAATTTGGCGGGCATGTGCAATCTGCCAGGAAGATCGGATACGGATGGGCTTCAGAGTCGTGAAACGTACTCTCCGGCAGATTTATCATTTTCGTATTTTATCCTCGATAAGATCGCGTGTTTGCGTATTATGAAAAAAAACGCTTTCGCAGAAATATGCACGCGAAAAACGACGTGCCTGAAATTTCAACCGAAGGTCGATGTACATATTTTGATCGCACAGACCGGTCGACTTGATCCCCACTTCGCAGATTTATCGTGAAGAACTAAGAACCCATCGAGATGGTTCATGCAGTCCATCCGAGGATTTCTTCCCACATAAAGTTGCGGAGTAACACTCGGTGCTCAAGCTGCGTCGATGCGACATTGAGATACGATCGAGCGATATGAGAAGGTATTGGGTATCGACGTTGTTGACGAGGAATGACGCAACGAGTTGATAACGCACGTGTCTCAGCTCCGTCTTCTGAGGGCATCCATATGGTAAATGGTTCACGACGGTCAACAGGTGAGACACGATCATAACAGTACATGAATATAGGCAACCAAATGACGAGGCGAATTGCCGGATATTCATTCGGTTCAGCTCAGATCATCTCGATAATTTGGACATGGTAGTCGAGATGAAAAAACAGAGGATATAGATCTGGGTTCGGAGTTTTAAAAAAGGCTCGGAATGATGATCGTGGATTTTTATTTCTAAAAGAAATGTCTTAAGATATTGAAACATTCACGAAAGAAGTCACAAATACAAATGTGTAAGGGTTTCAAATCTCATTTTTCTAAATTGTTCGTAAACGACTTATTTCTCAAATTTTGAAAGCTCGCCTCAGAATGTACTTCATAAGAAAAATTACCTCCTTGAGAGTTTCTACTTCAAAAGCTCACCGAAGGATAAATGTTGGTATTCACTTCCACATTTAATCAGCTGCCCTTCCATCTACATTTCTCTAATTTAACTCTAGTTATCTTGAGTTAAAGAAATTACCTTCTCAAAAATTGAAACTCTGAAAACTAGCCTCAGGATGTGTAATTATGTGTGCACATTCACTCCAGCATTTCATCAACTTTCAAACTTTCCTGACACTATATATTTTTCAGTTTTATCATAGTTGGCTCGAACCAGTTCTTGAGCTTTATTGACTTTTCTTTGAAATTTCGAGCAAGTTATTATAAGAAAAAGAGATTTGAAACAAAGTAATGATAGTGAATGCAAAAGTTGATTTTACTTTTCAGCGAAGTTTGCTAAAAAAGTTGGGAAATAAGAAAAAAAGGAACAATAATAAAAAAAGATTAAAACAAAAAATATCCGAAAATTGAAAAAAATTAACGAAAAAAAGTCTGACAATAAGAAAAAATATTCAAAAACAAAAATTTAAAACCAAAGAAATATTCAAAAATAAAAAATAAAATAGCTAAAATTTTCCAATATAAAAACAAAAAATTACAGACGGTAAAAAAAGTCTAGAAACAAAAAAAATTAATAGTCAAAAACAACAAAATAAATAAAAATAAAAAAAAGGCAAAATTTGAAAAAAATTTTATCATGCCTAAAAATAATGGAATAACAAAAAAATTAAGTGAGAAATGTTTAAAAATGAGAAAAAAAATTTAAAAATTAAAATACATTAAAAACTGAAGAATATTCAAAAAAAAAAAACTTATCAAAAATAAAAATATCGAATATAAATTTTGAAAAAATATTCAAAAATAAAAAAAAAGTCTAACTAGGGGAAAAAATTATCCAAATTCAAAAACCATGAAAAAGTAAAATGTCCAAAAAAATAAAAATAAAAAAACACGCAAAAATTTCTAAAAAACATAAAATGAGCAAAACTTGAGAAAAAAAATTTAGAAATTCAAAAAAATATTCAAAAATGTTGAAATTTTTTTTAAATACTAAAACCTATAAAAAAAATTAAATGATTTATTATGGGTAATTCATTTAAACTTTCATGTGAAATTCATGAGAAGGCATTGTATTTGAAGGGTCAAAAATTTATTTCTGCCCTAAGCTCAATCTTGTGGCGCTTGCCGGCCCTGAACTCATCAACGACGAGTTATCCGCTACCAATCCCAGCCACCGCAATCTTAGTAATCGACGTTCCATCGTCAAAACCTCAGCGATTAGAGACGAAATAACGAGCGGAAGTTAATGCGTTGAATAAAGCATTATTAAGCGCTTAACAACTTCACACCGTAGTTTCTCTTCATTATTCGTACTCGAGTTGATTTTCTATCACATTTCCGCTAATTATTTAATTAGCCAACGAGAAAGTATAATATTTACGTTTTTATTTCCATGTTTACGAATTGGATAGCTAATGTGCGAATTAGCTACGAAACCTAATCTTCGGCTCCCTCGATCCTCAACCCTTGGCTGGATACCGTTAAGAATGAGATCCTCTGAGTCACGCTTCTCGCGTTCGTCAGGAAAAATAAAGAAGAGCCGTATATCCTGTACAGCGTGGTAGCTTCGGTTTTTGAAAGTCGATACCGAAGCGGTGTCGCTTCGGTGATCTTACGTGTATTCAGTTGGTATAGGACACTCCCTACCATTATAATGGTGATCTCTTTGTAAGGTTATACCAGTTTTTTTTGGCTGGAGATGAATTTGTATTGAAAATTTGCGCTTTTCTGCCGTTTTTTGTGGGCATATAAGCACGTACTCGTTCGAGTATGTATTATAAAGATTAAATTTCAGAAGCATGTTAGAAACTGTGTATGCTTTACGTACTCACAAATGCACTGTGTTTAATGCATCACACTGCATGAGACAGTACCGCGTAGGAAATCAAGAAAAATATAACGACTAAATGCCTATCCACCTTTCACTCACACTTTTACTTTCTACATGGCGAAAAAAAAAAAAAGGAAGCAACGGGGTACTCGAAAATTACAATTCGGTACTTATCAGCGATTTCCTGATAAATAATACGTACACGCGAAACACGTTAAACGAAAAACGCGAACCCAACACCATCGTCTATCGAGCGCATTCAAATGATAATTGAACTTTTTGCATGGTGCGACGCGCGGAATAAACGCTACCTATGTAATTTGCATTTCGCCAAGTGCTTCATTTTCGAACCAAAATCACGCTTCTGTCGTGCCTTACCTGTTACATGAACGTAACTTTCTTTTCAGAGCGGATCGAGAGCAAAAAACAAATATTTCTAACGATGATAATAGATACGGCAATTCTCGCTTGTACCGACCAGATCGATATTTATAGGTATAAATCGATAATCGGCGTCGATTGTGCGTACATTTGGAGCTACTTTCTTCGCGAAAACTGGTTAGCGACGGTAGACGAAACGGCTACATTTTCTATCGGTGATGTTAACAGATGCTGCTGCTCAGGTGTCGGAATATTCCAATTCGCATTCTTGGCCATCGTCATTTTCACCGTCGTCTCTGATGGGGTTAGCGGCGAAAAATGTATAACGAGGTGGTCACGGTACGCGGATGAGGTTAACCTTTGGGGTTACTGGGAGGAGAGAGTTAATGAAATAGTTGAAAGTTATCAATTAAAAGTGATGTATTGGATTTGAGTTGAGTACGTGCAACGTGGTATAGGTTAATCGAAGTGTTGAAGTGGGATAAATGGAAAGAACTTCGGAATTACGGATTGGACATCGATAATAATAAATTAATGGAGACTTTTAATATTTATTTCAGAGAGATTTTGGAGCCAAGATGAATGAAATTACAATTTATAGTCGTGGAAGGAGCATAGATATAAAAAAAAATATCCTTCAGAATTTTTATCATGTCTAATGAAAAAAATCTTCAAAAATGAACAACATTTACTTTAGAACAGAATGTAAAAAATTTTTAAAAAAAAAAAAAAATTAAAATTGAAAACTGTTCAAAAATGGAATAATTACAAATATAAATCATAAAGAGAGGTCAAAATGAAGATTTACACAAAAATGAGTGCCAAAATGAAAAAAAAATTCTCAAACATTTTCTTAATTTCCATCAGTAGGATTCATATTCAATTTCAGAGAGACGACATTCAGTTTTCCAGATTGATGCGGAAAAATTAATTATTTAAAAGAATGGGAGGGGTGAGAGAATAAAATACTCGAATTTTTATGAAATAAAATGCACCTATGAAAATAAAATTTTTTTGCAAAATGAAAAAATTTCTAAAAAATGGAAAATTTCTGCTAATTTTTTTTATAATTTTCTGTTTAATTTATCAACTGAAAATCTATTGCGAAGAAGTTGCCATTCACTACAAGTTCTAATACACAAATCTTCTTTTGTCATACGTAGGAGCCTACAAATTCCATTTTATCGCTCGAAACGTGATATAAATGGGAGCTAAAACATTTAGCCTCATTTTCGAATTTTTTGTTTTTTTTCGAGATTATACCTAAAGGCATTTTTTCTTTTTTTTTCATTCCTTCATTTATTACAAATTGAAATTTTTAGCTTGAAAAAAATTTCCCACTTACTTAGAAGTCATTATATATCAAATATTAATTCCTTGGTAATTTTGCTAGATTTTCGAATAGATTTTGTTATTTCCTTTAATTTTGTTTTTTAGACCATTTTTTAATTATTTATTCGCTTTGTTTAAAATTTCAATATTTTATATCTTGTTTCAGGTTGAAGTTGACCATAAGTAATTGAAATCTAATAGAAGATTTGTGGTTCCGGTGGGTAAGTCGTATTTCCATGCTTTCAGTTTTCATAACCATTGAGTAAAAATTTTATCCACATTAATTTAATCCCTCAATTTCTTTTACTCAATTTTGAAAAACAAAAATCATAGAACGAAAAGGATGAACTATTCGAAAATATTGAAAAAGTAGTAAAATTTTCTTACTTTTGAAATAAATACACCCACTCCCTCAACTTTCACTTAAACCAAATTCCGAGACCAATCGGCGAGCAGTTTTACTTTTAGATACGAGTTAAACATTTTCCAAACTCGCGATTACATTCATTCGAGTTATGAAGGTGGTAGTTTCCACGAAGACACCAGACGCCTTCGTGATCTCAGGTACGTATATAGTAATCATTAATAACCTACCTACCTACGTACATATCTGTTTAACCTATTCTACTTTTTCAAATGGTCGAATACGACATTGGTCAGTGACTGAGAATTCAATTCCTACGGAAATACTGGCATCGTTTAAGAAATATGTACCTACTGCTATACATGTTCTTAAAGTCATCCCACAACAACATCACCTATATAGCCTAAAATGATGGATGTTTCAAGTAAATGCGTTATCGCTGCACTTCGCTATCACAGTCTTAACACAATCGGTCAGAATTATCGCTGGGCAATATTTATTCGAAGTTATGGATTATGGAAACTAATGCCAACATTGAACCAGGACCTTTCAGACGAATAGCTGATAACCGACGAGGCGTCTGAGTACATTATGTCACACTACATGTCTGGGGTTTATGTCGATAATGTTTTGGAAGAAGAGAATATATTTGTATTTACTCAACCCCTGTTCTACCGAGTGTTAGGCGTCTTCTCAACGATGATTCGAAGCTGAAACCGGAGCTCCATTTTTAAAAGGCGAGCGTTATGTAAGTATATGAGTATATTTCTTCGTCTTAATGTGTTTGTTTGTGGCCCAACAATTTTGTGATTGAGATGGTATGATGACGATGTTTCCCTTGTATATTGAAGTGTGTAACTGACAGTAACCAAGAGATGAAATGATGTATTTAGAATTTTTCTTGACAAGTTCAAGATAAGTATACGTGTACAAGTCTTATTTAAACATATGAACCAGATAAGGCTGTCAATAGTTGAATTAAAATTATAAATCCAATAATAAAACACTTCCAAAAAGCGAATAAGTTAAGTTCAAAATTTCATCATTGCGGGGAAAAAATATTTTTGACATCTTGGTAGCGGTTAAAGATATTTTGTTCTAGCGTTGTCATCACTAAATTATATCTGTAGTGAACGACTTGAAATTTTAAAATTGACAAAAGTAAATAAAGTTCCAAAGCTGATTCATTTTTGGAGTCATAAGATGTAAGCAAGTTTCAGTATTTCTATCCTAGCACAAATAACTCGATTGAATAATTTTGGCAAGAAATAAGGTTAGTGTGGTATTCTTTGCGGTGATACATTGCTAATCCTATGTATTCTGTGGTTGTTCTCGTTTCTGTTTCTATAGCAAATAACAATCGGATAAATAAATGATGAAATATTTTCCATTTTCTTGGACATATGTATTGTATACCTTCAAAACTTTATGCAGGCTTATAGGATACCTCAGTCAATCTAAAGTACTTTTCTTGGCCGAAAAATACCAAATTTAAAGCTCATTTCTACACATGTAGGTATTTCGTCGCACTCACAAATGTTGCATGTAACTTCTTGCATTTTTAATTACCACAAAAAAACTGGGCTGCATTTGATCTAGAGAACAGTACATTTTTGTAGTGACAGTCCATTGCTTTGCCCAACAAAATACGTACCACTTACTTCTACAAATGTTGGTATTTTGTCGCAGTTAAAAATGTGGAAAAGAACAGACATTTTTGTTAGAAGGGATTAGTACATCAATTGTAATGGTCTGATACTAACCCTACAAAGGTATCATTACTTTTATGCGGTATCAAGAGTTGAGCTTTTGTGTTTCACATCTGGCAACCCTGATTTGGGCGGATGAATACATGACCTTGTGATACTAGTCTCTGGATAAAAGCAAGGTGCGCGTGACGTTTGTTTGCGCGTAAAATTTTTCAACTCATTTTTCCCTAAAAAATCGGTAATTTTGCGGGATTCCTGACATCAAACCTTAACGAAATGCTTTTCAATTCAGTTTTTCATGCTGATGTACCAGAAAAAGCATTTACTAACATCAGAAGTGGTTGAAGCACTAAGAAAAATATAAGAAAGATACAAAGAAGCCCGATACCATCTCCCCAAAAACTATGAACAAAAATGATTGATATCATGAATGATGCAGTATAAATAAGCTGGATTTTCGATTTCATCGACGCAGTTGCAAAATAATGTTCAGATCATTGGTGTTCCTTCATAAAAAGCCAATCTTTTTTTTTATTTTTATTTTCTTCATGTTTTGAAGAACGGTAAATTGATAACTTATTTTATCAATGATAGACATCGAGTACATGCTAAGAGAGTCCTTCTCCTCTAAGATTTGCATGTAGCGAATATGGGCATGGCAAACCCAAGGTACTCTACCTTTTTTCCCCCTGTTGCCTTGTGGTATTCCTCTCTTCTACCCAAAAATTAGGGTTTCTCAGAGGGAAGATACCAGCAGCAAGGAAAAAAGAGTATGATTGGAGGTGAAGCTCTCTGCCTCACAAGAGAGTAAGCAGGGCTCTTACATATAGCACCTTATGGTAGGCCTCAACAGTGGAGTGCCTAAAGGTGTGGAAGAGGAGAGAAAGAAGGAGGCAAGAGAATTTGCCATTTGTGTAGGCCTCACCAGTTCAGCGTGTCTAGTTACTGAAGAAAGAAGAGAAAGAAAATAGAAGGCGAGAAGGCATGAGGAAAATTTACAGCCTTTTTGGGTGGAGGATGAATCACAGGATATCATGGCCTTGGAAGGCGTTATTCCTCCCAGAGCTTTTTGATAACCCTCCGTAGATACTAGATAGACCACGTGCTCTGGGTGGGAAGGTACCCTTCCTAGCACTGGCATTACTTTTTATTCTTCTGTGCCAGAACTATTCCTTCTTCAATTCTCCAGTGATTATAGACTGAAGTATGTGTCAGAACAACTGTGTTTGAGAGAGCAGGCTTTGCATACCCGAAAAACATCAGCTTTAGTGGTGGGAATTTATTATATTTGGTACATTCTGCTACTAAGTTATCTATCCTTCCTTTAATAAATTCTTCTTCAATTCCTTTCTGTACCTTGGCCATGTGTATACGTGGCAACTCATCAACATAGAAGTGGGAGAAAAAAACCTTTTATGATTTGTGAGTCCTGCTACGTTATATTCTCCAAGTGTTCCATCTGGGAGCTTAGAATCTAGCAGACAGGAGATGGAATGGAATATAATCCTAATAATGAATGTGAGTTGGCGCTCTGAAAGGAAACCCTTATTGATGCCACTACACTGAAATAACTGCACAGCTGTTCTTGTATCATCAGATGAGCGGCCAATGATGAGTTGTGGGGTACAGTGAGTTATAAATGGCCAAAGTGCGCAGTATTTGCATCATCCACTGAAACCTGAATCTGAACCCACTTATTCGAATTGTACTCTGAACATCGAAGTTGAGTAAATGCGTAAAAAAACGACGTTCGGTACACAATGTCGACTGGAGCGAGAACACATACACAATAATGAAGGTGCACGCGATAACACTTAACGAGAAACGAGTTATAAAAATTGATTATAATGCACGAAAATAACAACGTATAAGACACCGGTACAGAGCCCATGGCCGCGAAACGCCGTCGGTGGTGGTAATTAAAAAGAATCATTCTTCAGCGACGATGGCGACGAGCAGCGCCACAACAACATATGTAAATACAAAGAAGCGACGATCTCACGAACATTTAATGGCGAAATATATACGTACGGGGAGTTAGCGTGAAATTATAAAATTCGAAGAAAACTACGATTGCGTGCCAGCACATACGACCACCTTTGTGTGAAGCGCGAGATTAGCAGCAGCAGATTAAAGGAGTCGAGTAGGTATTTTTCGTTTACACGGTATTCGAAAATTCTCATGTACGTTCACCTTTAACTTTGAACTTAGCGAGGCGCGTATAAATCAGCGGCGTATCGTTCCAGATTTGACATTCAATTAGAGGAGGCGACGCGCGAATCGCATCGACGATCGAGATGAAAACCGCTGTCAAATTAATATCATCTCATTAGAGCTGGTTCTTCCCACCTCGGCAAACGGATACATTTTGTGGGTGTTCAACACCGTTATGTCACACATGCAATTAACCTCTTCGGTACACTAATCCGATTGTGGAATACGATAATAGTGCGCTCGGCGACACGACTTTTCGGTAGTATTAAACGAAGCGTATGGATATGGGTTACGTTGCGAGGCTCGCCATTACCACTCGGTTCATTCATCGAGTACAAGAAGTGCAGTCGTAGGCGCCATAGACACGACGCCTGGTATGGTTGTGAAAGGTGAGCCAGACGTGGCGGCGTCCAGCAGCGATGTTATTAGATTTCGGCGACGGAATTGTCATCCCGTATGCAAATCGCGATTTCCGGGTTTACGTGGTTGGCGTAAACGCGCACACAAGCACCAATGACGTAACCGATCGGATGGAGATAAAGTAGCTGTAAAGAAATATCTCGGCGCGGTGAACGGATACGAAAATAGTATTACAATAGCGTGATTCATCGTGTACCTACTACACGCTCCGGCGATCGGTGTAGGCATAATAACATTACACCGGGTAATGTGGTACCGTGTCTGTGTATACATAGAGTTCCGCGAATACAAATGGAGAGGAAAAAAAACCATCCGTTGTCCCAAATAGTCAACGTTCATCGCCTAGTATTACCTAAAAAGCCGAACCTAATGGAGCTTACAGCATTGATTTTTACGTGTAGCTTTTTGTGCTCTGATTATTTCTCAACAATGAAGAAAACAAAATACACACGATACTACCAACGGGTCGTTATTTACTACGTTTAAACGGCCTATTATCATTATGTATTACGCAGGATCGTGATAATACCGCCGCATCGAGAGGATGATCGTAAATACGTCTCGTATTTTGGATTTACGCCGGTACGCTACTTTCCATTCGAAAGTAATTACCGCCATCGACGATCGTTTGTAAGAAAGCGCCCGTTAATCGTTACTAAAGATTATGAAATTTTCAGAAAAAATATTCCCCTTTATTTATGGCACTTCCTGTCGTCTTATTAAAAGCTCTATGGGACTAGTTACACGAGTATAACGACGTTACGCTGAATTATTCGTGGAAAATTAAACCACCTACATAGTACATAACGACGTTAGATAATTAATTTTCATATATAACCGGAAAATGCTTAGTCGTTCACGTGATTCGTTGTTGTAGCTACTTAAGCTTCGTATACACCTCAAGGTCGCATTATGTCGAAAAAGTTTCACGCATTATTTCCATTAACTGTGACCGTGATTGGACATCCTAATGAGTTTCTGGGAAGTGAAAAATTTGAAAATTTGAAATTTTTTCGAACGATTTTAAATCGGATTTTTTCGACTTGGGAATTCAAATAATTTCCTGATTTACAAAAATAATAAATTCAGTTATCAAAAAATAAGTATAAAATTACTCTCACGAGTAATAAATTATATTAAAATTATTTTCCTAGACTTGTCAAGTTAAAGCGCTATGTAAATTGTAAAGTAGGTAAAATTACTTCGTTCCAGCCATGAAAAAATCAGAAGTCTGGCGCAAAATCTCTGATAGGATGTATACGCGCAGAACCAGGAGTGGGAGAGGCGAAAGGGACGTATTTTTTCAGGCCACCTGTCTAAGAGCATGTTAGAGGCGCTGAAGATTCATATTTTGGATTCAAAAATTTTCATAATTCCACTACTTTTTTTTTTATTAATTTTTATTCTTATTGTTATTTTTTTTTGTATTTCGATGGATTAGAAAAGAAAAATGGATGATTTGAAGCCCGGAGATTACTCTTCGCACCAGGCTGCATTCTGTCTTTCCCAGTCCCTGTAATGTACTAGTGCAACCTTTCTGACACAGTAGAATTGACAAAAGATTTGAATTTTTGAGTAACTTCGAAATAATTTAACTATCTTCACGAAGCACTTTAAGCACCGAAATTTTTTTTTTCAGTAGCTTTTCATTTATGGTTTATATTAATTTCATAATTTTGCCACGTAATGTGTGCTCAAGTGAGCAAAAGTATTTAGATATCAAAATATTGAAGTAGTTCTTCATTTTAATTTTTTGATTTTATGGTTTATGTTCGAAAAAATCTGTTTTAAGTTTTGGATAAAATTGTGACTGTGTCAAAATCACTCAAGCACACTGTATATTTTTTTTAATTGATATTCATTTTTTTTGTACTTTTGAATAAGAATATGTATGTAATTTTACCATACGCCTTTTTTTCTGATTTGAAATAGAAAATGTATTCATTTCAATTGAAAAATATTACAAAGATGAAAAATTTAAAGAAAAAAATTATTAAAAAATAAAAAATTTAATGATGAATAAATTATACAAAAAAAAAAAAATGAAATTAAGAAAAACAGTGATACTGAAAAAAATTATTACATAATTAGTTGAAAATGTTTAAAGAAGAGGAGGAAAGAGAAATTTGGGTATTCACAAAAATGTGCAAAGAGCAATTAGTTTTAGATTTTAAACTTCCACAATTAAGTACTCTTTGGTGTATTAGTAAATAAGTGTATGTTTTCACCATTTAAATTTTTTCTTTTTTTTGTAATAATTTTTTCACTCTTTTTAATATAAATATTTTTCTTTTTTTCTCATTTTTACATTTATTATTATTTTTTATAATTTTTTCATCTCATTTTTATTTTATTTCTATTTAATGAGTTTTCTGAATGAATTTTCAATTCTTTAAAAAAATTTTCAATTCATAATTTGAAATCTATTTTACCCAGATACCTACTCTTGGCCCAATTCCTTCATAGATTGACAATTTTTCTGCTCCTTCCCCTTTTTTCCCACCCCTCCCTCGCAGAAAAACACTACTTGGTAACTATTAGTGAAACTTCACTAATAGTTTTTTCGTCCAATAGTTTACTTTTAGTTCTGTGTAGTACAAGTGATACTGATAATGTATTAGTAGTATTACACGTATAAATATCACTCGAAGTACTCTAATAGTGAACAACCACAAAACTAAAAGTAAACTATTGGACCATAAAACTGTTAGTGAAGTTTCACTAATACTTACCAGTAGTGCTTTTCTACGAGAGTTATTTTCATATATCATAGAGTTGTTACGGACTTCCTTATATATTATCTAGCGCGTTACTTTATCAGCGAGAAGCGTTGGAAAACTTAATCCAAGTAAAAATTAATTAAAAATAGGGTTAAACAAAGTAGAAAAGGGCTTAAAATGTGCATGGAAACTTCAGCTACAAATTTTGTATAATTCCGTGCCCCAAAAATAAAACTATATTACATTAATTTCTTTTAAAATGCCGAAACTATTCGACATAGTTTGAAAATCGACTAGACAGGGATATTAGTAGTGTTTTATGACCACTACTAATAGGGCCACTACTACTATTAACACTTTTAGTGATACTATTAGGGATATTAGTGCTGTTTTATGATAACTACTAATAGTGCCACTACTACTTTCAATACTTTTAGTACTACTATTAGTGATACTAGTAGCGTTTCATTGTTACTACTATAGCGCTATTTATAAAGTTTCGTCATAACTTCTAGTCACACTATTCATTCATGAATTGTACTATTAGTTCAGTAGTAATACGAATAGTAAAACCATTAGTTTTACCAAAAACCAATAGTGTTTTTCTGCGAGGGCTCAAAAAAATGAAGTCAATAAACTAAGATGTGTCGATTGAATTTGAGAACTGAATTGAAATTCATTTTAATCTCAATTTCTATTCTAAAAGGTTCCTTTCAAATTTTTTTAAGTTTTTTGGTTCAAACTGTTACCAATCTATTTTTAAATTTTAACAACCCAAGTGAATTAAAAAGGGGAAACAGAGACAACATAATGGAAATTAATTTTTGAGAAGATTTTCACATAATAACTAGTTTGGCTCAAGCTTACTAAAATAAGAAGTCTTGACCTGAACTGAACAAGATGTATGCGCATTCTTTCTAGTGAATTGATGTACACTTGTAGGAGGAGCAAATTTAGAGATTTTGAGCAGTGGAATGAGTTACTGGTGAGGACTACTGCAGCTCTCTTGGCTCAAAAAAAGTATTAATAATTACGAAAAAATATTTTTGTTCAGCTCAGGTATTTTAACGAAAAACTATTCATGTAGAAATAATCGTAAAAAGTTGAGTTCTTGAGCAGCCAGTTTTCGAGCCTATTTTGAGCAAAATTTTTGAGACCTCTATACAAATTCAGAAATTGAACTTGATTTTTTTTCAAAGAACTGAAGTGATAGAGTTCGTGAATTTGGCACATGCTTGATCACAGGCAATCTTGTAATAGGAATTAAGTACATCTCGTATGGCTTGAAAACCTCGTTATGTGGCTGATACGACTATAGAAATTCTTTAAGTTCTCATCATTGCTCGTACGCACCGTACACCGTTAATTACAACGTATAGACACGAACGTCGAACATCTAAGATACGTGAAAACGATAATAAAAGAGTTATTAGAGGATTAGAAAATTAAGTTATTAAATTTTCTAGAATTTTTAATGAAAACGATCTCACGACTATACGTTGCGAAAAAAGTGAAATTTCGAATTCACAAGTTTCATTGTAACCGTCGCAAACGGTTATTAATTTACAGGCGTTACGTTCGTATTAAAATACGAGCACTATATTATAATATACAAGCGGTCGTAAAAATAAAAATGAAAAGAACAATGAAGCGGAGAGCCGATGATTATATGAAAGTTAATTATCGGACATGTATATCGTCAGGTGCCGAAAATTTACGCGCAATGAACGTCGACCGTGAATAACACGACGAAGGTTACGGGCACGAAGAAGAGGAAAAATTTCATCCGATTCATCGCGCTAACGAGTACGTTTTCCAACTCATTTCGTGCAACCTTTCTCAAGATCAAATACGGGCGTGTTAGTTTAAACGAAACTGTATTGTGATGGCACAGCCAACGGAGTCGATGTTTACGTCCATCCGCAGGTTGTTTTTTCTTCTCTCGAGTCGGTATAGTTTGGCTGGGGCTAATTGGATGAAGGAATTTATGGTTATTGTGGATAGCAATTCGACTTATAAAAAGTTACTTTTGAAACTTCATTTATATTCGTAAATACGCATACTTGACTATATAGAGCGCGAAGGTGGTGCAGGGAGGAATCGAAATCTCAGTCGGTGCCTATTTAGAATTTTACCCTACCCGAAAACGTTCGAAGGAGTCAGTTTTTTAGTGAATTTATGTGAAACCTGGTCCTTAGTTCGTTGAGAAAATTGAATTTATTCATCCGTCACGACAACGAGACTCTGGTTTATATCCTCGTTTCGCTGTCGGAGGCTACGGATCTCGGAACTGGATCGTCAAGGCTCAAGGATTATGCCATAAAGATCACTGACACTAATTGAGGTGATCATAGACATGGACAGTTATTCTTAGCTCACCAATGACATCCAGCCATCCCACGCGCAGATCAACTTCCTATCTCGAAGCGAGCGAAATATTACTCTCGATCAATCATTCATAATACTCGGCGGCGTCGACAAAATAAATAATACGTACTTGAAAAACGCGACACACCGTTTAATTGACACGTGCAGATAAATCTACCCCGCTAAATTCGAGTAATCAGTCGACATTTTATAACTTTTTAACTACATCGTTGGAAACCTGTGCGCTGATGATTTATATGGGGCCACGAATTCTTCACATAGTACTCGTAACGTTTCCGCGACTACCGAAAATTATTGCGCCTTCGACAAATGGCTATAATAAAAATCCATCAGCTAACCCGGAAAAATTTCCTTATCTGTAACGGTTACCGGGGTTACGTTCCCGTGGCTTTCTATCGGTGGCGCGAGCTCGTTTAGTCATCACATACGCGTAATATGTTTGCGCAAGTGCCACACACGTTGTAGGTTTATGAATTGGCGCAGCGATACTGTGTTTATGCGAACTATATTTTTAATTTAATCGAATACTCACAGCGAAGCACTTGGGCTGACGTCGAATCTATTGGGTGATCTAGTTAACCGCTAATCATCCGCATCTGCAACAAGTTAATACGATGGATTTCAATTTAAGCGAAATTAAACGTTTTGCTTAGCTATGATAAGGGGCTGGCCAGGCAGCTGGTTACGCGTGCAGTGGTACTTTCACTTTCGATAGGTGCTCTGGTTTTAAATTTTAATTAATTTTAGCGACCAACTCGCGTAATTTAGTTTTGGTAGATTTTCGTAAGCGTTTGGCAACCGGAGCGAGAGTTATTGCGAAGTTCGTCGAATGCTGAGGATTTAGAATGGACTTGATGACCAGTTGAATTACGATGATTAACGATGGTAGAATTTCGATCTAATTTCGACTCTGTAATGCGTTGAAATGGTTATACCTGGATCTAGATCTTTTGTCGCTTTGGGCAGTAGGTGGAAGTACCTAATTCTCGTAATATAAACTTTATTTACCTTAATGATCCTAAATTACTCCGAATTTAGGATTTTTTTATTGTTAGAAAAAAATGGGTCGATTGCAATTCAAACATGATAAAAGTTCAAAAATCGAAGTTCCATTTTCTTACTGCATTGCACTTGAAGATGGATACAACCTTCATCCATAAAAATAGAAGTTTTAACCCTGCTAATTAAAGATTCTGTATAAATTGAGATTTTATCAAAACTTTTTTTTTTACAGTAAGAATATAGCTTCAACAAATGCAGTGTTAAAATTTGTTGTTTTTACGAAGGTAATCAGAGTTTTTCACTTTATATGTCTCACTCCTACTTATAGTTTTTTGATTCTCAAAAGCGTGCCTAGCTAGAAGTGAACCTGAATGGGCTATGACCCTTCTGAAATTTTTTAGTTCATCCTGGCCCATCTATTACCTAGAAGTTGAAATTTAAAGAAAAAAAAGTGGTATTTAATTATTCTGAAATTGGTGTAATTTATTTTGATTCATACATTTATATAAAAGTGGTAGGACCCCAAATAACTCATACCCTCAGCAGAAATTCAGTCAACAGCCCAGCTAAAAAAAAATAGTGCCTATGTTATTGTTGAATAGTTTCGGATTTTTCATTTAAAATAAGGACCATTTACCCTTTTCCCTCCTTAGAGTTTTTCCATTATAAATTATCTGGGAATTTTGCTTAAAAACATTTACATTTGTGGACTCCAGTGATCACTGTTCAAGTTCCGAAATTCGCTTCTTGAAATTTGGCTCAGATCTTACTTGGACTCTGGAATAATTCTAAATCTTGATTCTAACTTCAAATGGACTCCGGAGTGCATAAACAAATCGACTTTAACTCCTCAACTATGAAATATTTCCCTAAACTTGACTCCCCGATTATACATTTAGACTTGAAAGCGATTTTGAAACTCTACTCCAACTTCACCCTGCTTTCGGAGTGTTCAGTGGCGTGTCTCACGCGCGTAGAGTAGCAGGTGGCAAAATTTTCACTTAGATTCGAAAAAAAAACACTATAATTCAAAAAAATAATTTGTAGGGAAAATAAATTATTATCAACACTTACTCCTTTTTATTTATAAATAGCAATATGTAAGTCATGTTCTGAAAATCTTATGTTGGAGACAGTAATCAAGTACCAGGAATTAACGAAAAATTTGATTCGGACTAGGACCAGGAGTTACTCCGGGTTCGGAGTCAAAATGACTCTAAAATGACTCCGAAACCACCGTGACTCCGGAGTCAGATCAGAATCGGAGTTGGGCTCTCAGATTGCTGTTCGGAGTCCAAGTGGAGTCAGAGTAACGTTTGAAGAAATGCTACGGAGTCAGGGGTTGAAGTCAGGGGTTAGAGTCAGAATCACGACAGAGTCAAGGCAACATTGGACTCAGACTTCGACCCTTGACTCCGGAGCTAGGCTTAAAATTTGACTCCGACTCCAGTCCCTGATTTCGGAGTCAGGTTGAACTTTGACTCCTACGCCATTTTGACTGCGAAGTCAGGTTGAAAATTTGACTCCGAATCCAACCCCTAATGCCAGAGCATTTCTCCAAACATGACTCGCACTCTACTTTGACTTCTAAGCAAATATAAAAGTCCAACTCCGACTCGAACTTGACTCTGGAGTCAGGACGAACTTTTGACTCGGACTCCAACCTTTGACTCCGAAGTCACTTCAATTTAGGAGTCTTCAAGAACCCGGAGTCGAGTCTGGAGTCGTAGTCAAACTGATTCCAAAGTGACTCCGAATCCGGTTTGACTCTGGAGTCAAAGAGGAGTCAGGAGTTAGGTATTCAGTTTGACTCCGGAGTCAAAAGTTGGAGTCGGAGTCAAGTATCTAGACTGACTCCAGAGTCGATGCGGAGTTAGATTCAAGTTTTAAAATTGACTCCAGAGTCAGTTGGAGTCAAGAATCACATATCCACTTTGACTCTGGAGTCAAGGCTCGAATTCGCATCATAGGTATTTCTACATTGACTCCGGAGTCAGTTAGAGTTAGAAGTCAAGTATTCAGTTTGACTCCGGAGTCAATGGTGGGAGTCGGAGTCAAATTTTAAATATGACTTCGGAGTCAGATTGTAGTTGGAGTCAAAATTTTGGGTGACTCCGGATCCTTGAGAGTCTTTGTTATGGCGGTATTTTATGTTTATTACTGTAATTACTGTGGACTAAGAGTCACCTAGAAATTTTTGACTCAGATTCTGGCTCAACCCTGACTCCAACCTCTGAATCGGGAGCATTTCTTCAAACATTACTCTGACTCCACAGTCCACATTGACTCCGGAGAGCAAATCTGAAAGCCCAACTTCCACTCTGATCTGACTCGGAGTCAGTTGAAAATTTGATTCCGACTCCAACCTCCAATTCCGGAGTCACTGTGGTTTCGAAGTCATTTTGGAGTCATTTTGACTCCGAATCCGGAGTAACTCCTGGTCCTTGACGGTAACTGTTGAGCATGTGAGTAACCAGAAATCATTATACCGTGCGTCCAAGTGATTTGGGTACAATCAGCGAAAAAATCTCTTTTCCAATTATTTTTTCACGTGAAAAGAAACTTTAATGCAGTTAAAATGAATTTATCAGTCCTAAAATTCTTTAATGTAATTTTTAAAATAACTTCTGATTTAGAAATTGTAGTTCAACTCTTATTATGTGATCAACAATTGAGATTTTTGCGCTGATTGTACTCGAATCATTTGGACGCATGGAGTATTTATAATGACTGGTCTATGTTCTAATTGGTCATACGTCACGCCTGTAACAACCAATCAGCAAGTTGGAATGTGGTAAATTTACCTCGACTAACACGTAAAATAAAAACACAAATCAGCTGATGATTCAAATCACAAACGAATTTTAGTCGTTCACTGAAAACTGAACGATATTATTTAGGAAGGTAGAAATAAAACTACCTACATTTATCACATCTAGCGTTATGATTGGTCATTACGCACGTAACATATGACAATTAGAACATAGACCAGTTATTATAAATACTCTATGTTATAGTTACGTGTTTAGTGCTACTGTGTTGAAAACTTCGAAAATAGATGGCTGCTAAATAAGCAAAAATGTAATCTTTTTCGATAAGCCATACGCATTACTTTTTTTCCTTTCAAAACAGTAATTATATTCGCATTTACAAAAAAAAAAAAAATGAGTCATCAAAAAAATTGAGCGTGCTCAGTATCGCAAAGAAGTGGAGAAGACAAAATACAACACGAAGAAGTGGTTAAAAAATTGAGAAACTAGATAATTTTTTCGAAAACGTTGAAAAACCAACAAAAATGATGAAAAAGGTGAAATTTGGAGGAGGCTGCGAATGGTTCCAAGCTTAGGGCGCAAAATCCTGAATTCGCCTCTGGAGTGTTTTCTCTTAAGTTGACGCTAAAGTTACTCATTCCTGAGCCGGAGTATTTTTCTTAATTGTTTTTGTTGAATTTCCATTTTTACTGTTGAAATCTATAATTTTTTATCTTTAAGGAAGCAGTCGTGCCCCATTAGTAGCCAAAACCAATATTTCTCGATATTTACTTTTTTTTAAGTACAAAAAACACAAAAACTCGTTAAAAAATTTTTTTTCAAAAATTATATATTTATTTATGAATAAAAACGACGTTTCGCCGTACTAGTCGGCATCTTCATTTATAAATAAACATATAATTTTTGAAAAAAAATTTTTAACGAGTTTTTGTGTTTTTTGTACTTAAAAAGTTTTATTTTGAGAACTCCTTACATACATAATTGTTTTTTCCTTACTTTTTTTTGTATTTTGCTTTCCTCCTGCTAGATATTGCAAAATCGCATTAACAAAAGATCAACAAGGTAGAAAATGAATAATAAATAATTAAAAGTTGAAAACCTCGTAAAAAAAAAATAAAAATACAGTATAGGTATAACATGCCTAGTTACTAAAAACTGGTATCAAAATTTCCCATAACTGGTACCAAAATTTCTCAAAACCGGTACCGAAACCAGGGGCGTAACGAGGACATTTTTCAGGGGGGGGGGTATAAGTTGGCATCAGTTCGAATTTATTCGAGTTCTTATTTTTCCAAAAGAAATTCAAGTTCCCAATTTTAGCGTTGAGCAATTATAAATTTCCCAACTTTTCAAAACACCTGGGGGGAAGCTCCCCCCATCCCCCCCTTAGTTACGCCCCTGACCGAAACCGTTATTGTTTACATTCTCGAAACCGAAACCATTACCATTAAATTGTTTTTTCTAATACCAAAACCGAAACCAAAACCGATAACGTTTTATTTTTCCTCCCTATTCTCAAAACTGAAATCGTTTCGAAAATTGAATCAGTTACCAACCCTGGATTTTATCACATGTTTGACATACGTGCGATACGACCAATCAAAAAGTGACCAGTTAACTGTATTACTCTAGGCCGAATTGATTACGTCTGAATCGGAGCTTATTGGAAGAGGTGTATGGGCAATATATAATGGACACTGTCAGTTTTGATAATTTGTGAAATTTTAGTCGAATATTGTATCACCGAGGAATTTCCTATAATTAAGATTATCGACAAAGACCAGAATTTAATCCGATACAACAGATTTTGCAACGTCGCCTCTTTCATCACCGATTCTGACTGACGTATGCGAACGGTATATAGACAATGAAGCGATACCGTCTAGACGTGAATTTCACCGACATCCAAGTACGCGAAAAATCAGCGAAAGTATACGCGATCGGTTTCCGAGAGGACCACGTACCTACGATTAGAAGCGGATACGTACGACGACGGACAAAAAAGTACCGTAATTCGCCATGTGCTTCATTGACAGAGGCTCGTTCGAATGTTGTAAAATAATCGATCGATATATCACTATAAAGAAATCATATCGTAGACGACGTGGTAAGGGGAGAGCGGACAACCGTATCCGTGTATCGGATCGAAAGTGCATTTTCGTCGCGCCTTTAGATAACAATACGATGATTGACCATGAACATGATATAGACGCTGTACTGGCGTTATGACCTAATTGCGACCATCGCTGCGGCACCGGGGGCACGCGAAAAGCGATATCGTGTCGTGAAGCGAAGAATTTCCGATTTAATTCCTCCAAGGCTTGAGCTCGGACTCGTCTATGTTGGCGATTAGTCAACTAGAGTCTCGAGATGATTGAAAGCATGACAGCTATGTAACTGGATCCCGCTTGTCTGCTAGTTCGATGGTAAAAGCGAAATGCTCGCGGCGTAGCTCATTCATCTGTGCATCTACGCGTACACCGAAATAACCCGCCAACCTGTACGCTTCACGGGATACTCTATGACACACCGCCATCACTGGTAATCGTTTAACTCCTTATGTAGCTCGTATTTGCCGAAGAGTACGAGCTGCTGGGCTCGTTCAAAGGTGTCCGTACCAGCTTAACGACCGAGATGTTTAAAGATGCTTCATAAATTACAACACAACGAGTCCCCAACACAGTAATCGCTCCGTTAAGTAGGTAAGTGAAGCCAAGGTTGTGGAAACGTGGAAATTAGTAAATAAAATTCGACGCTCGTTTCGACAAATACGTATTCTATGGTTTACGAACGTGCGGTAAACCGCTCGCGTTTAAATTCATTAGTCACAATTCGCCGGCAAACAATAAATAAAGCTAATGGTGCGAAACCGATACATCGCGTTGGTAATTTGATGTGTAAGAATCGATTAAAAAGAGCTACACCCGCAGGCCCGTCGCTTGATTGGAAATTTCGTCGTCCGACTCGAGCCATATGTAAACCACGGTGAATGCGATTTTTAATGCCGGAAAAGCACATTGAATCGGCGAGACGATTTAATTGACTAAAGCGAAGGAAATGCATTTACGATTCCGCATTATTTTCTCTTCGCCGAGCCGCGCGTATTTATGGGACGCAGCTCGTACGCCGGAATATGGACGAGGTTTTGTTTTCGGTTCGCGGTGAATGGTGTGAAATATGCGTTCGTTCGTGCGAATTAAATACGGATGTGTGGTTAAATTAAAAAGAGTTCATTACGAATCCTATGTGTACATAAACGTCGAGACATAGGATGTAAAAGGAAGTTGCAGCTATTTACATGAGATCCAGCGTTGTGTTCGCTTTTCTTTTAATTTCTTGCAGCCGCCAGGATATCGTCGAAAAATTAAGGTCTTCTGTATGAGTTGCTTGCTCTCACTTTTTTCATAGCACTCGAAAATTCGCAGCTGTACTGCGGAAAAATTCAGTATTATCGTTCACGAATGTGTCACGATCAACTGAGCCAACACAAGATGTGTTCCTAATGTATACAATGGTACAATAGTACTGGATTGTGCATTAATAGGAATCTCATAGTATTCAAAAAAAGTGAAGTGTAGGTACATCATTTGTTCAGAGACCAACAGAATCGAATTTGAATACCATTTGTTCCAAAAAAAAAAATGATTCTACATTTAAGGAGGAGAACTAGACAACGAAAAACCCCATTCCAATTCGCTAGCATTGTTGCCAACCCAAATGAAAAAAAATCCCCCAATTTTCACGAAAAAAAAATCCCAAGTACGGGAAAAAATCCCAGATCGTGTTTTTAAAATATGAACCACCTTTTTTTTTTTTTTTTTAGCTGAGTTTTTAACAAAACGATAGCTATTACAGCCTACCTGATTTGGGAAGGGAAGGTCGGGGGAGGGTGGGGTCTTCAAATCTTTGCGTTTCAGACCATTTGTAATCATCTGGCAAATGTCCAACTTTTTGGTATATATATTTTTTTTTTCCCCCACGCGTAGCGCCGGCGAGTATTCATAAAATTCGCTCAAAATTTGGTGAGAGAATCTTCTTGAAAATCCGCAAAAATAGTTTTTTTGTTTTTTCGATAAATTTCAAAATGGCGGATCACTCAAATTTTGAGGGGGCTGGAGAGGGGCAAATAGCTCAAATTTTTCGTTTTTGATTTCATATGAAAGAGTGAGTCACGGATACTAACATATCCAAATTTCAGCTTCTTGAGTGCATATTGAGAGGAGTTAGATCAAAAAACGGCTTTTTGAGGAAGTTTTGAGTCATGAAATTTCTTGAATCTTCCATATCTCCCACCAAATCAAGTTAAAGAGGTCAAATTTTGTGTGTGAGGTTAGTTGGTGACCACAATATGACCTCTTGAATTTGGATCAAAATGGATTCAAAATGGCGGATTATCAAAATTTTGAGTAGAGCTTGAGGAGCCTCAAGTTGGTAAAAATGTAATTAATATGAATTCATATGGTTATTGGGGATAAGTTGTATACTATATCCCGAATTCACTTCCATACATGATGTTGGAGGGGGAAGGCGGGGTTACCAACCTAAAATAGTGGTGGGGGTACAGGAGGGGTCGAAAATTTTTTATTGCTGTGTCATATGATAAAATGAGCCCAAGTGACAAACGTATTTTGATTTTAGCTTCCTCAGTGATTTTGGAGGGGAGTTAGAGCAAAAAACGGCTTTTGGAGGGGAAATTGCTGCAGGAAATTTCATGAATCTTCCATATCTCATCACCAAATCGGCCTAGAATGGTCAAACTTTGTGTGTAGGATTAGTTTGTGACCAGAATATAACCACTTAAATTTGAGTCAAAATGGATCCAAAATGGCGGATTTACAAAATTTGAAGATAATTTGAGGACCCTCAAATAGTTATAATTTGAGAAATATGTGTTCGCATGATTATTTCATGGCAAGAAATACTACATTTGTGCCAAATTGAACTTCTTAAGTGTTTTTGGAAAGGATAGGGTAGGGGTTTTCAGACTTGGTATTGGGTGTGGCCTGTAGTGATGAACGGTTAAGCAAGGTTATTACTAAATCAAAACAAGCCCCAGTTAAAAACTCAGCTCCAGTAATGCGGCATGGCTGCTTACGTTTTTTTTTTGCGAAGTATATTCATTAAATTGAAATTATAATTGAAAAATTTTATTAATTTTAGATTACACCTTACTGCAATTGGGAATACTTTATACTTTATATTGGATTAAATAAATTATAAAAAAATAATAAATAATTAAAGATAAAATCAAGAGATTATTATTTCTATCCTTGGACAATAGTAAAATACATTGATGCAAAAATAATTCTAAAAATTCAATTCAACAAACTTAACTACTTGTGTGGCTTTGCAGTTTGCTTTCCCAGGTAAGCGGTAAAATGTAAACAGATTAACAGAACGTCATTGTTACCAACTCAGAGACTTGACTAAATGGTGAAGACTGAACAGGAAAAATTCGAAAAGAAAATTTAAAGTTTAAAACATAAATCTAATTTGTTCAATCAAATTTTATGCGTAAAAACGCTATAAAGTTGAAAAAATCCCAGAAAAATAAGAAAAATCCCAGAAATCAAGAAATCCCAGAAAATCCCAGCATGTTTTTTAAAAATGTCGAAAAATTCCTAGATCCTGGGATTTATCCCTAGGGTTGGCAACCCTGTTCGCTAGGAATTCAGCTATAGTGCGGTCCACTAAACTAGACCCTTATGTTTATACACAAAAAATGAAATTTTTGCGTTTATAAAAAAAAACGTTGCCAAATCTCTTCAAATTAACCAGCTATTTTATGAAATCGAATTGTGATTTGCATCAGAGGTTCGCTCATCACTCATTTTAATATTTACATGATATGTGCTGGGTTGGCCAAAAAAGAGAACGATTTCGCACTTTCTTAAATAATTACATTTTTTTCAACCAAACAACATATGGCTACCATACTTTTATCTCCATAATTATTAGTAATAAATATGGCAACAAAGTGCTTATCAGGAGGGTCTAGTTTCGTGGGCCGCACTATAGATACGAGAAACCTGAACACACCCCTAGCCCTTGTTTGGGCGAATATACTAGTCATCATGAGACATTCGTAAATTAAGGCAGTCCTCGCCAAAAAATCAATTTCCATTAATGTGTTGACGCAATGGTCGTAAAATTGCTCAATAATGAAGAAACTCGTTTACATATGTACGACGTGGACAATAATTGCATGCATTGTTGACTCGTGTATTCTCGAATAATTTCGTAATTTTAAAAGGAATTAATGAACTTGCATCGAAAATATCGCGATTTCAATGAAAATTCCTAATTTACGAAATTACCAAGTTAAATCGACGATATTGTTGTTGTTGTTTTTATCATACAATGTAATGGTTATAGGCACGTGCTCGATGATACAAAAATTATAGCTTAGAAAAAGTCCTCTCGGAAAGGCCTTGAATTAAATAGCTTTTCTCTAGAGTCGCAAAATAGAATATTGAATAATTAAGTACAGGTTATTTCAATTCGCCTGGCTGTCGAAATTCTTCAACTTCAAAATTCTAGTTTTTTGTGGCGCCACGAAATGTACTTTCATGTGGAATTTTATATTCGTGGGTGTGTGGATTTTTTACAGTTTGTATGGAGAATGTGATTTCTTTGTTACGTGAAAACAAAATTGAAAATTTTAGAGTCGGTGGGAAATAAGATAACTTGTATTTTTATATTCTATTCCACTTTGCTAGAGTCATAAAAAACCTACGAATATGCTTTTTTGTTCGTAAATTTTCGATTTGCGATAATTTTTTGACATTTATAATGATGAAAAAATTTATCAAATGCAATTTTTTTCATAAAAATTAAGAACTTTTAGAAATCCTGTTAAGTGTAAAAAATTTAAAGAATAATTTTTTCTTCGTCTTCAATAAATAAAATTTACTAGCTCATAAGCAAAAAAAAAAAATGCGTTGATGACCCAACTTAAATTTTTTTGAATTTTCTCTGAGAAATTTTATAAGCTGTGGATACATAGCAATTTTGGTAAAACTGAAAAAGTCTGTAAAATTTAAAAAAAATAAAATTTTGGTAAAATCAAAAAATTTTAGATTTTTTTGTTGTTTTTCATGGCATATAAACTATACATTAGAATGATCGTGATTTGTATTTTTTTTTTTTGACTATTTTAATACTAAAAGTTGACACAAAACACTTTCCAAAATTAAATCCAAATTTTAAAAAAATTTAAAAAAAACTTTTTGGCTGGTGAAATTTTTTTAGGCTCAATAGTTGAATTTTGTTGTCTTAAAATTATATGTCACAAATTTTTTCCAAATTTAGTCGCTCTTTAGCTTTATTTAATTTTTTTAGAAAAGCTTCAGATCTTGTATAATTATGTTTAAACACAAATAGAAAAATAATAAGTAATAGATCATGTCCAGAATATGGCCTTGATTTGTGGTCTTTGGGACTCGGGAGACAAACTAAGCCCAATTTTTTACCTCATAGGAATTCCCACAGTACATAATAAGGTGTTCGGTGATGAGACATCTGAGTGATGTCATTTTGAAGTAAGGCTATGATATGTAGCTCAATTTCACTGGCCCCTCCATGTCAAACTTGGGAGCTGAAATTAACCACATCGTTTGTGCCGCTCACCCACGGAGATTAGGCATGTAGGGCTGTTGAAATGCGCCCCCTTCCCATAAATATCTGTAGGCTCAAAATTGAACATATTTTGTCTTTCGACCCTCAAATCAAGCCGATGCGGACACGTGACTTATGAATGAGTCATTTTTTAGTTTTTGTTCAGCATGTACTAATTTTTTTTTAAGGATCAAAAAAAAGAATAAAGCTCCTTAAAATTTGAAAAAAATATTGGCTAAAAATTTTTCAGTATTTGACGATAAGAGTCTCGTACTCGTAAAACCCAAACATAAATTTTTTTCTAAATTTCCCAACTTCGAGAAGTGTTGGCTTATTAAATTGCGAGTTGAGGAGTCATTATTATTTTGATACTTTTTTAGTGTCTGTTGGCAATTACTTTTATTTCATCTTTTCAACTTTTTGAAAAAATCCAAAATTTGGCCGTGTAGGCAGTCAATCTACAGGGGTATGGGAAAGGATGATTATAAAATCATTTATTTTTTTTTTCGAAAATTGGAAATGCTAGGATTCCAGAAGCCACCATAATGATGTACCTAGGTGGGGACAGGGGAGAGAGTTTCAAAACATTGGAACGTTTTAAACTTTTCTTCACAAATAACGTTTTTAAATCATTTGGAAAACTTTTAAACCCACGAGGTTGTCAATTTTCGATAAAAATTCATTTTTGATCTGTGCTCATGTGTATGATGACGGTTTTTGAATTTCATTGTTGGATTCTCTGTTTTAAATAGGTCATGAGGTGGAATAAAGGTAACAAATTTTTTAAAAATTGAAGAATTGTTCGAAAACAAAAAAAAAAAATGTAAAATATATTTATAAAATTATAAAATGCTAGAAAAATTCTAAAATGTCTAATGAATCGTAAAAAATCAAAAAATTGTAAAAAAATGAAGAATAAGTGAAAAAAAAATTTTAAACAAATATGAAATAGATGAAAATTTCAAAAATTCTTGGTGTATTTCAAATTTTGAAGACTCCAAGGAAGACGTGTGGATTAAAATAAATTGCAAGTTTTTTTTTTTCTCGAAGATTTCGACTTCATTTTGTAACCATATTTTTTACCTATTAGCTCTAGATGTAGTTTTCAGAAGAAGAAAAAAAATTAATTCCACCAATTGCCTCTCTCGATTTCTACATCGTAGGTAATTTAATTTCATCCTATCGGACCTATCTTATCTTATAATTGGTCATAAGTAGTATTACAACATTCACATACCGAAGGCGGATAGAACGAAGAAACCGAACACCAACACGCCGACGACGATTGTCCGAGTAACCGACAAAAATTCAATAAATTCAATTTCACCGCAACACCACTTTACATAGAACTTTTTTCTCTCATCGGGGAATTACGTGGCTGAGTCGGAAATTTCATTTTCATCGCATTATTTTATCCGATTAATCACTTTTATCATTTTGAAAATGGTGTGGTAACCGTAACCGCAATCGCTTACCGGACAAGTAGAGAATGAAACGAAGAGTAAGTGGTTCGGGTCGACGTTTTGATTAACGCAACGTCGTAACTGCCAGTTTATCACAGCATGCTTTTACCCTCTCGCATTGCTCAAAGGAGGAGGCGCGAAATTTCGACGGTTTATCACGAAAATTGTGTTTTGGCCGAAAGAAACGCGTATGAAACGTGGTTTTCAATTTTACCGCGAACAATGACACGTACCGAAGTGATAAAGGGAACGAACATATGTCGAAATTGTACTACGTAAGCTAGTCGTGTATCGGAAAACATCTGCCAAATGGTTGAGCTGGTGTTGTTTTTGATAACTGCACAACCAAGCGTAATAATCAAGGTTTATGTCCTTCGTTAGATTTTATCGAAGAGCATTTCGTCGTTATAATTAATCTGTGGGAAATTTCGGCAAAATTACCCCTTCCGTGGCCGGCTCGAGTGACCAAAGGGAACACTTGGAAAAAAATTCAACCGCTGTAATCATAGCAAATTTACTTTCGTCCGAGTTAAATTGCACGTTTGTTGGTGGAAATAAAATTTAATACCGGCCTCGGTCGAGTGGCTGGGAAATTTTACTTTTGTTTCGACAACCCGAGACCCCAGTCGTGCTTGAATTTTTCCGCGCAATTAATTTCGTTAACCTTAATTAACCTTGAAAACTTACGATCGTGAAATAAAAAACGAAATTCCCTAGGTTCGGAAATGCTCGGCGAATACTAAAATATAAAGAGGAAACGAACTTACTGATATATCACATTTTACACGAACACCTAGCACAGAACCACACTTATCACTGCACTGATTGTAAATTCACACCGATCAACAGACGAATTCGAACTCACGAAAAATAATTTCGAAACGAAAAATTTACACGTAGAGAATAAGGTAGTTTATTTTTAATTCTAGAAAAAATACCATAACTCGCGACACGAATCCAGCGAAACGTTCGTATTTGGCGCGCAACCGGTACACGATATAAGTCTATCGCGAAAGCAGCCGGTTATTGAAATGAGAGACAGCAGCACCTTCCCGAATCACCATACGAACACCACCTGTTGTTGTGTGTACATTTACCTGCCCGAAACGTCAAGCGGAAAACAGGTATAGCTGATCATGACATTCGAACCGCAACGACGCCGATTACAGTCGACGCATGCGCCGTGCGTTCGTTTTCGTCACGATTCCGATAGGTTTTTCGGCGTCGGTACGTCGTCGAAAAATGAATTTATCGTAGGTTGAACTTGAATTCGTGGAAAATGGAAAATTTTCGTTTTGCTTATGTTCATTAACGTATGAAGGTTTGGCAAAATTCGCATAGCTCATGAGTGTAGTATGGAGTGGTAGGGATTAACTTCATTTTCTCTTTTTATGTTTCTCAAATTCGAAAATAAATCAATTCCAAATAAATAATTTTAATTTTTCCTTTTATTAAAAAAAATAATCTTCGAAATGATAAATTCAATTTTAATTTAATGTTTTTCTCTTTTAATTTTAATTTTAATTTGAGGAGCAACAGAATCTTTTAGGGTAGAAACAGGGGCGTTATGTGCCACGCAAAGGGATACGAATAGATTGTCTTTCAAGCAGAGCCGAGGACAGGAGGGGGCAGGGGGCAGCCGAGTTGATTGCCTGTGGGCCCGTATTTTTTGAAAATGCTTGAAGACTTAAGTTTTTAGTATTAATATTTTTTTACAATTTAAATTAGAATTAACCCTGGTCTTCTTTCCAACCATCCATAGATTTGACCCTGACTACTTTTTTCTAAGAAAAATACCAACCAAATCATTTTCATGCAACAGTTCTTAGACCTTAAAAGCAAATACCCAGAATACGATCACATCTTCACAGACGCATCAAAACACGAAAATCGTGTCGGCTGCGCCATTCTCTATCATAGCCACGCTATTCCATACCCGTTACCTCCGCATTTTTCGATTCTCTCCGCCGAACTCTATGCGATCAAAATAGCACTTATTTTCTCGCAGGAAATCCTCCTCGAAAAACTTTTAATCTTTTTTTTTTTTTTTTTTTTTTTTCTGTGCCGTGTGCTGCCGCCAAGGCCAGAGGCACGTCTGCGGGTATGGAGTGTTTAGATTCTGTGGTAAAGGTTTGACGGTTTCAGGAAGGTGAATAGGAGGTTGGTCTGGTGGCTATTGAGGATATCGGATAGGTAGATGGGAGTTGGAGTCTAGAACGGATGTTTGAGTATGTAGGGCATATTGTTAGGATGTGTGAGACTGAGAGCTGGGTTTGGCATTGCGCGCATATAGGCGGAGGTTGTCTATCCAGGAGGTAGGAGTGGGTTAAGAGGGTATGACCTAGACGGAGACGTGCTAGGATAACCTCTTCCCTCCTCGAGGATTGAGGTGACGTTAAAGGTGAGGTGGAATTTCGGATGGACCGGAGTTTGTTAGTTGTGGAAGTATTTCTCCAGGTGGTTTCCCAGGTGGAGTGGATAGCTATTTGGATATTTTTTTAAGATCTTGAGACGGTATTGGAATATTTGGAATTGGGAACATTGTAGAGGATTGTTTTGCGGCTAGGTCGGCGAGGATGTTGCCAGATATATTTACATGGGCGGGAAGCCAAGCTAGAGTGAAGTTTTTGTGTGTGGTTGATAGATGAAGAATTTGATTGGCTATGGGGTGTAAATTATTACTTTTATATTGAGTTAAGGCATGAAGTGAGTTGATGGAATCAGTAAGGATTAAGAAGCGGGTTTGAGGGTTAGGTGTGACTATTTCATGAAGTGCTAGTTGAATTGAAAACAATTCTGCTGATAAAACTGAGAATGATATAGGAAGAGAATATCGTATTAGTATCATTTCTTGGGTTGCGATGCCGCTTCCCACTCCTTGACTGGTTTTGGATGCATCTGTAAAAATTTTTTGGTGATGAGGATAGCGGGAGATGAGTCTATGGAAGGCTGTTGTCCATGTTTGGACTGATGTGGTCGTTTTATGCAATTCGGAGAGTTCGAGGTCAATACTTAAAGGGAACGACCAAGGAGGTATACTTTTTGATGGAAATGATACTACTTCGGGTGGGTATAACTTTATAGTTGAGAAAATTTCGGAAATTTGTGTTTGGAAAGGTATGATAGAGGCTTGGCGTTTGTTTTTCCGTGATTGAGTTACTGGAGGTAAATGTGGATTTGACTTTGTTTGGATAAAAGCGCATATTGTCGAATAGTAACGATGGAGATAAAGAGGAAGTTCTCCCGCTTCACATAGTATGCTTGATATAGGGGAGTGCGGAATGCGCCTAGAGAAAGTCGGACTGCCGTATGATGTATGGGGTCGAGAATTTTTAAAATTCCCTGATTAGCTGAGCTATACGCTGCTGCCCCATATTGGAGTTTAGATCTAATTAGCGAATGGTATATTCTCAATAAGGAAGATTTATCTGAGCCGTAAGTAGTGTGCGCTAACTTTTTAATTAGATTGAGCTTTTTGGAACAGGATGCTCTGAGGTTGAGAATATGAGGTTTCCAAGATAATTTTTGGTCGAAGATTAGACCGAGATACTTAGCTGTTTCTGCTTGTTGGATAGGAATATTGTTAAGGGAAAGGTTCAGGTTGTGATCGCAATTCCGAATTCTGCAGAAATGGATACATGTTGTTTTTTGAGGTGAAAAAATCAGACCGTTTTGGGTTGACCAGGAATATAATTTGTCTACAGTAGATTGAAGAACTTCTTCGCCGAGTTGAAGGTTAGAGCAAGGAAGGAAAACTGCGAGGTCGTCGGCAAAGAGAGCGAATTTTACTGGTGGTTTTATTTGATCTGCGACGTCGTTGATGGCTATATTAAATAATGTTGGGCTCAAGACGGAGCCTTGAGGTACTCCATTTTGAAGATTGAGTGTGGTCGATACGGTCTGATTAATTCTAGTGTAAAATCTTCGAGATTGTAAGAAATTTTGAAGGAAAAAGGCCATATGACCCCGTATTCCTCTTTTGTGAATGGAGGCGAGAATTTTTTGAGGCCAAATGGTATCGAACGCTCTTTGAAGGTCGAAAAATACTGCGAGTAGGTGTTCTCGTTTAAGGAAACTTTCCTGGATAGAGTTTCTTAGATAAAGTAGTAGATTAGTAGTAGAGCGTTTATTTCTAAAACCACATTGGTTGTTGGTGAAGAAGTTCGTAGATTCGAGAATCCACGTTAATCGAGCATTAACGATTCTTTCGAAGGTTTTACATAGAACTGATGTTAAAGATATAGGACGGTAGTTTTCTAAGAATAATGGATTTTTGTTAGGTTTTATTATTGGAGTGACCTCGGCGATTCTCCAATGATCTGGAAATTCATGTGTCCTCCAAATGAAGTTGAAAATGGTTAGAATTAAATCTAATGCTGGTTGAGGAATGTTCTGTAGCATTAGTGCATGAATTTTATCCGGACCTACCGAGGAGGGGTTTTGGCATTTAATTGCGAATTCTAATTCTTCTATGGTGATAGGAGCATTATAGGGTTCTTCGTTAGAAGAAGTAAAATTAATAGTATGCGAACTGTATAGGAGGTTTTTAGCTTCCATAGAAGAGGGGGAGAGACTTGAGTCACTCGAATGATTAGCTAAAAATTCCGCGAATGTGTTCGCGATTTGGTTGAGATCTGTGATAATTTTATTGTTAATTGATAAGCTGGATGGTATCGAAAAGGGTTTTCTTTCCATACTCTGGATTTTTTTCCACGCTAAGGAAGAAGATTTTTGTAGATTAATTGACTGAACGAAGGTTTGCCAAGATTTTCGTTTGGCTTGTTTCAAAACGTATCTTGCTTTGGCGCGGAGTCTTTGATAATTAATATGATTTTGAAGAGTTTGGTGGGCTTTAAGAACTTTAAGCGCCTTACGTCGATTTTTAATAGCGATTGAGCACTCTAGGTTCCACCAGGGGACTGGTGGTGGATGAGAGTTATTTATTCGAATTAGTGGTGAGAAGTGATTAGCGTGAGTTACAATTTCATCTGTGAATTGTTTTGTAAATATAGTAATATTTTGATCACTTGGTATCTCTGTACTAGATGGTATAAAGGAGGCGTTAAATTCGTTCCAGCGAGTTTTCTTGTAATTATATTTACGAATTATCGAGTTTGGGTTTGAGTTAATACGATGGTGGAAAATGATAATTGGAGTGTGGTCGCTTCCTGCGAGGTCGCTATGGGTGAATACCGTTAATTCGCTGGTCAGTGAAGGGGAAGTAATGAGTAGATCTAGGGTTGACCAAGTTTTGTACGAAAAATTATAATGAGTTGGGTCTTTTGGGTGTAAAAGCCCTAAGTCAAGGTCGGAAATTATGTCTTCTATTACTCTTCCTTTTTGGTTGGTATGACTTCCTCCCCATGAGGGAGAGTGAGCGTTGAAGTCTCCCGTGAGGATGAATGGGGTTGGAAGAGATTTAATTAGATCGTTCAATTCTTGCGCGTCGATGTCTACATTAGGTGGTAAGTATATTGAAGAAACAGTTATTGGCCTATCGAGGTAGACTGTAGCTGCGACGGCTTGAAGTTCTGTTTCTAGAATAATTTCTTTAAAATTGTAGCTTGATTTAATAGCTAATAGAGCGCCTCCAGAAGCGATTTGACCAGCGGGAGGGGGGGAAGTAAGAATATTGTAGTTCGAAATATGAAATGACTGGTTTTGTTTTAAATGAGTTTCTTGGATGCAAAATAGAGGGGGGTTGTATTTCGTGATTAGTATTTTGAGGTCTTCGAGATGTTTATAGATGCCATTAGAATTCCAGCTAAAAAAAGCGCTTTCGTTCATAAGAAAATTAGTTAGGAGGTTCTAAAACCTCGGATAATTTTTTTCGAAGTTTTGTAAATCGAATTTTTATTGTTCGATGTTTGAGAAGAGGGTAGTTATCTTGTAGCATTTTACTGATGTCTATAGGATTCACATCAAATTGCTGTAACGTAGCTTTAATTTCGTCGATATTTGATCCTTTTACTGCGTCGAGGAGAAGAGAGAAGTTTGATAAAGAAAGAGGATATTCTTTATTTTGGAATTTTGCGGTGATGTTTTCTTCGGCGCTTTTTAATAATTCCTTGATTGATGTCTCGTTTAGGCTTTCTTCTTGTTCATTAGCTGATGTGTTTGTATCGGAGTCTGTTTCCGGAGAGGGTTTGTTTTTCTTTGGGTTTGATTTTGAGGATTTGATTTGATTGGGAATTTCGGACGATTTGATAGAGGAAGAATCAGTACTGACTCTCTATCAGCACTACTTTCCATTAAAAATTATCGAGCCAAAAAGCAGAATCCCATTTCACAAGACATAGCCCATTTCTTAGCAACCACAAATCAAACCGTTCATCTGTGCTGGATTCCATCTCATAGAAACATACCAAATAACGAAGAAGTAGATCGCATGGCCAAATCATCTTTATCTATCTCACCTATTCCGAATATTCCTACTCCTTTAAAAGACATAAAACTCATACTCAAAAATCAGTTATTAATTTTATTTAGACAATTCTGGAATCAAGTTCCAAGCTCCAACAAACTGAAATCTATTTGCCACGATATAGAACCCTGGAACCTTCCTAGCCAACTTTTACGGAGGGACGAAGTAACACTTACCCGAGTACACACGGGACACTCGCTCTTAACACACGGTCACCTTCTCAACAGACAACCAATCCCTCTATGCGAGCAATGTAATTCACCTATCTCCTTCCTACATATTCTAGTAGAATGCCCGAAATTCCTCATCCAGCGAAATACCTACTTCCAGCAAAACGAAATGAAGTCTATCCTGAAGAACAGTCCTGAATCTATAGGAAACCTACTCCGCTTTCTACACGCCACAACTCTCTACCAGTTGATCTAAAACCATAATTGATCGCCTCTAGCCCAGGGCTGTACACGGCGTATCAAACAAAAAAAAAAAATAAATAAAAAAAAAATAAATGGAAAATTTGAAAGGTTTACATTCAAAGATCACATTATTTTTTTGATCCGTATCATTATTTATATAAACTGGATTTTCTATAATTTTCTTAGGAGATTAAAAAAAAAATAGAAGAGAAGTTAAAAAACGTGTAAGGATGTAATATTTAGAGACTGATAAATTTAAGCCAAAAACTCGATTTTTAGACTCTTCAAAATAAAGTCAAAATTAAAAAAAAAAAAATTATTAAAAAAAAACAAACAAATTTTTATGCAGTCAACATTTTTTCACATTTCTAAGTCATATTTTGTCATCCAAAGACTAAAAAAATTTCAATCACGATTTTTTAAAATTTTAGGACGTCTGAACATTTAAATTTTTTTTTTTTCAAAAAATTTCAATTTTGGTTATTTTTAAAAATGTGTGACAAATGCATAATTTATCAGTCGGGCGCACAGTATGAGCTTAACGTAGGCTATTTCGTACTCAAGAGGAAAATAAGCTCAATTTCTACCTCACAAAGTTTCCCAAAACATCATATTCTTACTTCAAAATGGCTTCGTATAGATATCTCAACCTCGAAAAGATGAAAAAGATGAAATATTAGAAATCCTGTAGATGAAAAATTGAGCATATTTTGCCTGTTGAGTCAGAAAAAACCTAAATTGAACTTGTACTGCCTATACGATGGATAAATTACACAAATGTCATTAATTTTTAAAAATAACCAAAAAGGTTGCTATTTGAAAAAAATTTCCAAAAATTTAGAACTGAAATTTTTTTCAATTTTTCTTTGACGAAATAGACTATGTAATGTGAAATTATTTATTATTTATTATTTTTTTTTTTTTTTAGTACCATGTGCAATTACGTGAAAATTTGAAAATTTTTAGGATTTTAACTTCATTTTGGAACAATCTAGTAATTGAGTTAGAGGGCTAGAATTTTTAAAATGAACTTTTGAGACCATTTAGAAACCATTGTGATCTCACTTTTTCTTCAAAAAAAAAAAAAAAAGAAAAAGAAATTCGAACTATCCTAGAGGTCAATACTGTGAAGAATGTGGCTTATTAATGGATTAAGTATGAGAAATAAAAAAAGGATTTCATTGATATTTAAAAATTTTAAGGTGATTTGAAATCTAGAATTAGTCATAGACTAAGAATAGTTGTGAAAAAATAAGTGAAAAAATAATTAATCATTTATGATATATCATTCTTTTATTCTGAAAGATCAATTCACGCTTTATTTCTTTTTTAAATTACTAAATTTAAAAAATACAATTTTTGTCTGAAGAATCAAAAATATTTTCATTAAACCTAGAAATCATCCTCTTGTTTTGTTCAAACTTTTTCTGTAAACTCTATAAGTCTGTACCTCTTGCTACAGTTACATGACCGCACTTAGTACCGACACTGAGAACTTCTATCTATGTAGGTATTCTTGTTTCAACAAATTGAAAAATCTTATGTTTTCAAATAAATTTAAGGAAGAAGGAAAGGTGATTCATGAAATTTCATAACGTAATTTCCCCTTCAAAATTCTTCTTATCTCTTTCACTACCCTCTGAACACATTTAGGAAGCTAAAATTTGAACACTTTTATCATTTAGGCTTACTTTATCAAATAAATTGAAGAGACTTCTCCTTCCATCTTCCAACATTCTTTGTGAAAATAAATTTCAGAAATGATACATTTTTTGTCCTCAGTAATGATATGGGCCTTTTTTTATCAAGTTTGACTCATCTTAGTTCTCCTCAAACTCTCTCGAAAATTTTTACTGGCCCCCATTTTGGACCCATTTCCATCCAAATTCGAGAAAACATATTCTTTTCCTTAACTATCCTCATATACAAAAGTTCGACCTTTTTAGATCGATTTGGCGAGGAAATGAAAAAACATCTTTGAGATTTCATGATTCAAAACCTCCTAAAAGAGTTGTATTTAGCTCTTACTTTCATCCAAATATTCACTTGTAAGCCATGCATAAGAAATTAGAGGAATTTTTTCTCCTACCCTACATCTCGATATTTGTGTGATTTTCAGACCCGTGAGGAATCCAAGAAATATACTTTTGGATATTTAAATGAAAGCTCTTTTACTGAAATATTTGAGCGATTTTGAGATTTTCATCCACACCCATTGATGCATTACGAAGTTGCAGATGAAAAATATAACTATTTGTGAAGAAAAAAATTGAAAATTCACCTCATGATTACAAAATATAGTCTAAAAAGCAAAGATATGAAACCTCCCTCTCCCCACCTCTTATTTTCAAATCAGGTAGACGATAATAAATGTCTTTTTGTTTTGTCGAAGAATTAGCCAAGAAATTTTTTATACAAGCGTAAATTTTCCAAATGGAAAATGAAAGTATCTTAAAAATCTGAAGGATGTGATTCAACGGGAAAATTATCGCTACAAACTTGATTCGTTCGATAAAAAATTTCCGCTTTTCGATCAATGTACAAATCACAGAAACGAATCTGCAATAGCAATACGTAAGAGAAGGAATTACACCCGATCATCTTCGATTACCATATTACCACACTGACCACTGGAGCATACAAGTTTATTCGTAATTTCGTAACGACTAATAATTTAAACGACCAATTAAACGCGGCCACGTCTGTACGCAACCACAGACCGAAACCCAGTGTAAGAATGAAAAAATTCGATGGAAACCGGTCGACGCCTTTATCAAGCAAAGGACTTCTGGTCTAAGATTCACTTGTAGCTGACTTATAACTTTACACTTAATCGTTATTAAAATGAACCGTGAGATTTGAAATACGTGACTATTGAAGAAAAAAATAAAAATAAACGCAAAACGCGAGTTGCATCATAAGGTGCACCGCGGCGGAGTATTTGAACTGACGAAACAGGTAATATAATTACCATAATTGTCGATTCACGAGAACAACTCAATCTCATCTTAAACCCAAAGGAACATGCCTTTGGCCGATTATCGCGCGACGTGTTTCGTAATACGATGAAAAATTTTAACCGCGAACTCGACTTGTATAGCATTGGTTTTGTCTTCGGTTTGCGCAAACTATCGAACGTTGGTAGCCGATGGTTTATTATAAATTGGCCTCCATCGGGGTTAACCGTGGTCGTCATATTTTTGCGGATGATTCCACAGTAATTTATTTGATTACTGATTCGCGAGGGGTCACGACGTTAAATGTCGAAGCCAGTTATGAAACGAGATGTTACATCTTTAAGTCATATTTCCTATACGTATTGGTAGGTAATTAGGTGTGTAGTGGAGCACAGAGTTTATAGTGTCAGTAGCTTTTTAATGATACTTACAAAGGAACTATTATGGATTATAAATGATAGATTTCAACTCATAGATTTCAACCAGGGAAAATTGATGGACAGCAACTAAACGTTTCTGCTGTAAAGTTATTACCTACGGAGAAGTCAAGAATTCAAAAAATTGTTAAAATCAAAAAATAATAAAAATTAATAAAGGAGCAACTACCTAAACAAAGTTGAGTGAAATCAAATATTTTCATCAGAAAACATCGCACAATTGAAAGAGATGCCAAAAATCAAATGACAAGCATAATTTTTTCGGGGAAAAAAATATAAAATAAAATAAGCAATAAGTATTTAATTCATCAGCTAAAAATTCCTAGACCATTGTTTAATTTGACAATATGTTGTCTATCTAACCCATTTCAGATTAATTTTAAAATAAAAACATTGTTCTCTGTTATGAAATTTGGATGAGAGGGGGAGGGGTGGGAGGAAGAGGAAGGTGTGCATTTTTGTTTGTTTAAAAAATGCTGTTATTTGGGTGATTATCAACTTTGATAACTGAAAATTACTAGAAAAATATTCTGACGATATTTCATCAATTCAAACCATGTTTTATGGATATAGAATTAATACCTAGTACGGTATTTTAATCGGTGGTAATTTCTTGGAAGAAAAATTGTAATTCAATGGGATATCAACTTTTCCAGCTGGGACTTGCCAACCCCCTTCAACTATGATGATATTTCACTCATCCAACACAGTACTTTCAATCGATATTTTGATAAATTACGCTACTGCCCCTTCCCCACAAATACTTATTCGAAGTTTTAATTTTAAAATATGTTGAAAGTGATATTGATTAGTGAAATATCGTCAGAATTGTAGCTTCATCGATTTTCCCAAATTTAGTATGTATGTGCTTTTTTTAAATCTATTTTTTTCTTCACCTCTTCGAAAATAGATTAAATGGAATGAATATCAGCAGGATGAAGGGAGTAGCAAGTTTTAGCTGACAAATGTGTTATTTATTAATTTTTGTCTATTTTTTTTTTCTAGAATGATTCTTTCCATCCGAGTTGATTTTGGCGTTTCAGTCGTCGTTTGACCCCCCCCCCTTCATCTCCCACATTACATATCCAGGAATTTTTTTTTTTCTATTAAACTACGTGTGTTGGTAAAAATTAGAGATAGTAAAGATTAATTAATTTATAAATTTTTCCTAAATTATGTAAGTTACCAAACTTGAAAAAAATTTTCGAAGTCCTTTATGCAGGGGTGGTGAGCTCAAAAACAAAGCTCAATTTAGTAATGCTGAAAGGAAAATTTCCTTACACCTGAAATTTGATCTTAAAACCTGAAGATGGTTTAAGCTGAGTGGCTTAAGCTTATGACTTAAAGCTAAAACCTGATATATAAATTATAAATCTTAATATTGTAAATATCGACATTTTCATTTAATTAAATACTCAAATTTTCCGAAGGCACTTAAGATGCTAAAATTAGAATAGACTGAAGAACTCTCGACATCTCGTGTACCCTTATCACATTTTGATGTCGATAACTCCTCCTTCATCCTTCCAACACCATGTATATAGGTGAGTTGGGAATTTGTATACTTCTTATCACTAATAATCGTATGAGTTCGTATTAATTGGATTTTCACTAATCTGAGAATTTTGATAGTCCGTCATTTTGGATCCATTTTGATCCAAATTCAAGAGGTCATATTCTGGTTACCAACTAAATTTACATACAAAGTTTGACCTTTCTAGGTCGATTTGGTGAGAAAATATGGAAGATTCAAAAAACTTCATAACTCAGTACTTCCTCGAAAAACCGTTTTTTGCTCTAACTCCCTTTCAAATATTCTTATGAAGCTAAAATTTGAATATGTTAGTGTCCGTAACTTACTCTTTTAGGTGAAATCAAAAACAAAAAATTTAAGCTATTTGCCTCTACTCCAGCTCTCCTCAAAATTTGAGTGATCCGCCATTTTGAAGTTTACCGAAAAAATAAAAAACTATTTTTTTTGCATTTTTTAGAAGAGTCTCTTTTCAAGTTTTGAGCGAATTTTATAAATAAATGACAGCGCTACGCGGGCGGGGGATATATATATATATATATGAATTCGCGGCTGTCTTGATGGTCACGGAGCCGCTAAGATATATGTATACCAAAAAATTGAACATTTGCCCGATGATTACAAATGGCTTGAACGCAAATATTTGAAGATCCCATCTTCCCCAATCCCCCCTCCCAAATCAGGCAGACTGTAATAGCTGTCGTTTTTTCGTTAAAAACTTAGCTAAAAAAACTAAGGCTTGAACTTAAAGCTTAATCATTTTTCAAAATCAAAGCTGAAAGCTGACTCAGCATTCCTACCTCTGAAAAGTTGGTAATTTACCATAAATTACGTCCTTATGATCAGGTTCGAGGAGAAGAAAAATTGGCTCAAGGGTGAAAATAATTTTCAGTCCTCTCTTTTATTTCTAATTTTTAAATCGAACAAAAATTTAAAAGAAATTTTATGAAAATTAAAAAAAAAACTGATTTTAATAAAAAGTTTTTTCAAAGTGAAAATGTTAATCACCGAGGTCTTTTAGAAGCAAGAGCCTGGAGGTAGTCTGTCCCATCTGCCACTCCCTCTCTTTGGTCTTTGCTTATGATGTTTAAAAATTCACTAAAGTTACCATGTTGGTTAACTTACTAAAACTTGGTAATATACTTTTGTAATATTTCACAAAAACTGCGAGTGATTACTGGGCCCATCTCTAGTCAACATCGACGATTCTCAGTTCCTTATTAGGAGTCAGTCAGGCCCGACTTGAATAATATGTGCAAAACTGAACTGTTGACATTTATTAAACTGGACTCTAAATTGCACTAGTGCTCTTTTTCGGGTGCAAATCTTCGGATGATGTCGAGTATCATCGGAAATACTTCGTAATATGTATTTCTGTATTTTATGATACATTGGACGTACTTTAGATTTATTTTGAAAATTTCAATCTGAAAGTTTTTTTTTTCTGCGACATGTACACCTCAGGGCTAGAGACGTGTAAGAGAAAATTTTTAAACTATTTTATGTTTAGAGAAGGGAGTAAAGTTTCGATGATTTGAGGAAGGATAAAAGGTTGATGATATCTGAGGAACTGCTTGAAAAGATTTTGTTTTCATAGAATTTTTCAATTTTTTCAACTCCGAAAATTTTTTTTCAATCATAATTTTATTGTTATTGAAGTATATTCTGCAAATCATTTTAATAAAAAGGTATAAAAGATAATGGTAAATAATTAAACTCTTTTGACTTGGAAAAAGTCGAATTTACTTTATTATTTTAATCTAAGAATCAAATATTCTGAAAGCTTTAGCTTTAAGATTTAAGTATTCAAGTTAAAGTTTACTTACTTACTTACTTATCTTCATTAGCGTGCCATGTACTGCAACAAAGGCCAGAGGCACGGAAGATTAGATTAGATCTGGGATAGGAGGTTAGTTTTTCTGAGGAAGAGGAACAGCCCGGCTATAGTGGATTCGTCATCTCGAAGGAGGTGAGCGAGAGTGGTTGGAAGAGAGAGGGAGCGGTGTGTATGTTTGAATTTTTGACAGTCTGTGAGGACGTGTTGAACTGAGATAGGGACATAACAAGTTGGGCACACTGGGAGGGGAACTTTGGACAGTAGATAGGAATGGGAAAGAAGTGCATGGCCGATGCGCAGGCGGCACAGGGAGACTTCCTCCTTTCGATTCTGGCGGGTAGAGGTTTGCCAGGTCTCTACAGTTGATTTGATGCTCCTTAGTTTGTTGGAGGTGGGAATTTTTTGCCACATGTCAGCCCATTTCTGTTGCGTTTTTTTTAATTCGTGTTTAGCCGCATCTTTTAGGGGTGTTGGTAAGTAAGGTGTTGGGAAAAAAGTAGCAGCTTCCTTAGCAGCGTGGTCAGCTTTCTCATTACCGAGAATGCCTTTATGTCCAGGTATCCATGCAAAATGTACTGGAGATGGAGCGTGTAAGAGAAGTTTAACAATTTGTTTAGCTATAGGGTGTTGAGTTCTGTTATGGAGATTTAAAAGGCACGTCAGTGAGGAAAGAGAGTCCGAGCAGATGAGAGTGTTAACATGGGAGTTAATGGCATGGTGAACTGCCAGCTTGATCGCGTATAGTTCCGAAGAGAGTACGGAGTATGTTGGTGGGAGGGAGAAACGCACCGTCTCTATTTGATCTTCATAGAGGGCGCACCCGGCATAGTTAGATTTGGATCCATCTGTGAAGAGTAATGAGGAGTTCGGATATTTTGATACCAGTTCTTGAAACGCCCGTTTGATTATCGATGTGTCTGTGTATTTTCCAAATTCGAGTAGAGATGTGTCCACGCTGAGTGAGAAGGTTGACCATGGTGGAAGGGGTGTTAGAGTTTGCGGGTAGATCTGTTGTAGCCAATCACTTGAGAGCATAGAGTAAGATTGAAAATGGTACGGTTTCAAGAGGGTAGTAGATTGTAGGGTGATGTTTGAGGTTGTTGTTTGCGATGATTTGAGGTGTAGAAACAGTTTTTTGGAGAGGTATTCGCGTCGAAGGTGTAGAGGCCACTCTCCGCATTCTGAAAGAAGGCTGATGGTGGGTGAAGTACGGAATGCGCCAGTAGAGAGTCTGATGGCAGTATGATGTACGACATTCAGCCTGTTGAGGGCCGTTGGTTTGGCTGAGGAGTAAATTGCTGCACCGTAATCAAGTTTTGAGCGGATGAGGGCGCGGTATATTCGGAGAAGTGATGCTCTATCGGCTCCATATGAGGTGTGTGACAATTTTTTCATTAGGTTCAGTTTTTTCACACATGAACTTTTAAGTGCATTGATGTGGGGCATCCAAGTGAGTTGTTCGTCGAATATGAGGCCCAGGTATTTGGTTTCGCGGACTGAAGGAATTGGCGAGTTTCCCAAGTTGATGTTAATTTCGTGATTGCAGTTTCGAACCTTGCAGAAGTGCATGGAGACAGTTTTGGTAGGGGAGAAATTTATCCCGTTGTTTCGAGACCAATTTAAGAGTTTGTTAGTGGTATTTTGAAGCATGTTTTGGCCTTCATTTGGGTCCGAGCATGGTACGAAGATCGTAAAGTCGTCAGCGAATAAGGAGCATTTAACTGGGAGAGAAACTTCTTCTACTATGTCATTGATAAAGAGATTAAATAATGTTGGACTCAAAACTGAGCCTTGAGGTACACCATTAAGCATTTCGTACGTATTGGAGAGGTGGTTTCCAATGCGAATGTTGAAGTAACGGGTAGTGAGGAAACTTCGTATAAATTCTGGGAGTCTTCCTCGGAATCCAAAGTCGTGGAGTGTCTTCAAGATTTTGTATCAAGTTTTGTGCTATGTTTTTTCATTTTTTTGCCAAATATATTTCAAGTCAAAAGAGTTAAATTATTACCAACTACTATTATTAGTAAGAAAACCGAGCTGTGTTTTTTTATACCTTTTCATTAAAATTATTTGCAGAATATACTTCAATAACAATAAAATTATGATTGAAAAAAAAAAAATTTCAGAGATCAAAAAATTGAAAAATTCTATGAAAATAAAATTTTCAGATTGAAATTTAAAATAAATCTAAAGTACGTCCATTGTATCATAAAAAACAGAATTACGTCGTATGAAGTGTTCCTGATGATATCCGACGTCATGCCAAGATTTGCACTCGAAAAAGCACGCTAGTGGACTTAATAGTGAGATGTGCTCGCGAAATTAGTCAGTCACTTCACTTCTTAAATAAAGCAAGCAGGGAATAATGTTGAGGATTAGAAAACCAATGACCACGTGTACCCGCTATTTGCAAGATTGCCAAGTTGCATTTTTAGATATGTAATTTAAGCCAATTCTGGATTAGTTCGATTTTCAGGAGTCATTCGTTGGATACGATTCATATGTGTATCTGGCATTAGAAGGTATGCTTCGAATTGAGATTTTCTGTAAATTCTCGTCTGGAATGTACCTACATATAAGAATACCTATTACACCTATAAGATATTTAAAAACACCGTTGTTGAATATTTTCCCACGTTAGAGCCGATACGTACTGCAGTACGTGTATGTTATCGTATATATAGTAAACGTGCGTAGGTCTCTAAACTCGTCGTATCGGTTCGGTCGTCGTAATTCTTCACAAGATCGCTGGAGATTTTATTGCTTTTGCATGCTCGCCACTAAATTGAAAGGGGGATTTTATAGAGTACGCGAGGCGTTCATCGACGTTACCGCGGTTCGTAGAAATTTACACGTCCTCCGCGATGTTTTCCAATCACCGGTAACGTAGGCAAACTATGCGTTCGCTTGCATATGCCCGCAATTTAGGTCGGTATTTGGATATTACCGTATCGATGTTGATAGCTGGGTACATTCTAGAAAAATATGTATCGATGGTTATGCTCGTACGGAGTACAATATCGAAGTATGGAATTTTTTTCGTCACTGATCGTAAGGTACTTTCAACTTGTAGAATTCGCTTGCACGTCGCATAAACGAAGTGGGTACTGGGCAATAAGAGGGTAACGTCGAATACACTACTTCACCTTGGTATTGCGAAGACAATTAGAGATTCTTAGCTTAATGGCTCGTCCAGCTTTATAATTCATCGAGTATAAACGTACACTGGAACTCGGCGGATTTTTCTATTCGGTGTGGTCGTGTATTGTCGGCGTTTGAAAAGGAATCTCGATTAATGATTTTTTTTGCAACGGGGGTGCAGAGGGAGGGCGTCGGATGCGCGCAAATAGGTCGTCGAAACTGAAAGCGGTTACCCTTAAAGAATGATACGTATTTCTACCGTTCACTTTCCTTGATGGAAAAAATCCAGATTGCCCTCGGTCGTAGCGTATTTGTCACGAAACTTATTAAATGCAAATCATCGGTTCGATAAGAGTTTATCCGTTGGTTGAATTTCTCATTATCCGGAATAAGCGCTGATACTGTATCAGAGGTTTACGCGTACGCATAAGGTGCAATTAGAATTGAACATTGTCGCCGCCGTGTATGTCCTCAGGCTGCGTATTGTGGTTTACGATGGCGGCACCAGGTCCACGTGAAAATGCTGCGATTGTTTGCTCTTCAATACGATTAATAGGTCAAGGTGAGATTTTCGCGGTTTGGAAAGGTGCTTGTCAACGTGCACGCCGCCGTTTTCCTCTAATTGTGATGTAAATTAGTCGCGGTTAAAATCGGTCCTGTGTTACGTAACGCTTCGTCGTTGCACCGAGCTGAAGTACCGCTCGTTGTACGCGTATGCAGTGCGTGAGGTTACGGACCTCTAAGATCTGATGTTTGCTCGATATCGATTTCCAATCGACCTTTCCAATTAATCGGGCCATATCGAAATTTAAATAGGTAATTCGGCGACCCAACGTTTATGTAAATTAACCGTTACGAGGTTAATGAGGAAGATTTCGATGTAACTAAATGACAATTAATATAGTCGATGATAGCGATCGGCGTGTCCTCGTACGCCATTAACAAGTTCGCGATTAGATTGTATCGTCGTGTAGAAAATATACATTTACGCTTGATGATACGATACGGACGAAATTTTCAGCTCGTGGTTGCGCTCATTGAACCGGTTACGGTAAAAGGATAACCGCTTCTTTCGTTGTACGATTTTATTAAGTAATTGGAATCTGTGAAATGGCGAAAATTCGTAGCATTTTGTAAATTTTGCCATTTTATTTACGCTGACCCCGATTGCGAATTGCGAACATTTTTGTATTTGGATTCTTAACGTATTATTGGCGTTAATGGATTTTGCCACCGGGCTTCGCAAAGGAAGCTACGAATATCGAAGGTTAGAGAATGTCAGTTGATTCGTGATGATGTGGTGGCTTTTCGAGTGTTACGAATTGGTGTGATATGTTCGTGTTGGAGTTTTAAAAATGCGTCCTTTTTTTCGATACGCTAGATGCTTGGTGAAATATTTTTATCATTGCAGTGAATAACGATACGATGCGATGTAGATGTTAACAGAAATGAATCCTTTTGTTTTGCAGCAATTACTATGTACACGCCGTAAAAAGATGCAAAGTAGGCAATTTTATTAACATATTCAACTTCTCGAAGGTACACCTACTTGATCGAAATAGGCAATTTTATTGACATTATAAGTATGGTGTAGCCTAACCTCGGTGAAAAAGGTATTTTCTCGCTGCCTATGATAAGTATGTATCAATCTGCTATTTTTCAAGCCCTAGGTAGGGCAATCAAAATGGCCTCCGATCGATCTGCCGATGAGCTTGGGAGAGGTGAAAACTCAAATTGCACCTTTCTAGCTCTGTGTGGTTATGGTTATGTATCGATCCGGAGGCTACAGAGGCGAATAACCACGTTTTTTTCGAAAATAACCCTAAGTTGAGGATACCTATCTCCTCCCAAATGGTTCGTGGGTCCTGAAATTTTGTATGGAGGATTCCCAACTCAAAGTAAACCGCTTCTTGCATATGATCAAAATTGAAGAACATTTTTTTCATTCACTCCATCGTAATGTGTAGGTTCATACTTATTTAAAATTTCAATTGTTACTAGAATACAATACATGTATAATTACATTTGGAAATTTATTCTGATAAAATTAAAGGATGGCAAAATATATAAGCTATATTTTCATATAAATAAATCTATTTAATGACGAATGATAAGTATACAGTATCTTTAACCTGAGGACGAAAAGTAAAACATTTATTACGGAGCATTTTTTATGAAACAAGTATTCACAAAGCTAATTTCAGGAATGAAGTACAAATATGGTACCTACTATTGCTCGAAAATAAATATGAAGATATTGAATGTTGATGAATCACATTCATCCACAAAAAATACCATAATTTCTAAAAAAAACAAAAAACAAAAAAAGCGTTTTGTTCAAGGAAGCTCAATATATGGTGGAACAAACGGAATCAAAATTTGATAGCAGTGTCACCACTCACCAATTATGCAGAAACCTTACGTCATACAAAACAGCCAATCAGGTGATGGGATTATGAGCCACACCCAGCCACGCCCAACCACACCCTAAATTCAACTAATCCCTCACAAAGGCGTGTCTGACTCCTCAGTTGCGATCTAACCACGAAACTTGCAACTACTAAGCACGCTCAATAAAACTGTGAACAATTGAATTCGCTATACAAAAATGGATGTCCACCAATGCGATAATGCTTGCAGCTGCAATAATTTTGATATTATTAGCGCCCTGCCGCTGGAAATATCAACTATGATATTTCGGTAAGTACAAAATAACCAATGATATTCACAGCGACTCTGCTTCAATACTTAAGTAGAAACTTGGCTAATACTTGAATTTTGATTTTTTGTTACAGGATGCTGAATCCAACAGCGATGCACGCTGCTATGACAGTGCGCAAGAACTGGTATCGAATTTACCGATCGTATCCCGCACTCGAAAGGATATTCCGACAACGAGTTCGACGACGAAGGAAAGAACGCATGCGCTTGGCAATTTATCTGACCACGCAAGAAGAAAGCAACTTTATGCGAGAACGACACCAGCTACCAAAGAGCAAGAAACGCAAACGCTGCAATGGGACAAAGGAACGACGCTTCAATAAGAAGCAGACGCATGACAATGGAGACTCTTCTCCTACGATGAGCCATAAACCAATGCGAATGTGACGAGAACGAGCTATGCTCAACTATCGACGCGAGCTATACTTAACGACCAGTCCAGAAGAGGGCGATTCACCTGAATAAATACCTACTTAGTTCATAAGCAATTAAAGACAATAAATCATTGAAAATTGCTAAAGATTTAGTTTCACTTATCTTCTAAAGAAATGTAAACATATTAATAGAATGAATAAATCAATAATAAATACAAAATGAACTTGTTTTTATTTATTATATTCACAAAAAAAAATGAATGTTCTTTAAATCCTTTACATATTTGAATTCGTATGAAAAAAAGGCAAAGCCAACAACATTCAGCATATGTATAAAATTCAAATCACCTGCTTAATTGATGTAGGCAACCGTATTAACATTCCCAGTAGAAAATGCAACTACNTCACTGAGAGAAATTTATATTGTAAAAGTGACTATAAAATTATAGTAAAGTTGCCCCAGTTCGGATATATAGTAAACATCACCATACATATAGTAGTTACAGTACTACATGCATAGTAATGGAAGTATTACATATATACCAATTAAATCACCATATGTATAGTAGTTAAATTACCATACATATAGTAATTAAACTACCATACGTATAGTAATTAAACTACTATAAGTAGAGTAATGAAATTACTATATATACACTAACTAAAGTACTACACATTATAGTAAATTGAAATATTCACTATAATGTGTAGTAACAACCTATGTACTACAATCTATTCTATGTTTAACCATAGTAGATATGTATGTAAAACTTTCATAATCAAAATAATACAAGTTTGGTATAAAAGTTGCATTTAGAATTGATAAATTTTACAAAAAATCAATGCAAATGTTGCATTCTTTCTTATCAACACATTTAGATTATACTTTCATGAGATTTATCAATTTTAAATTCAATTTTTATACCAAACTTGGATTATTTCGATTATGAATATTTTTACATGTACACAAACTATGGTTTAAACTACTATAAATTGTACCATAATAGTGCTTATCAAAATTCGAAGCTATGCAATATACAAAAAAAAAAATGATTATTAGGTACAACATGGGTACGTGAAAAACTTATATTTTGTAAAAATTGTTTACAAAAATATGCGAGTAGGTAAAAACGCAATCCTCTAATTTTTTATTAAAATATTGAAAACATTGAAAAAAAATCACATTTAGTCAAGTTATTTAAAAAAATATATGTAAGATTCAAATAAACTATGAGAGCTTTACATTTAAGAAAAAATCACATTTAGTCAAGTTATTTAAAAAAATATACGTAAAATTCAAAAACTCTTAAAACTAAAGTAAACGAAATGGAAGGAGCTTCAAGTTAAGTACTAAGGTATTGCAATATTTTGAAATGAAAATTACTTAAGTTTAAAAAAATAAAAGTACGTAACTGCTACAGTATGAGACCTTCATTTGTTGTTTTCTAAAATTAAAATTACCTAAATAAATACAGTCAATAAGGAGATCATAATTAACATCTTTGAGCACATAAAAAAATTGCAAAAACACATTGGGCAACATTTTGAGGTATAATAATAACATAATTATATTGGTAACAAATATACTGCCGCATGTAGTTAGAACGTCCTATCTGACATTTTGAAAGTTTTGAGATAAATGCAATTTTGTGAAAATTTCTCTGCATCCTCATTTTTTAACTTAACGACCTCAAACTTTCAGTAGAGTGTGTACCCAGTTTCTCTATTTCACAATATAAAGAAAAAAACTGCGCGAGCATAATTGTTGAATAGGGCGTTTTAAACTAGTAAAACAGGGTGAGAAGGTAGATAGGACAAAATTATTAGCCGTATTTCTACGGTTCTGTTGTAGATAGGACATTCTAACTTAGCTGAGGAGATGGGAAAAATATACAGGAACAATATTCAGCAATAAAAAAAAAAAGTGAAAATTCAGGTAGGACGTTCTAACTACGTGCGGCAGTATAAATAATTAAGGAACATAGTACACCTCATTCTAGAGCAACGCAGATCAATGCACAAAAGTTTTCAAATACCTACTTAGATAATAAAGGAGTATGATTACTTTCAGGGTAGGCTTTTTGTAAGGTTCTCCATCGATGTCATTTTTTAATATATTGCTAATGAGAAGATCGTAAATCGAACCGCTCACGTTTTGTAACCCGTTACCGTCACCAAGCTCTAAAATAATCTAAAAATCCAACTGATTATCAGAGAGATATCAGTTTAGATACGAGTAAATGCGCAAAAAATTGACTTATATTGGTTCAGTGTTGTCGTTGTTATTAACATCATTATTACCTTTCTCCATGATTAAAAAGCAAAGAACATGAACGCACAAAACAAAATCGCACTATACTGGAAATGTTGAAACGAGCTGAATATTTAGTATAACTATCATTGTCACGTGATGATAAAATACTATACACTATAGCAACAAGTACTATATATGTATAGTAAAAATTACTATATATTATGGTGGTATTCTTTATATAGTAAATTTAACCATACATATAGTAATTTTAATTATACAGTATTGTATTTGGAATGCCAAATAGCTGATGTACCATATTTTATAGTATAATAAATTATAAATTATAGTCAAGTGTACTATACATTTTTCTCAGTGTATAACTATATGAAGTAATATTAATAATATAAAAAGGACTACAAATTTCATTCATAATAATAATACTTATTTAATCTATTACTTGTAATGGCAAGAGTACGAAATTTGGCCTCATTAATGAAACATGCCTCCTTAGGTCTTCTCTTCTCTTTTTATAAATATGTAAATGATTTAAAGAACATTCATTTTTTTTTTTTGTGAATATAATAAGTAAAAACAAGTTCATTTTGTATTTATTATTGATTTATTCATTCTATTAATATGTTTACATTTCTTTAGAAGATAAGTGAAACTAAATCTTTAGCAATTTTCAATGATTTATTGTCTTTAATTGCTTATGAACTAAGTAGGTATTTATTTAGGAGAATCGCCCTCTTCTGGACTGGTCGTTGAGTATAGCTCGCGTCGATCATTGAGCATAGCTCGCTCTCGTCACATTCGCATTGGTTTATGGCTCATCGTAGGAGAAGAGTCTCCATTGTCATGCGTCTGCTTCTTATTGAAGCGTCGTTCCTTTGTTCCATTGCAGCGTTTGCGTTTCTTGCTCTTTGGTAGCTGATGTCGTTCTCGCATAAAGTTGCTTTCTTCTTGCGTGGTCAGATAAATTGCCAAGCGCATGCGTTCTTTCCTTCGTCGTCGAACTCGTTGTCGGAATATCCTTTCGAGTGCGGGATATGATCGGTAAATTCGATACCAGTTCTTGCGCACTGTCATAGCAGCGTGCATCGCTGTTGGATTCAGCATCCTGTAACAAAAAATCAAAATTCAAGTATTAGCCAAGTTTCTACTTAAGTATTAAAGCAGAGTTGCTGTGAATATCATTGGTTATTTTGTACTTACCGAAATATCATAGTTGATATTTCCAGCGGCAAGGCGCTAATAATATCAAAATTATTGCAGCTGCAAGCATTATCGCATTGGTGGACATCCATTTTTGTATAGCGAATTCAATTGTTCACAGTTTTATTGAGCGTGCTTAGTAGTTGCAAGTTTCGTGGTTAGATCGCAACTGAGGAGTCAGACACGCCTTTATAAGGGATTAGTTGAATAAAGGGTGTGGTTGGGCGTGGCTGGGTGTGGCTCATAATCCCATCACCTGATTGGCTGTTTTGTATGACGTAAGGTTTCTGCATAATTGGTGAGTGGTGACGCTGTTATTAAATTTTGATTATATTTGTAATGTCGTTGGTATTGTTGTAATTTTTTTTTTCTTTTTGAAAAAATGAAAATAAAAAACGCGTTACTATGTGCAAATCCTCATTTAAATATTTTTTTTAAAAAACGATGAAGTGCTTCAAAAATAATTTACAACATGTTTCAATCAAAATGCCTATAGCGAGTACAAAATAATAACTTGAAAAATATAAATAATTGAAGATTTTCAATTTTAATGTTTGTTCTTTGTGTTCCTGTCAATTATGCATAAATTATGAAACGGTAAGAATTGAAAAACGTTTCTAAATTCAACCTTGATATGATATTCCTACATGGAGATCGACGAAGAAATCACGGACTCCTGCGCTCGGCAGTTGGCAATTTATCTGACGACGCAAGAAGAAAGGAACTCTATGCGAGAACAGCTTCAGCTACCCAAGGGCAAGAAGTGCAAGCGCAGCTATCGGACGAAAGGACGACGCTTCATTATGATGTCGAGGCATGATAATGGAGGCTCTTCTTCAGCGACCAGCCAGAAATTAATTAGGATGTAACGAAAGCAAGCTATATGATCAATGATTAACCTAGAAGATGGGCGATTCAACCATGGAAATATTCAGTTTATAAGAAATACTTATACCATGTAAACAATTAAACAGAAAAAACCATTGAGAAACAATAAAAACTAATTTTCAGTGATCACTAAATAAATGCAATCATGCTTAAATGCAATAAGCCAATAATAATAAATTCAGTTTTTACCTACGACTGAAAAAAAAAAATGCTTAATATTTCATCAGTCATTCTAATTAGATACTTTCTCAATCCAATACAATCTCCTTAAAAAATTATAACTATAAGGCACATGAAGAATTCAACGAGAAACTACAAATTTTTTTATAAAAAGTATAAATAAAACCTACGGAGACATGCTGCATTATTAGAGTTGAATTTTTCACTCACGTAGAAATTATTAAGTAGTGAAATCAAATAATATTATTCGTAGAATTTTGAACTCATTCAATCGTAGATTGTCAAAGAATGCCTTTAGTAATGTTGTTTCTTGCTAAGAATGTCAATAAAGTTGCCTACTTCAGTGTGTAAGTATGCGATGTGCATTTTATACTTTGGATTGCTACCCTTCTGTCTTCTCTTATTAATTCTAAGATATCATTACCTTTTTCTTTTTGGGTTGCTTCATTTTTTCTAGGAATAATTTAGCGTAACTGCGTACCTATGTAGCGTTCTGTTACAATTTTTTGGACAATAATTTTAAAAATAATTGCACTTCAGAAATGAGACGACAAACTCGAACTTAGGCTTGTGAAAATATGGAGGAAAAGCTGAACAGATTTGTCACATTAGTATACCTGAGGCTTTTACTTCTATCAAAATTAATAGTGAAATTAGTATTGAGTAAAAATAAAAAAATATTTGAATTTTTTATTGATTTATTGAATTCAAGTATGATTATGTTTATTTAGTTTTGATTGAAACTCAATTTTTATTGTTTTTTAATATTTTATTGTGTTTATTTGTTGACAATGTATAAATATTACTTATGAAATAGGTGCATATTTCTACAGCTGAACCACCGTCTTCTGGGTTGATCATTGAGCATAGCTCGCTCTCGTCACATTCGCATTGGTTTATGGCTCATCGTAGGAGAAGGGTCTCCATTGTCATGCGTCTGCTTCTTATTGAAGCGTCGTTCCTTTGTTCCATTGCAGCGTTTGCGTTTCTTGCTCTTTGGTAGCTGATGTCGTTCTCGCATAAAGTTGCTTTCTTCTTGCGTGGTCAGATAAATTGCCAAGCGCATGCGTTCTTTCCTTCGTCGTCGAACTCGTTGTCGGAATATCCTTTCGAGTGCGGGATATGATCGGTAAATTCGATACCAGTTCTTGCGCACTGTCATAGCAGCGTGCATCGCTGTTGGATTCAGCATCCTGTAACAAAAAATCAAAATTCAAGTATTAGCCAAGTTTCTACTTAAGTATTAAAGCAGAGTCGCTGTGAATATCATTGGTTATTTTGTACTTACCGAAATATCATAGTTGATATTTCCAGCGGCAAGGCGCTAATAATATCAAAATTATTGCAGCTGCAAGCATTATCGCATTGGTGGACATCCATTTTTGTATAGCGAATTCAATTGTTCACAGTTTTATTGAGCGTGCTTAGTAGTTGCAAGTTTCGTGGTTAGATCGCAACTGAGGAGTCAGACACGCCTTTGTGAGGGATTAGTTGAATTTAGGGTGTGGTTGGGCGTGGCTGGGTGTGGCTCATAATCCCATCACCTGATTGGCTGTTTTGTATGACGTAAGGTTTCTGCATGATTGGTGAGTGGTGATGCTGCTATTAAATTTTGATTTCGTTTGTTTTGCAATATGTTGTGATTCCCTGAACAAAAAACTTCTTTGCTTTTTTTTTTTTTTTTTGGTTGAAATTATAGTATTTTTTGTGGAAAAATGATTCATCAACATTCAGTATATTTACATTTGTTTTCGAAGAATACCTAAATATTCCTGAATTACTCCTGAAATTAGCTTTGTAAATACTTGGTTCATAAAAAGTGCTCAGTAATAAATGTTTTTTTCTTTTCGTCCTCACGTTAATCATACTGTGTACTTCTCATTCATCATTAGATAAATTTATATGTGAAAAATAGCCTATATATTTTGCCATTCTTTAAGTTTATCAAAATAAATTTCCAAACGTAATTATACATGTATTCTATTCTAGTAAAAATTGAAGTTTTAACCACGTACGAACCTACACTTTACGATGGAGTGTATGAAAAAATTTACGTATTAAAGTTTTAATTTCTACATCCAGTCTTAGGTACAGCATTACTATAATAATCCAGTGGTGTAGCCACTAGCCATGTGGCATGTACGTAGGAAGGATCATGGAAATCCGTTCGCCTTCGGCTTTTTTTTTAATACTTGATAATATGTAGTTATGAATGTAGAAGAGATCTGTAACAAAATATCCAAAAAGAAGAGAAAAGTCGATTTGATTTCATAAAGTGGATATTACACCACATAAAAAATATTTAGTAAAAATATCGTTTTCGACATTTGTTACCTATTGGAGACTTCAGTAAGGGTATAAGAGAAGGGGTAGCGTATTGGTGCGAAGATTAAATTCCATTATTCCAAGCCAACTAAAACTAATCTCATCCCCTATGGCACTTACGCTCCTTCAGTATGATTCCTTAATTTATGTATTTATTATTTGAATTTTCATTTTGAAAAAATTGTTTTTCAATGAATCAAAAAAGTGTATTTTAAGGAGTCCTTTTTTTGATGTTCATTATATTTAATCAAAAATTGAAAATCAAGGTTAATCTAATAAAAGTAACCGATGATTTGAATGAATATTACACTGTAGGTACATTATTGAGCGGTGCAACTCGAGCATGTAATTCACATAATTATTGCCGTTCTAGTGTTATACCTACATCCTCTTGTGGTTCCAGGCATCTATGCAAAGTAATGATCTAATGATATAACACGGGTCCATTACTACTTTAATAACGAATAAAATTGAAATGTATCAAAGAAACCTCAATAATTACTATTCAACTACCGGCTAAAACAAAATTCAAAATGCATTTTAATTTCTATTTCATTGCAGAATTTACGTTATGTAATAGATATACCAATAGTCACTATTACGAATAGGTAATTCCTATTGAAGATTTTATATTGAGAATCTAAATAGTGCTTCTTAAAGACCTTGGGGATATTCTATTATAAACAAAATAAATGTAATTTTTTTTCTTCCTTTCAAAGATTGCATTCCCTCCTCTCCTTATTCAACCAATTGGGGGTGATTACACGATGATTTCAATGCAACAGATTACTTTATTTTTACTTTAAATATTTTTTGTAATGAATTTTAGATTACTCGCAAATAGATCTTTCGAATTGGCAATCATGAAGTTATATCACACAACAATAAAATATAATAACATTTAATCTCTCCAAACTGACAATGGAATAAAAACCTAGACATTCAAAAAATATAAATTGTCGTTCAAATTTTTTTCTAAACATTCTTGAACTTCAACGATCGCTAGACTACCGACGAAAAACCCAGCAATAAAAAAAATTACCGAATAAAAAATAAGGAAAAACGTGAACACTCAACCGCAAATCAATATATGCAGGTTAAGCGATCCGAAGCAGATGGCATAGTTTTTATGCTACTACAAACACGAATTTTCTATCTTGGCGACACTACGAATAACTGAACACCATTTAGAAACATTATATAACCAAATCAAATGAATATTGTTCAGGAAAAATGATTTTATTTAAACAGACGACCCACTACAATGCGGCACTATAATAGCGTTGCGACAGACTTTTCGACGTCTATTTGTTCAGTGATTGGCTGCGAATCGTGAATCAGTTTAACGTGTTGTTACTCGGGTAATTTGTTGCGCGCGTTAAACATGATAGCTAGTTACCAGTTTGATATTGTTTGATTAATTAATGCGCGATTTTCAAGGGTTTCACACTTATAATGTTTTCAAAGGTAAGTACGTTTAATTTTTAATTATGATTTTTTTTCATTACTTTCTTTCAGTTGTTTTCAAACGAGTTTTTTTTCTGGCATATTTATTAGGAAATATTTGAAAAATTATTCTATTATAATCAGTTTTGTTGATAGTGATTTTATTTTCATTATTATTTTTTTTCATTTATTTATTTTCCGGCTTACTTTTCTAAATGGTACGTCGATCAACTGGTTATTGGATGGTAATGTCAAGCAAATCTATGTATTTGAATGTACATAGAATTTGATTAGAAAATATTATATGCAGTTTAGTTGATCTGAAAATTCCAAAAAAAATCGTTCATCATGCGAACCATTAATAGTGATTGAAATTAGTAAAATTGAAACAGAAAATTTATGAAATAATTATAAAAAAAAATTTATGGTTTTCATGTAATATTGCATAATTAAATTTCTTAGAGAGGCAAATTTTAAGAGTGGTAAACTTGAATTTTTTTTTTTTATTAACAAAATTCAAGTTGAAAATTTGCATTGTCAGTTTATTTTTGTTACATCGTCAATGAGTGTTCTAAATTTTGTACTCGTATTTATGTTTCATCTATCACGATTGAACTTTTTTCGAACTTACTTCATTTTCAACCACAAAGTGTCGTGTATCCCAGCTAACAACTGCTCTGTGGTGGATTTTAACTTATAGGTAACTAAGGTAAAGTAAATTTCGTTTTGCTTTTTTTTTTCTTTCAAAAAGTGAAAAAAGCGATCCCACAATAATTACTGAATGATAGCCCCTTAATTAAATTTATGAACCTCTCTACCAAAATGAAGTCGGACTTTTAATGATTTTCTTACTTACTTCTTAATTAACGTGTCATGTACTGTCGTCCAGAGCAGAGGTACAGACAAATTTTCAAGAAAACAAATTTTCGTGTCATTAAAATTTTTTTCATATTCCGAAGTCATAATTATTTTGTCATGCAAAAACTGAAAAAAAATTTAGCACTATTTTTCTCATTATTCAACAGGTGCAAATTGTTCATTAATTTGTTTTCAAAAATCACTAATTTTGGTTATTTTTGAAAATAACGACAAATGGATAGTTCATCAGTCGTGTAAGTGTGGGCTCAATTTTGGCTTTTTTGTTCCACTGGGGTTTCTAGAGGCTGAGTTTTTTAATTGCTGAAACATTTATGGAGTCACTTTAAAGCAAGAATTGTAATATTTTGGAAAATTTTTTAAGATAAAATTGGAGCATGTTTTCTCTTTTGTGTCTGAAATAGTGTACATTGATTCCATGTTATATAGAAGATCAAGAAATTACCTATTTGTTGTTTGTTTTTAAAAATAACCAAAATTAGTACTTTTTGAAAATAATTCGATGAATTTTTAGAACCTCCTAAATTAAAAAAAAATTAGAATCTGAAATATTTTTTCAGTGTTTGAACGACAAAATATAACTTTGAAAGTAAAAAATTTTCAACTATCCAAAAATTTTTTTTTTGAAAATTTTTGAAACATTGACTTCATTTTGGGAGATCTAAAAATTGAGTAAGGAGTTTTAAATTTTCATAACTTCATACAGTGAAACCATCTGTCTCAATTTTTGGAAGTAAAAATGAAATTTGGCTCATCCTAGTACCTATCTATATATATTTTTTTTTTTCATCAAATTACGCCATGTACAGCCCTAGGCTAGAGACGTTTCTTTTTTTTTTTTATTATTTTTTTTTTATTTATTTTTTTATTTTTTTATCTGCGTGTAATTAAAATAAAAAATTTTATAAAAATTTCTGGGGCAACGAAGGAAAATAAAAATAATTATTATTCGAGGGGCAAGAGAGGAGGAGAAAAAGTATTAATAATTTCGAGATGGCCGAAGGGGAGACATGAGCTTATGATGATATGACAGATGAATAATAAGTGGATTTTATGTTCGTATAAAATACCAGGTGCCATAGAAAGGACTAGGGATGTTTTTCCGACTATTTCGTTGATTTAATTTTTGCAGCAATACTTACTATATGATGGATTGCCCAAAAAAATTATTAAAAATAAATAAGTTACCTGCGGCCAATATGGTTCAATTCTTGGAACGTCGACTGTAGTATACCTGAGAGGCGGATAAGTAGAAAACTTTTATCTAGGAGTTTGAAATAGTACATACGTCATTTAAAAAAATTCCAAGATCCGAAATCATTGAAGCCCCTCCACCTACCATTAGTTTTATAAAGTATTAAGTACAAGTAACGTATTGGTCCTTACACTCTGGAAATGTTTTAATAAACTCATTTTATATTTTCCATAAAATGGACCAAAAATTGAATCTTTTTAATCTGACATAACAGTTCTAAAATTCCTCGAAAAAAAAAGATAGAGATAGGTCTCATCACCTCATGGACCATATTGCCCACAGGTATCTTCACAGATATAAGTATGAAGGTTTTCATTGTCTCGGTGGATTATATTTTGTCTCGATAAATGTACTCTCTATTAAAATTCAAAATACTTCTTAAAACCTAGTAGTGTATGGAAATAAGCCTTTAGCTTGACAAATGCTATCATAATACCTCTCTCTTCCTTATGCATTTGAATTTTTTAATTTGGAAAATATCCCAATTTGCCGAAGAAGAGAACAAAAACATTAAAAAACAATCATTTTTAATTGTTACATACACATAATACAAAATAAAAACAACAACAACAACAACCAATTTAAGTTTATTTATTTGTTTTAAAATTACGTAAATTTAATACAATATATTTTTGGTCTATTTCATGTTCGTAGTCAAAGCTTAGGAAAGAGAAGAGGAGAGAGGGCAGATTGCCCCGGGGCCCAAATTTTAGCTTTAAAAAATTTTCAAATCACATTAAATGCAAATATATTTTCGAACTATTTAATACAAGTAGTCAGAGCTAGAGAAAGAGAGGAGCAGAGGAGTAGAGGGGGCAGATTGCCCTCGTGCCCAAATTTTAGCTTTTTAAAAATTAAAAAATGAAAATAATAGAGAAGCCCGAAAATTATATTTACCCAAGTTTCAATTTTCGCTCTCCCAAGCCATGCACTTAGTGTTTGTATTTACAGCGGGAAAAAGGTAATGATGAAAAGTTCAATTTAATTAGACTAGAAAATACTAAATTTTCCTCACCCACGAGCAAAAAAAAATAAAAATGAAAAATATATTATGTTTATTCGTTGAATTAAATTATTTCTTCAACATACCATTATATGAATCCTACACCTAAAATGGGTATCTAAATATATGTTATTTGAATGTTGTGAAGTTACGCGTGAAAAATGTAAAAGGTTAAATAAATTACATAAACCGTACCTAACGTACGTAGATATGGCTACGGCTAGGTATTTCCGATGTTGTATGCAAATATTTTCATAAGCTCTATCTCCAGTCAAAAAGCGATTGTTCGTGAATCAAATCAAACATGAAGTACGCATTAGATCTAGCGTTATGCTTCCATTATTTCCAGGTGACTGATAACAATAACTTATACAATTTTACATATAAGGTGTAGATTTTGTAAAATTAATTAATAAAATTTCATGGTAGTATAAATCGCTCGTGTGCATAATTAATCACAGGATGAAAGGTAGCTCGATAGTTTCAAAATGACGAAATTATCTGATAACAATTAATAACACGAGAGATAGAGGCTGTACCGTAACATGTAGGTAATCAAACAATAAGTAGTATTTGGGGGGTCAGCAGGGTGTTTTAATTTACACCGTAATGACATATTTAAGGCGAATAAAAGGTGTATGCGATGAAAAAATTCGCTTATGGGATGATTCAGCGAAAAAGGTAATGTGAATTAGATGTAAAGGAATTCTGCGATGGGATTTGAACATAAGGTATTTAAATTTAGAATTGGGTATTCCTATATTTTTACGTAATGGCTATTATATTATTCGTAAAGCAATAAAGAGTTCATTAAAAACAAAATGATAGGGTTTGCATTTAGGAAGAGAGCAGGGAGTTGAAAAAATGTATACGAGTGTGTACCTAACCAGTAGCCAGTGAGTAACCCGTCATTTTTCTTGTAGGGAAATATAATAGGAATAAAAGTGTTTGTTATAAATCTGAGTTCTGTCACCTCCATCCCCATATACCTACAATTCTTTGCATCTGAAATAAATATTTTCACTGTTTAGAACTTATGCAAACTTGATAGAGAAAAAATTTTTGAATTGTGTAAAAACTGAGTACAGATTTTTGGACCTTGAATTACATTAAATATGTCAAAAATTGCCGCCATTAAAATCTATTATCCATGAGGTACGTTTTTCTCCGGAATTAAATTTAAAAAAAAATCGAAAATCATTTTACGCGGCAAAAAAAATTGCTCTTTTTTCATTATCTAGTCCTTGTAATGTCCCCATAACTGTTTCACACATCCTCACTAATTGCCTCCTCTATCAACTCCCTCGATCCAAATACCTTAACTCTGATATTTTGAAGGACATAATTATTAGATGACCAAACACAGGTTGATAAATTATTCATTTTTCTGAAGTCCACAGGATTAATAAGTAAAATATAAGTCTCTCTTGTGCCTCTAGCCAAAAAAAAAATTAAATTAAGAAATTATTGATCTCTCAAATTTGTTTGGGTTCATTGAACGAATTAATGAAAAAAAAAAAATCGAAAATGCTGGAATCTCATCCCTCTGAGCAAGGGTACTATGCCTAGTGAAATATCGATGCGGAGGAGCCTTGGTAAAGTTCATTTTTGGGTACTCCTACTTTGGAACCTTATGATAGTCTATAAAAATTGTTGTACATGATGACCCTACAGAGAAATGCAGAGTGAAAATATACCAATAAAATTGTTTATTTCAAGTATTACAGTTCAATAAATTATAATTTTAAAATTTTTCGTTTATTGTTATAATCTGCTTAATGACATGGAAATTACTCGGTCCCAAATCGATTCTAATAAGTGACACCTGTTATACATAAAACAGTTTCGTAAAGTAATTAAATTCACTTTGTGGCCGTGGACGTAAGGGGTAGAGGTAGAGTCAAAACTTGAAAAAACTATGACATAATAGTATGCTTTTTGTTAAGCTTTATGCAATATTGGCGAAAAGTTCAATAACCAGTAATTAATGAAGGAAATTATTTTTGATGTTATAAAATAAAAGATGATATATCGTCCAGTAAAATATGAATACTGTCTGTCCAATATAGCTTGAGAATTTTTGACAGCGCTAAGTTAGGCAACAATTCGTACATGGTTACTCAAAATGTGAATTGTATTACAAAGTAGGTACATATGTTATTACCTATTAACTCATCGAAGTTAGTCAGGAAACATATTCACAGAATTTTTTTTGTGCTTTACTGTTTCGACTATTTGATCAGCATTCTCAATTTGAACACATTTTGGGTAATAATGAAATCGTGAAAATTGTCGCGCTTTTTGCCTAACTTTGCGCTGTCAAAAAGTCTCAAGCTATATTGGACAGACAGTATACAGTTTTACACTAGCATAGATTAACGATACATAGATTGTTCACCACTATACAAAAATTTATCGCTTATAATTTTTAGAAAAAGGAGCCAGAAATGCTATAATGATGAAGCTGGTTCAGAGATAGCGCTTCAACATATTCTATTCTTCTTTTGACTCCATGCAAGATACATATAGTTACGTCATCCGCCGCTTCTTCCTAGTTTTGGTTAACGCTATCTATGATGAAACTATAAAACTACTTTTGCCCCCAGTTTCAGATTTTTCGTGAGCGATAATTCTTATCGATGGTGGGTTATCTATGTATTGTTAATCTATGATTATTAAAAATTATTCCAACCTTGTGCCTTTTGCTAGTAAGATAGGCTGATGCAACTTTTGCTAAGGTCTTTCGATCTTTTATATGAGAATATCTATTAGAAAACCAATACAAAAATTCTGAAGGAGATTTCGCTCCTACCTCACTCACTATGGGAGGGCATAAATGAAGCATGAAGAAGCAAAAATGTTTGAACATAATTTTTTTGATACCAGCGTAACTTGTTATCGAGCTAAAACTTGCATGGTTTATGCTTAAAACAATTTTAAATGCTAGAAAACACATGAACACACCTCAAAAGGAGAACTATGAAGAAGGGCTTTAAGAATTTTCAGAAATGAGCATTTCTTCCTCATTCCACAAAAATAGGTTAGCTGTCGAAATAATCATCTTTGCACGATAGGTTGGTTCATATTTCACCATTGGCCATAAAAAAAATTAATTCCCAACAGTAATTTTGAACATTTTTTCAAGTTTCGACGCTCTTCCTTTAATCATAAAGTAGAAGATTCCATGCGAGATGAGGATCTATTCCTTTCTGGGGACATCATGTAAAATAATATTTGGCCCTTTAGGTTCCAAAGTATGGGTATCCACTGTCCAACTTTATTCATTGAATGAAAATATTTGAATAGCTTACTGGCCCTAATTGTAAATGAAATTTTCAACTCGCAAATGGCATTCCTGTTGACATATATAATTTCAGCGTATAACTCGAGTGCCATGGTTCTGCGTAATCATCACGATGTCACAGTTAATCGAGCATCGTCTCTGCGTCCAGAACGGTTACGGATTTACATATAGTACGTTCAATGGACCGGTATCTGGGCAAATTCACGCGGTTCCACTCTACGCAGACGATTCCAATAAGGATGTAGAGTCATTACCACCTTCGAGAGTTGATTATGTGGTAAGTGCGTATGATACACCATAGACTAGGTTATTGCGTTACACACGCATTCACGGTGTAATTACAATCAACAGGCGAAACCAGATTACACATTTTCTTACGGCGTCGAAGATCCGAACACTGGAAACAGTCAAGCGCATTATGAGAGCCGAGATGGCGACGTAGTCCATGGCCAATACAGTCTAGTCGAACCAGACGGATCGTTGAGAAAAGTCACCTACACAGCCGATCCTGTACACGGTTTTCAAGCAAAAGTCGAGTTTATTCCACCTCCGGGCGCATCCGGTGACTCCAACGACTACTCTAGTCCAATCGAACCAGTTAGCGAAGCACCTTCCTACGAGGATGTTCCAAGTAGCCAATATAACGCTGGAAATTACGACTACCCGTCTCTTCCGTTGAATTATCATCACGAGCAGCCAGATTATGAAAACAGCCCTAACATCGAATCCTACCCTATCCCTTCGGGTCGTGAAATCGAAGAGATGACCAGTGCTGTTCAATCGCCCGATGCGCCCTCTATTCCAGAACACGTAGAGAACTTGCCACCTGTTCCTATTCAGGATCAAGGACCTGTTTTGAGCTATTTTGATCATTCGCCGGAAGTTCAACAAGAACAAGTAGCTCCTGAAGAGCTGTTCGAAGGTATGCCTCCACTGCCTCCGTTACCTGAATTAGGGGAAATTGAAAATTATTCTAATGCCGAGTTCGAGGAGAAGAAACGATGAAAATAAGGTTAGAAGGAAAATACAATAATCGAGCGAGTTGTTCGCACCAGTCGTACCACTTGAGGTTGGTAATATTGGTTTATCCTGGAATTCGTTTCCCAGTGGAGAGATTTCGCTGCTATTATGCCATTAATACTGCTTCTCAAGTACAAAAATGTGGAAAATATTTATTACCATTATTTTAATATTCGTGATTATTCTGTACATATGTACACTATGTAAATTAAGATTAGTAATGGTTACCTACTTCATGTACTTATTATTTTTCATTTTTCGATTTATAAGTATACGTGTATTTTTAAGATTTTGCCATTTTTGTTTTAAATAAATAAAAAAATTATCAATCTTATTTTGTCAGTAGCATTTCATTCAGATTTCATTTACCTATATTTTAATTGAATATTATATATTTTCCCTTACGGGTGACTTCCTTATGAATGCATTAGGGTGTTGAATGAGTTGCATATACCTGATATTAAAGTTTCATTTAAAATTAACCTGTATAATGTGCATCCGGTATTATACTATGCATTACAAGTAGTCATTCCGTTGTGTGAGTTGTATTAGTAACATAATGGCAAAATTACAGGCGACAGAGTTATATTATGATTCAATTTGTTCTAGAATAATCAAACTGTAAAGTTTGAATTCTTTTAGTTGTTATGATTTACTTATGTATCTTTCTTAATTATTATTTACTCATTACCTCAACAATGTCATTGTTCCTGAACATATTCAAATTGGTTAACATACCTACTATCTCGCGAATGAAAATAATTAATAAATTTCATTTGATTTACAAATATCCTACTCACTGAATAGTTTTTGAGGGTAATAAAAAGTTCGATCTAGATTTTCTGGAGGGCACGCTGAATTTTTATTCGAAAAAAAAGAAAGAAAAAAACATTATGTACGAATCCAAAAAAAAAATTTAAAAATATTTAAAATATTTAAAAGCATAAAAATGTTCAAAAATGAAAATAATTTTATTAAAAAAAAAAGTGAAAATTTTTAATTCGAATCAGGTATTCTATTCGTTGGAGAAATCTGATTTACCAATAACAAAAACAAATCCATCTACGATAGCCAAAATTCGTTACTACTCTAGACTCAGTTATGACTCACGAAGATTTTGATATCTGAATCCACACTTTGATATCAAAACCTTTCAGCCAGCCCACCACATTACCAAATAGGTTCATAAAATGTATGGAACCTCTTTAGGGACCTGCTCTGGGTTTTGGGAGTCTGTTGCCATTTATAAATTTAAATTACTTTTTTTTTTTGTAATAAAATTGATGTCCTCTTTTCACCTCTAAATACCTTGAAAAAATTATTTCCTTTTTATTCATTTTCGTCGTTGGTATATTTTTTCAAATTCTCGTGGCGAAACCGAAGCTAGGTAGGAATGTATGGGTATTTGCACCGGATATAAAGTGGAAAATGGAAATGGGGCAGGAGTCTAGATGAAAAATTGTTAAAATTTGAGAATAATAGAGCACTTATCGTTGCTTTGTGCAAGAAATTAAAAAGATGGATTTACCCATAGTTTTTTACATTCTTTTCATTATTTCTTCTCACCTTCTCCTTCTACCACCACCATTTTTTTTAAAAACCAATTATACTACTCGTACATTACATACTTTAGGTGGTACAAACCTCACATTTCTATTTAGCTTGAATTTAGCAAAAAAAAATTTCAACCCATTTCAACAGAAAATTTACCTATTATACCTGTTGATTTGTTTTTACCCTGCCGTATCCTGCAACTGGACCAGAGGCACGGGCCTGATTTGATTATAGAAGTATAACTGGAAGAGGAAGCCTGTTTTCCCTTCCCCTACAACCGAAAATTTATGAAAAGAATAAAAAAATTTTTCAGGTATTTAGAGTCCTTGATGGAGTTGCAACTCGCAGTATGAAGTGTAGAATGCTGTGAAGCGGGGGGGGGCGGTGCAAAAACAATGTTTGAAAACATAGGGTCAGTAAAGCGTTATTTGAATTCAACTGCAAAAAATGTGAAAAATCAACTAATTCGTCACATTATTACTTACACTTTTTTCATAATTTCTGCACACTTACTCCTTCCACTTCGCTCAATTCTTCATCGGTAATACTGCATTGTATTCTACACATTTTGGTGCCAGCATAATATTTTTATCATTCTTAGACGTTGAAATGAAAATTTTCAAACTTCATCTTCACCGATACAAACTAATTTTTTTGTATTTTCGCCCCTTCAGCTTCAAGGTAGGCAAACCATTATGCTTGAGTATTTCGTAAGTAGATCGACTTGTGATATGTAGGAACTCAGGTTGAGCTGAAACACCCTGTAGGCTGGCTTATTATGCTACATTCTTAAACAACAAATTATGAAGTTAACAAGGTATATCATAACTCATATGTTACCTAAAATGTATGCTTAAAACAAAATGTTTTAATTTTCGTCTAAATTTTTTCATTTGCTGCGGGGGCTCGGGATGAGGTACTATGGTACTAATGAATGCATAAAGGTGCACGGCACTGGATATCTTTGATGAAAAATCTACAGAGGAATATTTTATTACGATAATATTTTCCCAATACGATGAACCTTTTACGAGTAAATTTTGGAAAAGTGATTTGTAGGCGGGGGCTTTGATTCACAACAGAAAAATTATAGCGTGCAACGGATCGATAATGACATTTAGGATGTGACTATTTAAACACTTCTCACGAAGAAAAAAAAATTGCTGAAGATTTCCTTCTGGTCAAATGTTAGATTGGCTGAATCAGTAGTGAGTAAAGATTTACGATTTTTCATTGCATATGAAACATTATCTGATTTTATTTATTTATTCATTTATTTGTTTATTCATTTATTCATTTATTTACTTATTTGTTTATTTATTGAGTTTTTCAAAAATAGATAGAAAATGTGCTAAGTAGAAGCTAATAAGCGTTAAATATACACACGCACCTTATATTAGTTTAGGGCATACTGTTATGTAAACTCGTTCAAATTTCTGAAGAAATGAAAGATGAAAAGTTTAATATCGAGTGTGAGACAGTTTTCGTTTTCATCAAATACATTCAGAACCTTCAGTGTTATGATAATTTTTTTAAGGACTGATATTTTAGAAAACTTGATTTACTAAGAAGTATTTTAATATTAACAATATATAATGGTAATATACGCCGTTTTCAAGATATTTCGGGGGAAAATCCTTCATAAGGAAACAATGTTGAATTTTTGATTTATCATTATTTCAGTTTTTCAGAAATGTAGGAATTCATTTACATGAGCTCGTGCATTTCATTGTTCATGTAATAACATGTTATTATTTTTTCTCCCTAGTCCTAATAGTATACGTTTCTCGGTGTGTTCTGCCAAAGAATCTGCCTCAACTTTCATCCAGTTAGAACGCTCCACTGAACAGCTCTTCTATGATATGTGAAATATCAGATGAATACCCACCACTACCATACACACTGGTTGACAAACTACGAACCGGGCACTTCTCAAATATTTTTCGTCAGTCGTGATAGATAGCTATGGAGTGATAAAACTACGCTATTTTCATTCGAGCATTCATTGCATAATATTCAACAAACTGCAATGAACCGTGAAGGCTATTTGGTGATGATAGAAGTTTTCCTATTAGAACATCTATGCGCATTTTTCATCCGCCATTTAAGTCTCGTTACTTGGAATAATTCGCGACCAAATACCGTTTAAAGTTTAGTTACAGGAATTAATTCTCGCTATGTCCTTCGCATCGAACGATCTGCTGTTGGACTTTTCTTTTCACAACTTACCGTCTCGTGAAAATGTGTTGCCAAATAAACGGAACGAGTGGTTGCGGAATTAAAAGGTGCGATTATAGTTCCAGAACATGGACTTCAGTGATGCCGGACGTATTGCAATGCGTGTAGTTGGCGATTGGTAGCTAATTTTGAACATAGGAAAACAGCAGAGATGAAATGATTTTTTCTAGAATTTTCCAGTGCGAAGTGTCATCGTAATTCAGTTCACTTTAACAAAGTTATTGCATATAGTCATACTTGATGTGAATACTTATTATGCGGGTATATGGGTGAATGTAACTTGAAGGCAAGCATAATAATATCTAATAATATATTGTTATTCAAGTTAAAATCGAAGAAAAGTGCTGACTCGTGCATCATTATCACATTAAATCTGTATTCATAACAACGGTATAGACATACCTATGTAGATATCTAATACATTATCATGCGAATAAAAAGTTCTCATAAAATATACCTAATTGTGGATTTGTTGTGCTCATAGTCAATTGTTATATATTTATTTGCTCTATTAAATTTACGATCTTTATGAATTCCTTCCTAAAATCATCCATTTTATCGCATAATAGGTAGTCAGTTACATCTGAATGATTTATAGAAGTTCACCTACATTTAGGTAATCGTTGAATTAGCTCGTGATAGAGAAAGGATATTTACTGTAGAATTTGTTCCTCACCAGAACCTACATCGCTATAAAATGAAAGACAGAGCCTGTACAAATGTGTATTTTATAATATTGGTATTTAATGGACTTGCTGTTTTATTATAAGAGTCAATAAATTTTTACAGGGATTGCTCGTGCATACAATGATTAAATGAAATCACGTCGGTGCCTATTACGTCGGCGTTATCTTATCAGATGAATTCAATATCAATTTATTGGTTTTGCTCGCTCCATTTCATAAAAATTAATCATTTTTCCACTTTAATAACTTTTCTAAACCAAAAGGAAATTACGTTATGCGGATTAAATGCGGTAAGAGTGAATCGAAGACAGTCAGTAGGTCGGGAAATTATGTTAAAATATATGAATTTAGGCTGGCGTTCTATATTCTTCACGAATTAACTAGAGCTTTCGTAATAGTGGTGAACAAATTAAGGTAATATTCCTTAATTAATTTGTAGGTATGAATTTGTTAACTCGTAAGTAGCGAACTCTTTAGAGTGAGAATTAATTCCTTATTTTTTCAACATATGAAGTACTTATGCTTTCACAGCTTATCATATTCACGACGATATATAGGTTGATTTAAATGAAGCTATATTGATCTACTTATATATCCACAAATTAGTTTAAAATCATGCTAGATTGTAAATACCCACAAAAAACAAATATTTAGGTAACTAACTACCTACGCATCAATCATATAGTGCATGATATGCACTATGAAGGAGGGTAAATCACTTGGTTCTGCAAAAATTATTCTATAAACAAAAATTTGTATATTTGAGTTCAAATTCCATCCGGATGAAACTCACTTTTTCTGTTCAAGTGTGAAGGTAATTTGCTCTTGAAAAACTTCTAAAAAATTGTGTGTATTCAACTGATGTTTTAGAACACTTTAGTTCACTAAATGAGAAATAATTGGTCAACTCAAAGTCATTACAACATGAATTTCGAACAACCATGTTAAGGAGTTTGGCTTTCATATTTTCTGTTATTGTAAGAATTATGCAGATTATGGTCGTTCAAAAGTACACATTACCATTTTTCTTTTTTTTTTGCTAAATTTCTACATTTTGTATCTCTTGTAATTAAAAAAAAAAATATCTCATGATTTTTATACCGAAAAAATAATTTTAAATAAGTATTGCAGCATTGAGGTTTAATAATTCAGGTTCGTATGAATAAGGTTTTTTCAGATTGACAAATTATGCCAAGTGTATTCCAAAATTGCTTTTATTTCCTCTACTAAATTAATTTTTCTATAGTTAAGTGTTAATTTTCAAGTTATATGATGCGCTGATTTTCATTTTTTGAGTTATTTTTGTGATATAATTTTATTTAATGAAAATGAATAATTTTAGAGATTATGAACTTGAAATTCAAAAAAAAAAAAAAAAAAAAGAACGAAAGAAAGAAAGAAAATTGAACCACCTTAATGCAGATGATTTTAAAATGGAATGTGAATAGGACTGAAGTAATATGCTCGGTATATTAGAATTTATTGGTGAGAATTGAAAAAAAAATTAACCTGATTAACGTTGATGATGCGAAAGGCAGACATTCATTATAAAGTACAAAAGATTAAATTTTGACTTTGCGCGGTGTCCTTAAAATTTTTTGGCGAAAATCGCATTTTCTATGTAGCTAGTCACCTATGAGGAAGAAAAAGTTATAGCAAACCTCATCAAAGTTCAAAAGCGAGTAAAACAATAAATATTAATATTAAAATTCTTCAATTAATTCTATTTTTCAAATTATTATTTCCTACTTTATGAGAGTTTTGGGCCAAACATGTAGTAAATTATTTTTAAAGTACATCATTCTTATTTTAATAAACATTTCCCCACAAAAAATGAAGATTCACACAAAATAACGTGTTTTTCGCTTTCAATTTTCAAAAAAAAATTTAAAAAAAAATGAAAACGATACAAATGACATTACACACATAATCAAAATTTAATATCAGCATCAACACTCAACAATTATGTAGAAAACTTACGTCATACAAAAGAGCCAATCAGGTGATAGGATTTTGAGCCACACCCAGCCACACCCAAGCACACCCAAATTCAACTAATCCCCTCACAAAGGCGTGTCTGACTCCTCAGTTGCGATCTAACCACGAGACTTGCAACTACTAAGCACGCTCAATAAAACTGTGAACAATTGAATTAGCTGTACAAAAATGGATGTCCACCAATGTGATAACACTTGCAGCTGCAATAATTTTGATATTATTAGCGCCTTGCCACTGGAAATATCAACTATGATATTTCGGTAAGTACAAAATAACCAATGATATTCATAGCAACTCTGCTTTAATACTTAAGTAGCAACTTGGCTAATACTTGAATTTTGATTTTTTGTTACAGGATGCTGAATCCGACAGCGATGCACGCTGCTATGACAGTGCGCAAGAACTGGTATCGAATTTACCGATCGTATCCCGCACTCGAAAGGATATTCCGACAGCGAGTTCGACGACGAAGGAAAGAACGCATGCGCTTGGCAATTTATCTGACCACGCAAGAAGAAAGCAACTCTATGCGAGAACGACATCAGCTACCAAAGAGCAAGAAACGCAAACGCTGCAATGGGACAAAGGAACGACGCTTCAATAAGAAGCCGACGCATGACAATGTAGACACTTCTGCTACGATGAGCCATAAACCAATGCGAATGTGACGAGAGCGAGCTATGCTCAATGATCAACCCAGAAGACGGGTGGTTTAGCTGTAGAAATATGCACCTATTTCATAAGTAATATTTATACATTGTCAACAAATAAACACAATAAAATATTAAAAAATAATAAAAATTGAGTTTCAATCAAAACTAAATAAACTTAATCATACTTGAATTCAATAAATCAATAATAAATTCTAATACTTTTTCACTCAATACTAATTTCCCTGTTAATTTTGATAAATGTAAAAGCTTCAGGTACACTAATGTGACAAATCCGTTAAGTTTTTCCTCCATATTTTCACAATCCAAAGCTCGAGGTGGTCATGTAATTTCTGAAGTAGAATTATTTTTAAAATTATTGTCCAAAAAATCTTGACAGAAAGCTATGTGTACGCGGTTACATTAAATTATTCTTAGAAAAAATGAAGCAACCAAAAGAAAAAGCTAATGATACCTTTAAATTCAATAAAGAAGACAGAAGTGTAACAATCTGAAGTGTAAAATACATATCGCTTTCTTAACTGAAGTAGGCAACTTCATTGACGTTCTTAGTGAGAAACAACATTACTAAAGGCATTCTTTGACAATCTACGATTAAATGAGTTCAAACTTCTACGAATAATATTATTTGAATTCACTACTTAGTAATATCGAGGAGAGGGAAAATTCAACTCTAATAATGTCACATGTCTGTATACATTTTATTTCTTCTTTTTATAAAAAAATTAGCAGTTCCTTATTGAATTCCTTATGTGACTTATAATTTTTTAAAGAGACTGTATTGGATTTAGAGAGTATCTAATTAGAATGATTGATGAAATATTAAGCATTTTTTTTTTAAGTTGTAGATAAAAACATATTTGAATTTATTATTATTGGTTTATTGCATTTAAGCATGGTTGCATTTACTTAGTGACGACTAAAAATCAGTTTTTATTGTTTCTCAATGTTTTTTTTTCTGTTTAATAGTTTACATCGTATAGGTATTTCTTATAAACTGAATATTTCCATGGCTGAATCGCTCATCTTCTGGGTTGATCATTGATCATATAGCTTGCTTTCGTCACATTCGCATTGATTTCTGGCTCGTCGTAGAGGAAGAGCCTCCATTAGCATGCGTCGACATAATAATGAAGCGTCGTGCTTTTGTCGGATTGCTGCGCTTGCACTTTTTGCTCTTGGGTAGTTGATGCTGTTCTCGCATAGAGTTGCTTTCTTTTTGCGTCGTCAGATAAATTACCAACTGCCGAACGCAGAAGTCCGTGTTTTCTTCGTCGTTCTCCATGCAGGAATATCCAAAGTGTTGAATTTCAAAACGTTTTTCAATTCTTAACGTTTCATAATTTACACATAATTGATAAGATAACATAGAAGAAACATTAAAATTGAAATTCTTTAAATATTTTTATTTTTCAAATTGTTATTTCGTACTCTATAGGCGTTTTGGTTAAAACGTGTTGTAAATTATTTTTAAAGTACATCATTCTTACTTTAACAAACATTTTCCCACAAAAAATGAATATTCGCACCAAATAACGTGTTTTTTGTTTTCATTTTTCAAAAAATAAATAAATAATAAATAAAAAATGAAAACAATACAAACGACGTTAAACACATAATCAAAATTTAATATCAGTGTCAACACTCAACAATTATGTAGAAAACTTACGTCATACAAGAGAGCCAATCAGGTGATAGGATTTTGAGCCACACCCAGCCACGCCCAACCACACCCAAATTCAACTAATTCCTCACAAAGGCGTGTCTGACTCCTCAGTTGCGATCTAACCACGAGACTTGCAACTACTAAGCACGCTCAATAAAACTGTGAACAATTGAATTCGCTATACAAAAATGGATGTCCACCAATGTGATAACACTTGCAGCTGCAATAATTTTGATATTATTAGCGCCTTGCCGCTGGAAATATCAACTATGATATTTCGGTAAGTACAAAATAACCAATGATATTCATAGCAACTCTGCTTTAATACTTAAGTAGCAACTTGGCTAATACTTGAATTTTGATTTTTTGTTACAGGATGCTGAATCCAACAGCGATGCACGCTGCTATGACAGTGCGCAAGAACTGGTATCGAATTTACCGATCGTATCCCGCACTCGAAAGGATATTCCGACAACGAGTTCGACGACGAAGGAAAGAACGCATGCACTTGGCAATTTATCTGACCACGCAAGAAGAAGGCAACTCTATGAGAGAACGACATCAGCTACCAAAGAGCAAGAAACGCAAACGCTGCAATGGGACAAAGGAACGACGCTTCAATAAGAAGCAGACGCATGACAATGGAGACTCTTCTCCTACAATGAGACAGAAGCCAATGCGAATGTGACGAGAGCGAACTGTGCTCAACGATCAACCCAGAAGACGGGCAATTCAGCTACAGAAATACTTAGTTCATAAGAAATTGTATACTTGTAAGCAATTAAAGACAATAAATTATTGAAATCAACTAATGATTTAGTTTCACTTATATTCTATTAAAATGAAATAAATCAATAATAAGTACATCCAAATGAATTTGTTTTTATTCATTATATATATGATTATGTAAATAAAAAAAAAAAAAAAAATTTTTAGATCACTGTTAAATTTCTAAATAGGTAGAATTCGTAGGAAAAAAAGACAAAGCTAACAGCATCTTAAGGGTATATTCTACATACACGATTGCATACTGGTTTGCCTGCCAAATAGCCATTTTCGTACATCTTTGATTTTCAAATACTACTTATCTGTTTCACTTGAAATTTGAAATATACACCAATAATAAGAATTTGAACAACTTCACTGAAGGTTTTTTTGATGAAGGGATTATTTGTCGAGAAAAACGCAAAAATGAATTGGCTTTTGAGGAGGCCATATTTCACAGCTTATAACTTTCTTATAAATTGGAATTTAAATTTTTCGTTCCGAACAAATTAAAGAGAAGTGTCTTATCTTCTTTATTTTCAAATTTCAAAGGTTTCTATGAGAAACTCACGATGATTACACTCAAAAATGTCACTTTTTTAGCGTTATTAATTTTGGTTCCCATAATATGTAGTAACATACCGGGTGACTACTTGATTCGAGCACCCCAAGCGCAAAAATCTTTCCCTGATAGAAATAAATTATGTATTTGAATGATATTAGCAAGAATGAATGAATAAATAATATTTATTTAATGCTTAAAAGCGTCTATCAATGAAATGCAAAATTTTAATTCATACTTTCGTTGTCAAAAATGCATATTTGTTTCGAGTTTTTTCACCTTTTAGCTAATTTTTTCGCTTGGGTGCTCGAATCAAGTAGTCACCCAGTATAGTGCCTGCGAAGTTTAGTTATACTAAAAAAAAAAGAACTGTGTATGTGAAATGTACCCTTAAGGGTCATAAAGATGAGGAAAAAGCCTATGTATAAAATTCAAATCACCTGCTCAACTGATGTAGGCAACTATATTAACATTTCAAATAAAAAGTAACACTACTAATTCGAAGAAGGCATTCCTTCACAATCCGTGATTGAATTATATCAAACCTCCATTTTTAATATTTTCATTTAAGGCTATTCTATACTGCTCTACAAACAACAAATTTCAACCTAATGGTGAAAGTCACGTGACCGTTTTTAACCAATCACGTTTCGAATTTTGAACCCTGACCCGCTCCATCCATATTTAGATGCACTCTATCTCTGTCAATTTTCAAATTTTTTCAATTTTTTTTTTGTTGAGATGTTTGTAAATGAAAGACGAAGACGCATATGTGTCAAATTATTAATTGATTGTTTCTAAAAGAAGTTATAGCACGCTCGAGATACGTTGGTTGCACCCTTCCTAAATAAAAAACCTAATCAATTTTTCAAATTGTCTCAACAGTCACGTCTTCTTTAAACATTAATAAATAAAACAAAACGAACCGAACAATTCAACTTCAATATTCGCGAACATATAGTGCATCTAAATCACCCCTCAAATCGAGCTTTTCTGTTATCAGTTGTAAACAGAGACAACAGTCTTAACTAAATTACTTACGGTGGTAAGAGTGAAAATGTAGTATAGGTTCGGTATTTTTTTTTTTTTTTTTTTTTTACAAATAACATTTGTAATGCTCATGTAATCATTACCAGACTGACTTAAGGAGCATTAATTGTTTTTTTTTTTAAAACTGAGTTTTTGACTTGAAAACTATAGGTATCTATTACAGCCTACCTTATTTGAGGAGCAATTAGGGCAGGGTTATTATTGATTTATTTCATTTTAATTGAATATAAGTGAAACTAAATCATTAGTTGATTTCAATAATTTATTGTCTTTAATTGTTTACAAGTATACAATTTCTTATGAACTAAGTATTTCTGTAGCTGAATTGCCCGTCTTCTGGGTTGATCGTTAAGCACAGTTCGCTCCGTCACATTCGCATTGGCTTCTGTCTCATTGTAGGAGAAGAGTCTCCATTGTCATACATTGACTTCTTATTGAAGCGTCGTTCCTTTGTCCCATTGCAGCGTTTGCGTTTCTTGCTCTTTGGTAGCCAATGTCGTTCTCGCATAGAGTTGCTTTCTTCTTGCGTGGTTAGATAAATTGCCAAGTGCATGCGTTCTTTCCTTCGTCGTCGAACTCGTTGTCGGAATATCCTTTCGAGTGCGGGATATGATCGGTAAATTCGATACCAGTTCTTGCGCACTGTCATAGCAGCGTGCATCGCTGTTGGATTCAGCATCCTGTAACAAAAAATCAAAATTCAAGTATTAGCCAAGTTGCTATTCAAGTATTAAAGCAGAGTCGCTGTGAATATCATTGGTTATTTTGTACTTACCGAAATATCATAGTTGATATTTCCAGCGGCAAGGCGCTAATAATATCAAAATTATTGCAGCTGCAAGCATTATTGCATTGGTGGACATTCATTTTTGTATAGCTAATTCAATTGTTCACAGTTTTATTGAGCGTGCTTAGTAGTTGCAAGTCTCGTGGTTAGATCGCAACTGAGGAGTCAGACACGCCTTTGTGAGGGATTAGTTGAATTTGGGTGTGGTTGGGTGTGGCTGGGTGTGGCTCAAAATCCTATCACCTGATTGGCTCTCTTGTATGACGTAAGTTTTCTACGTAATTGTTGAGTGTTGACGCTGATATTAAATTTTGATTATGTGTTTAACGTCGTTTGTATTGTTTTTATTTTTTATTTATTATCTATTTATTTTTTGAAAAATGAAAACAAAAAACACGTTATGTTGTGCGAATCTTCATTTTTTGTGGGAAAATGTTTGTTAAAGTAAGAATGATGTACTTTAAAAATAATTTACTACATGTTTGGTCCAATACTCTCATAAAGTAGGAAATAATAAATTGAAAAATATAAGAATTTAATTTTAATATTTATTGTTTGTTTTCCTGTGATTATATGAAAATTATGAAGTTTTAAGAATTGAAAAAGTTTTTAAATCGATAGAAGTCGTGTTACGAATTTTTTGTGGGAGTTATATGTCTTAAACTTGAAAAATTGAATGTTTGCATTCTTTTTTTCAAGAAAAATTGTTCAAAGTTATGAAAAGTTTTTGAAATAATGAATTACATTTTAAACATATTTTTTGGTTCATTTTTTTTGTTTTGTTTTCGTGACAAAATGTTCTAAAACAATGCCACCTAGGTTGTGTGCCTCAAGATAACCGAAAGATTTCTTCATAAAAAATTTTGGATCCTATTTTTTTTTCATTTTATATTGTAGTATCAAAATATTTTTTCGAATGTCTTATTTTAAGAAAAAAATTGACTCATCATTGAAACGTCATTATTAACTAACAGTTCTACATTTTCGCTCATTAAATAGATTGTAAGTTATTCTACTTCAATTTATTTTTATGCTAATTCACTCATCTTCATATTTTGCGGATCTATAACTTATGCCTTATTTCTGAACGTTATGTTATCTTACTAACATAAATGTATCAAACACGTAGTAGCGGAATGCTAATGTTCCTCACCCACTATAAGTGAATTAATATTGATATGTATCACCAAAACTATGATACCGAATTAAATAATGCGTAGGTAACTTTCCAACTTTCTTTTCTTCGCGATATTGATTTGAGATCGTTTTGTCCCAAGTCATTTTAGTTCACCTAGCGTATCCTATTTGACCATACTTAGATCGCGAGAGTCTATTACGTCCTGATACAGTTAGCACTAACTCAATAAATATTTTCTCCTCATAAAATCGATTTTATTTTTAACCCATGTAATGACCATTAAATTCCCGAATATCGATTAACTGCGTGAAAATTAACGCTATACTTCAAGCGTGACTGTGGTGGATATTCCATTTTATACTCGTTGGAAAATTGACCGGTAATTAAAGTCGCGATGAATTCTTTCTCTGATACTTTTTTGGTTTGTACGCAAGACTTGTTTAAAGAAAAAGTACTTAATTGTTTCAACAGTACCTTCGGCTAATCATCAATACTCGTGGTACAAAGTAATTCTCATTTTTGTGACGATGCCTTCGCGTTGGAGAATATGCCACCATTTCAACATGTATTGTGCATGATTACGTGGTTATGATGCGTCAGTAAAGAGATCTTATTCTACCTAAATTATTAAAAGAAAGAAGAAAGTATGAAATAGCGTTCTCTTGAACCAATTAAATTTATTCTATGGTTAACCAAGAGAACTTTTGGGATGAGTCATAGGACTGATTCGTAGTCATCTCACTTGGGGCATGGTCTTGGGCGAGGGATGTTCAGGGCTCTAGATGCCCAGATCCCAGCATATTAAAATTAGACCCTTCGTAATTGGATATCGGAAAGTGAATTATGAATTTTCAAGTAAATGAAAAAGGTTATGAAAATATGATTATAAAAAAAAAAAAAATACATACGAGTATATTCATGATTTCTTTTTTCTTCACTATTCATATGTTAATAATTATTTACCCGATAAATTGAAAAATTTGTTTTTTGTGTCCATGATTAGTTTTTAATCAGATAAAAAAAAAGCAAAAACAAAAACAAAAATAACTAAAATTTTTGTAGTTTTGGCAACTAACAATTATCAAGAAAATATGAAATCTTAAATAATGTAAGACTCCATTTTTCAGCATTTTTTTTGTAAGCTAAAAAATTTCTCAACCTCGAACTCCCTATGTAAAATATAAATATCGATGAGTGGGGAGGGGGATTTTTCCTAGATTCTATTAGAGTTATTTGCAATACAAAGCGAGAAAATTAAAGTTGTTTCGCTGTTATGGCTATATAAATTGCAATCCCTAATGAAGAGTCAAAAATAGAAATATTGAAAGAGAATAAATTAAAAAATTAAAATTAATTTTAAAAATATGAAAAATAATTTGTGGCTCAGTTTCCTCCATTTCAAACAAATTCCTAATGAATGATGGTCTTGGGTTTTTTTTCCTCTCAATTTTCTGCCCTTTTGACCAAAAAAAAAATGTATATATATATAAAATAATAACAACAATAGAAACAACAACAACAATAAAATAACGAATAGTACATCTACAGTGAATTGAAAAATATTTTAAAACCAAAATGTTGGATGAAATTATTAGCCAGTGCGTCAATCAAATTCAAAAAGTTTTGATATTGTTTGACGAGTCTGTCAAGCATCATTTTCTGAACGTCATCGTCAGTGTCTTCATCAATCCTTCAAATTTTTGACGCATCCCCACCACACGGACAACATTGTTGATAATACCATAATATTTATAGTACCTATGAAGCTTGCTTGAAATAGGTGTGAAGGGCTACCTGGTGGTTGTCAGGCTATTTACTAGGTCCTGTGAATAGATTAACATCATCGGTAAATCTGAATGAGCTTTTATTAAAAATTCAGGCTTCATTAATACGACATGATGCTTAATTACTTTCGTGTGAAATTTGAGAACTAGTTTGAGATCTTTATTTGCGCCAAACATTCTGCAGGAATGAAACGACAGCGAAGCGATAATAGTACTTATAGCGCGGTATTCATTGATTTACGATTATTGTTATACCGGCAGGTATTAGAAATCCGTCACACTTGTATAAGTCGAACGCGGAATAGCATTTTTTTCTGCCTTTTATCAGGTTTACTTTCAAATCTCCGGTATCATCTTGAAAACGACGACGTAAAGGTAGGATGGTGGGGCGCATGCGCATCAACGCGCGATGGTAGACAGGTAACTAACGCAGGTAAGACGGAAGAATGGTAATGGTTATACGTGTCGAAGTCGCGGTTTCTGGTAGGGGTACAAAAAAGAGGAATTCTAGAGGTCACCGGTAGAACTAACAGGTTACCCAGCGTCGTCGCCGTGTTAGTCGGTGAGTGAATGTGTTCGGTGTGTAATGATTGTTTTGGTAAATTACAAACGTGGTGTAGTCGCGTAACACGTTGCTCGATTTTCGCCAATACGTACGCGAGTGGCTTGTGCCGCGTTGTTATTGTTTCTTAAACCATGTGAATTTGTTGATTGCCGGCGTTAATCGTAATTAAAATGCCGCTGTTGTCGCGTTCCGAAAACGATTCTACTCCTATCTGCAGGTGTCGCGTGTTATACCTCGGTTCGGCTGTACCCCATGTCACCAAAGATGGTCTGCAAGGTATACAAGAACCATTGCGTGAACTATATCCGGAACAAGGAGCGTTGGGAGCGAGAGGTATAGATTCGTGGTTGAGTGTTTGGAGTAACGGCTTGCTGCTCGAAAATGTGGACGAGAATCATAAAAAAGTGACCAGATTTTTCCCCATCGATTCGTTACATTATTGCGCAGCTGTACGGTATGTGTTGGTGCCGGAGAAATCATCGGTATCGTCGAGCACCCAGCCGCGATTTTTACCACTAGATTCGCCATTCGCTCGGTCACCGAATCCTAATCATCCTCCGTTGTTCGCCGCCATACTGCGACGTACCACTGGTATCAAAGTGTTGGAGTGTCACGCGTTCATTTGTAAACGCGAGGTGGCCGCTAACGCGTTGGTACGGTGTTGTTTCCACGCTTACGCCGATTCCTCGTACGCCAAGCAGATAGAAAACGGAGGTGTAGTGAACGGTGGTAGTTTATACGGTACGTTGTGTAATGGCCAGCAATCCTCTTCGAATAGTATCGAGAAGGTGGAAGGCTGGAGACGATTGGCTACGCAGCCGGCGACCACGGCTGGTAGCACGCTGACGTTGAACAGCACGCTGCAGACGACGCAGGAAAACGGTATTAGCTCAAATATGGAGTTGTCGAATTCGGTCGACGATGTTTCCATATACAACGGCGACGAGAATCATAAAGTGTGGGTCGGAAGTACCAGAGATATATCATCGGTGGACCGAGAAGCGTTGTATGGCGAATACGGTGCCAGCACGATGCGCAGCTCGCGTTCCAATCGTCCCAGACAAATAATGAACGCTCCACCACCACCGCCACCTCCACCAGTCATCAAGGAAGAAAAACCCGCCAAGAAATCGAACAAGGAACGTTCGAGAAGAAAGAAACTATCGGAGGGTAGTCGCGATGATCTATATTACATGACTAATGGTGGTGGAGGAACACTGATGAGACCGAATGGATCACCAGCCATGATGAACGGCATGAACGGTATGAATGGTATGAACGGTCACATGAAATCGTCGAGCTCGATAAGCGGTGGCACCATTATGCGTGGGTACCCGAAACCTGGATATCCTCCGCCACCCAATGGCATGTATACAAATGGTACTATATTGCGTCCAGCAGCATCACATATGAACGGATTCCATCCCATACACGGGCCTCCACCTCCGATGATGATGGTACCGACGACGTTACCGCATCCACCCAGACGCATATCGACCGGATCGTACACGCATAAAGGTAAACATCCGGTATTGGTGCCGGTACCGAGACACGTATTACCCCCCGTTATGCCCATAGCTCCGCAACCCATTTACATACAAACGTCTAGGAAATTATCAAAACACCATATTCCGGTTCCGGTCGCCATGGAAGAACCGATATATATGCCTTCCGCGCGCCCCATGAGTCCAGTCGCATCCTACCAACCCGGTCATTTCCCCCACGAAGCGTATCTCATGCAGCAGTACGCCTCGATGGATACGAAAACCAAAAAGAAGAAGCATAAGTCCAAAAAAGATTCGCTAATTGTACCCAATGGTAAACCACCATCGAGGATAGATGACGACGAAGACGTAGAGGAAGGCGATTCTGTATACAATACTGGTATCTATAAACGCAAAGGTCACCTGAATGAGCGCGCCTTTTCATACTCCATAAGACAAGAGCACAGATCTCGTTCGTACGGTTCTTTGGCTAATTTGAAATTCGCGCCTCCTCCAGTTGTACCGAACGGAGTGATACCCAATTCCATCGAACACCAGGGAGTCAATAAAGAAGAACTGAAGAAGGAACGCGAAATTATGCAAATGATGCAGGATTTAGACTTGTCCGGCGACGAACTCGAACGCTCCGAAGTGCCGGCCGCCATTTATCAAGCTAATAAAATGAAATCTACCAAAGTTCGCAGATAATGGAGAACTAAGCGCGTTACGAAAACAAGTCCGGATGAAATTTCTCGCATTTTTTACTCTCGACGAGTAATAAAGGTTGGTAGAATCTTTATATTTTTTCACATTGTTGATTAAACAAATGGACTCTATGTTTAGAGTCGACCATACTGGTTCACGTTCCATTTTTGCTGGATAAAAATCAAATGAAACGATAATTTTGGTTTAAAGGTTCAGGTTCAAGTTTCTTTGGCAAGTACGGTGCACTCGGTTCATTTATAGTATTTTTTTTTTTTTGCGGAATATCAGCTCTACCGCACGTAAAATTACTTGACTGGGGACCGCTTTGGCATTACTTCCAGCCAGGCTGGGACACTTTGGTAATCAGCTTACATCTCCCCCGGAAGTTTTACCCCAATGTGCTGGCTTGCACATCAGGGTCACCTAGGTATTAGGGGCCAATAGGACTTCAGCTGATGATACATGAACTGCTATGCAATTATATGAGTCATGTGGTGTCAATAAAGGTCCCATTGGAGTCTTGACTTATACGTCACCATACAACTTTCATCATTAGGATTATATTCCATTCCGTCTACTGCCTGCCAGATTCCAACGCCTTTAGGACTTCTATGGTGCTCTCATATTGAAATTTCGAATTTTTTTTATTAATGTTTTCGTATGTGTTGTATCTGTTTCCTATGTCAACGCGCAATACCTCACGAACAGTAATTACGACTGGGTCTGTGTCTCAGACTTACGAAAAAACATAACGCGCGATGTAAATAAAGACGTGTATTCGGTGAGATACAACAACTTACTATCACAAAGATAAAAACTGATTAATATGCTACGTTGGCCGACGTAGCCGGTTATGCACGCATGCGCGTACCGGACTGCGTCGCCACAGTATGACCTATCAAAATATATATTATGTGTTTTGGGCTCCTGAATGTATATATTTTCTGTTTTCAGTATTGGCCCTTATAAGGCCTTTTCAGGACGGTCAAGACCTCTATGGGGTCCCCAAATTCAAAATTTGTTTTTTTTAATTGTTGTTTTTGTGTGACCTGTTAAAAGAAATATTTTCTGTAATGATGTTTTATTTTTGACTTTATAATAAATTATGGAGACCTTGAACTGTATGCCCATTAAGAATTTTCATCACCCAAAAACGCCTTTTTCCAGTCCTATTTTCAAAAAGAATTAAATGAATTGTACTTACAAAACACATTCAACAGCTCCGCTTTGTCCATTAATTTAAAAATAGGAAAAATTCATAAAAACGTAACGAACATGACTGTATTAAACTAATTTCATCTACACACTGTTAACTTATTGAATTTCAGGAACAAGAACTGAGCGTATATTTTTCGGATAACGTGCTATTATGTTTCCCACGTTACGACGTAAGGTTGCGTTCCTATTACAATAGAGACGTAACCCCTCATTCCTCCCCTGAAATACCATATTCAATATGTGTTAGTTGGCGTAGTGAGAACTAGTTACCATCATTGCGATAATTTTTTTTGAACATCGATTTTTCCATTTTTATCCAGCAAAAACTTGAACGTGGACGACTGTGCGATGTATAAATTAAAATTACGTTTACTCTCGATAATTTATGAAATAGAAAATTACCCATCTTCGAGTAAATGCAAATGAAGCCCCAGTATCTCTTCGTCCTTCTGTATCGACGAGTGTAAAATTATGAAAAAATCGTATTCGTACCGGTTTCGACGACGTTTACTCGTATCCTGTTGGTTGGCTGGTTTTTTGTCATCCCATCGAGTTCCGGTTTTGCGGTATTCGTTTCATCATGTGACGAAGTACGAGTCCGATGTGTTAATGAATGAACAAAAGAGACGATAAACGTCGCGAAAATATTAGCTATATGACGTTTTGCGTTGAAACGAGTACTCCGCCAGTTGCAGTTGGAAATGTGATGGTAACCGCGGAGTCTGCTAATTAGTTTTGAAATTAGCCGACGATATTAATATCGCATTTACGCGCAGAATTAACGGTTCGCATTATTTTAATCGAGGATTACATTTTTCAAACAATTATCCAACGATTCATCGGCTGATACGATCTTTGTCGATTTTCCGACGTAATTATATGGTCGTTTCGGTTTCACCGATGGAATGTGTCGCGTTCTCGTGGTTCGATTTGAACAACATATCGATAGATTTGAGATGATGGCTTTGTTGAGACAAGTGAAATTCTAGATATGTCGGAAACTTGGTCATCGAATGGAATATTTTGATCTTTAGCCGTGGGAAAATAAAATATCTACGTTGGAAACGTCGCAGCTTTTCTATGGGAGTGGTACTGTCGAGCAGAAGACTTCATCTCTTCATTATCCATCGCCGGAGTGTAATTTTCGTAAACGCTTCATTAACCCAATTCATTGAACTATTTTTTTGTTATCTAAGTGTCATTTTTAGTTTACCTAGAATCGTAGATTTTTTCCCCCAGCGTGGTATCTAATTAACACGCCTTTCTATTGTGATTAATATGCAGTGGAAATTGAGACCAATGTGTAATCTGGAAACAATGGCTGATGAAACGTAGACACGACAATGTCCTAATTTGAATATACGAATCAATTTATTACGGTGAATGACGCCCCTTCCGGCGACAATGTCCTGTTTTAGTTGTTAAATTTACGATGTTCCCGCCGGATAAAATTTGACAAAAAGACACTCAGTGGTGCCATTTTCAGGATTTTTCCAAAAGTTGGGGATTCTAGTGAACTATAGTTGGTGAATAATCATTTTTTTAATTCAAAAAAAATTTTTTGAACAATTTTTATTCATTTAGCGCCCAGAAGTAATGCATATTTTGTGATGCAAAAATAAAAAAAAAATTAATATTGAAATTTTTTAATTTTAAAAAGCCTAAAATATTTTATAATGTTCTTTAAAAAGCGTTAATGTGTAATCTAGGGGATGAATGTAAACTATGGGATGGATTTCAGTCTCTCAAAATTCCAGAAAAAATTTACGTCCAATTTTTAACTTTGCAGTGCTCCATTTAAATAGGTACATATTCTACTCTAAAATGACAGAGACTAAGTAATTTATTCGATTTTGACTATAAATGGGTAACACTTTTGGAAACCCAAAGAATAAAAATTGGGCATAGTATATTATATTACTTGAACTCCAATTGAATCTAAAATTTTTTATGAGGTTATATCAGGTCATCGCTCGCATCTAGTTATTGTTCATTGGCTCTATTAGTTTTTCAAAAAAAAAAAAAAAATGATAATTGGCCCACTCTAGCACACAGTTCCTACATGGAGATCAATATGTAAATGGAGACTGTCCAAGACTCAATTTATTCGCTGAAACCTACGTACAAATTATTAGGGCCGACTCATGTATTCAAGACATGACTAAGATGATTTCTTCATGTCCATAACTAGCTGTTCGGCGTACAATTTGTTGAAAAATAATTGGTTTAGCGAAGATATTTCGCATGTGAAGAAAGTATTAGAGAGCGTATCTTCGAACTTGAATATGAAATGAAGTGAAAATTTTATTTCTTTGTGGACGCTGTTTTTGGAAGTTGTTCGAAATTTTTTAGGTGTCCAACATAATTGATGATTCTGGAATTTTTTATGAATTTTTTTCGAAGTTTGGGTGAGTCAGAATATGTACAAATTAATTAATTAATTTTTTTGAAGTTCTTCTGCGGAATTTTTTTCGATTTTTTCATTCATTTCCTTTTTTTTTTATTATTATTAATTGTCCGAATGATAATGGAAAAGATCATAAAATTTATTAAATTATTAGTTTTTTGATAATTTTTAAGTGAGTATATTTTTTTATTTTTTCGAAAAAAATATTTTCATAGAAATTCCACACAGTTCACAAAATTTTTAACGGAGTTTCAAATTCCTACTTAATTAATTGCGGAAAATAGGTCAAGGGAGTAGTGTCTTCTTGTACATATTTGCGTTCAGACCATTTTTTATCATGTGTGTAAATATTCAACTTTTTGGTATACGTGTAAAATTTTTTTCCCCACTTCGTAACAAAAAAGGGCATGGATGAAAATCTCTGGAATCTCGGTTAGAAAATGTTTGTAGAATGAAAATGGTATCTAAAAGTTTTGTGGGGATTTTCGATTTGACTCAAAATGGCGATTCATTCAAATATTGAGGGAATTGAATGAACCCAATCTCAAAGTTTTTAATCTTGGTGTTATATGATAAGAATGAAATAAGGACACTAAATTTCAGTTTCCCGAATCATTTAGAGTGAAAAACGAATGTTTCGAAAAATTTATCACTCATCAAGTTTATTCCAAATGTTGAAACTTCATATGTAAGGTTAATTGAAGGCTACAATATGACCTCTTGAATTTGAGTCAAAATTGATTCAAAATGACGAATCATCAAAATTTGAAAAAAGCTTGAGGAGTCTCAGATATTTCAAATTTGATAAATATCAGCTAACTTGATTACTGAGAGTAAGACGTGTACTATATCGTGAATCCATCTTCACAGATGATGTTGAGGGGAGAAAGATTTACTATTCTCAAAATATGTTGGCGTAAATGAAAAATCAAAAATTTCCTATCGTAGTTTCGTATGACAGAGTAAGCTTAAGTGACTGATATATTCGAATTTCAGCTTCCTAAATGACTTTAGAGAAAAGTAAGAACAAAAAACGACTTTTGATGGAAAAATCATAATAGTAAATCTCATAAATCGTCTTCATGTCATCGCCAAATTTATTTAGAAAGCTTTTTGAATTTCGGCGAAAACTGGTTACAATAAAGCAAATTATCAAAATTTAAGGGAAGACTTGAGCAACTTCATATAGTCCAAATTTAATGAGTATGAGATCATGTGATCCTTGTGTAGGTGAAACGTAGTACATATCTTAAATTTAACTTCTTAGGTGGTTTTTGGAGGAGATATTTGAAAGCGGTAGTTTTCAGCCTTGGCACTGGCTTCGCAGCTAAAAAGGTCAACAACATTTTCAGCAAATTTGAACAAGCCTCCATCAAACACTCAGCTCCGTTAGCATTGCATGGCTGCTTACGTTTTTTTTGTTTTTTTTTTTCATTTTTTAAATATTACAAAATGAATTCCTTTATGCATCATTTATATATTTTCTTAAATGAAAAGCACTCAACTATTTTATTTCTATCAATGATCAACTGTGAGCGTGTCATACGTATATTAGAACTCCTTTTTTAGCAATATATATTTTTTTAATATTTTTATAGAAGGCTGGAAAGGGGCGGGACAGGGGCATTTTCTTACATGTGCTCCAAGCCAACTTTTTGTTTAAGTTGGATTGCCCTTTGAGCTGTGAAGTATGTATATTATAGTCACCTTCTGTCTTCTATAGCAGAGTTATTTATTCGACGGAACCACAGTCAAGCTATCATGGAGAAGGTGAAATATCGTATGGTGAACTAGATTTCGTTGGTTTGTATAAGATTGTGAGACCGGTTAACGTCATCGTAATTGCGGCGTGTTGCGATATATGGTAATAGAGGCGATTTACACATTGCAGAGCTGTGTACTTTCTTCTTGACCAAACGGCGGCGTTTTTAATCAGAGGGTTTTCTCGTCGATACTGGTTATCGATATGGCGATGATTGATTCATCGATATAAATGAACATATGGTACATATTTGGCCGAAGGCAACAGCCGATCTGTACTATCGGCGTATTTTCGCATTATCAGTTTTATAGCGCCGGTGACCGCTTTAAAATGGAACATCGAAGGTGCTAATTGTTGGCGTGTCGTTTTGCTTACGATGGTACAACGATGCGGTCGCGCATCGACGGTAAAATACACATATACACTTTAGGTTATTCACATCGGAAAGGTCATATGCTAATGCGTTGTTGGTTTACGCCTGCTGTTGTGGCTCGATCTGTAACATACGCTGGAGAGTCGGTTTTATATTCCAGACCAGTGCAGCATTCCATTCTGAACGCACCTTTGTATTAGGGGTACCCAGAGTTCAATTATTTTTACCGATCGCGTATAAATAACCGGCGTAGTGTCAAATGGAATTTAAATGATGTGCAGGAATTTTTTCACGTTCGCCGAGTCGCTGCTGTGGTGCCGGTTATGGGGCATGAGTTGGGATGCGAAGGTCCTTTCTATTCTGTCGCTTAATAGATGGAATTGGAAAGAAAATCATACTCATCGGATTTGCAAGGGTTATTAAACTCAAATGCGTTGTATTTGCAAATTTAACTTGAATTCGTTGGTCGATGGAATAATGACCACAACATGGCCATAAAAACCAAACAAGCACCATATAATTACACCTTCGTTTACCGCTCGTTTATCGTCGGCTTATAAAAACAAAAGAAGGAAAAAACGCGCTATCGAGATAAAAATTATATAATTTACTTTCTACGCTATTATGGAAACATTATACGTTTTCAATAAGCGGTCACACTTCACCAACCGTTTCAATAGTAGAGTTGGAAGGAAAATGGGAAAAACAGAAAAAACACCATCGAGTACAATATAGAAGAAGCGACACCAAAATATTATACGACACAGTTGAGGTGAATAGAATGCAATTATGCGGGCTCAATAGCCTAGCAGACCTTATCTATTTCTTCGGTATAACCATTTACGTACTTAGTGGCGCGTATTTCCTGCATTTACACACGTTATACATCTTAAGTAGGTATGAAATAGTGCCAGCCGTCGTGAAACGTGTTTAGCATGCATTGTCAGCGACAATTTTCACTACGATGGGCACCCTTTTCAGGGTGGTTCCCGTCGCTAGTGCTGTCGTGAAAATTTACTCGACAGCTGACCTTTTTGCCAGCGCAATTAGTGTAATAACCTTGTACAAAATTGTAAGTCTAATAGAATGTTTCAGAATGCTTTCCATCTGCGTCACGTTTATCCTTTAAACATGTTGGATCGTACGAGTATGTTGGTGATTGTAACTTCGTAGTGGCTTTAACGGTACAATGATTTGCAAGAGTTGAGAATTAGGGGAAAAGGAGATCTAAAATGGTATGAGTTGTTAACTTGAGGAAATGAGAATGTATGGTGTTCGAGAGTAATAATTTTGAATGTTTATTATGTTAGTTTACATATACAAGGTGTACTTCAAACAGACTAATTTAGTTATGCAAAAGCTATGTTGTATTGTTTTGTTATCATAACTCTTGGGACATCTTCTAGTTTCTGTATGGACTATTTGATTATGCTGATTCAAAAAACTCATTAGATCAATTCAGTCATGTTCCTAGTAGACTTGTTATGTTTAATTCCAACTAAATGTGAGGTCACGCAGATCCATTTTTTAATCTGATTCATGTTATACTCATACTGTTTCTTTATATCAACTTTAAAAATCATTCCTTATCTTTCATTACATTTCAAGGTATTTCAGTAAGGACTGGGAATGAAATCCGGAATTGGAGTCAAAATGACTAAAATGAGTCCAAAGAACTCTAATTCTCACCTTAGTCAAAGTTTTCGGATTTACCTTAGAGTCAACAGCAGAATCGGAATCCAGTTTCAGTGGTGACGCAAGAGTCAGGGTGGCGTTAGAATCAAACTAGAACAGACTCTGAAGTCAGGTTGAAGTCATATTTCAGTATACTAAAATCGACTCCGAAGTTTGAGTGAAATTTTCAGCTGATTCAGAGTTGTTGTTGTTGTTGTTTGTTGTTGTTTTGTTCGTCTTAATAACTTAGATATGAAAGACCAAAATTTCTAAAATTGTTGAGAATTCGACTCCATATTTATAGTCAAAACATGATCATGGAGTCAAATTAACGAAACTGAATTAAAATGTTGATCAAATTTGACCTACCAAGGCTCCTCAAATTTGTTCAAATTTTGATAATCCTTCATTTAGAATCAACTTTGACTCAAATGCAAGACGTCATATTGTAGTCTCCAACTAACCCTACATATGAAGTCCAAGCTTTCTAAATACAGTAGACTTCCGATTATCCGACTTCCGCTTATCCGAACAGCCGTATTATCCGAACGAAAAAAAATTCTCCCTATTATCCGTACTTTTCGATTATCCGAACAAAATCCGTATTATCCGACCGAGCGTATGTACCACAACAGGTTACAAATGCAAGTTGTAACATGTTCGCAGTTGTGTGGCACCAAGGGTTCTTACTAAACTGCGCTACGTATTTATCGCATTGAGTATGCAGTTTGTTATACGATGTGGATTTTTCTAAGTGCTTACACAAGTTCATAGAAATTATTCGCAGTTTTTTAAATCTTGACTTTAAAGGTTATTTTAGTAAAAATGAGTGCAAAACGGAAGAAAGTTGTGATTTCAATCGAAGACAAATACAAAGCTTTACAACAATTGGATAACGGTGAGTCAATGACTAATATAGCATCGCGTTTTAGCGTAGGTAAAAGTACAGTGACTGGCTGGGAAAAAAACTGCAAAGAAATTGAAAAATGGTATCTAACTCATGCCGCTGGTCCATCTGTACCAAAAAAAAAAAAAATGTTCCAAAAAGAAAGGTTCATTTTTGTTCTATTTTGTTAAGAAATAAAATTTTTTCCTTTGTACTTTCCATTGAAAATAAAAAAATCATTTTCTACCATGAATTAAAAAAAAAAAAAAATGCTCGTTTTATCCGAATTTTCGCTTATCCGAACAACGAAATTCCCCAATTAGTTCGGATAATCGGAAGTGTACTGTATACTTATAGCAAGGAGATAAAGTCGAAAAATATGTCCAGAATTACATATTGAATACATTGGAGTCAAAATGGAGTTAGAGTCAAAAAGCTTCTAAATTGACTACATAGTCAAGGGTCAGGGTGAGATTCAAATTTCTGACCCAATTCTGAAGTCAGCTGTAGTAGGATTAAATTGAAATTTCATCATATTGTGACTCTCAGATTGTACTGGCCACAAATTTTTAACGATTTTCTGCATTGCGACGCATATTTCGAAACAAAATTAAATGTCTGGAGAACATCAAAGAGGATTCTGGTAAATTTAACTATTAGGATCGCGCCATCTTAGATCCACAATTTTTCACAGTTTGTAGAAATGTATGGAATATGAAAGAATTTTCCAATTTAGGGAAGAGATCAGAAATCAATGGGATCTATTTCGTATTAGTGCTTGCGTGGTAATGGTGGCTTACTTATATTTTTGTGAGTATGTGTTTTTTATAATAAAGTTTGTAAATCATGATAATGAATTATCTTTTCCTAGCACACCACACAGGTTAGAGTTGGGGTCAAATTTTTGGTCGACTCTTTGTCATTGTATGTATCTCGGACTTTCAGAGGCTAGAGTGCTCAGAGTTGGAAATTTTTTCAAATTCAGACATTCAGAATGTGGAGTCCATATCAAGCGATTAAAATAAATGTGGAATTAAATATGGTCTACCTGAAAGTAGCTTTTGAACTTCGTTTATCATTTTAATAATCAATTCATTAATCTATTCTTGTATTCGACCATTTCATTTGTACACTAGCTTATGGATATAACTGAGTTCATATCTCTTAGGATTCTACCTCCCTCTGACATTTTGAATAAAATCATTTTGACTTTCCATGATCCAAGTCAGGTTTTGAGATTCACTTTAATAACTCTAGAATTAGGTTGAAGTTGAAGTTTTAAGAATTATTTCGAAGCCGAAATGTGGAATTCGTTTCAAATATTAGAGATGAGTAAGGACATACTTGATTCATTGTTTAGTCTAGACAGTTTCATCATTTCTCTCTGTTACAGATGAGAAGCCACATCTCATCTGTGATATTTTTTTACTATACCTTTGGGTAACATCTCTTCAAAACTGAATTCTATGTCATCTACATTAGATCGCTTTTCTCCGTATGATTTGCGATACGATGTAGGTATAGTAGTTGTATTGTGAACTTGTTATTTTTTCCTCAGGAGTTAAGTAGAGTTTCGAGTTGATTTTTGGTCGTTTTTCTACCCAGTCTATTGCTGTTTGGCTAGCTTTACGATGTTGAACAGGTAACCACTTGTTCTCAGAGTATTTTAGGTTAATTTATACTCGCGTTAAGACTGCCTGAGGCAATTTCAATTCTTTCTTGTACTACGTCTAGCAAAAGCTTAATCTACAACCCCTTATTGTTGTTACTTGTTAAACTACACCAGGCTACTTCTACCTTCATTCCTTGACCTGACAAGGTTAAACCTTCTCATTTAACAAGCCACTTTAGGTTTCCTCGTCGTCTTCTAACTGCTCTTCTTACTAGTCCCCATTTATTCACATTCGACTCATTTGTTGTGTTTACTTGAGTTCGTTCATCTCATGCTAGTTTGCACATAAATTATCCAGAATTTGTGAGTTGTGCTCTTTTGAAGAAGTATGAACACTGCTATTATCAAGACTACGCATTTAAATACATAAACATCTACTCGCACTCTGAAGTATCGGCCGAAAACCAATAGCATGCACTATGTGGTACAGTATTTCACGTGTATTTACTTACCTTCGTAGTAAACATTATGGGTATAATAGTACGACCAAATTGTCGTACCGAAAAATATGCGCCGCAGAGCTATAATTAGAGATCAGTTTGTTCAATACCTGACGGGCTTCGTTATAACCAAAGAATATGTACACAAACAAAGAGCAGTCTCGAGTAACAACACAAGAATGTGTAACGCTGTATGCCATGTGACTGTTGGCATGAAGAGGAAGTGGACCTACAAGGTATAATAACGATGGTACATCACTCATCTTCGTGCCATTGTATTAAAAAACCATAATCTTTACAGCTGCCTCTCTCAGCCCACAGCGCATCAAACAAAAAGCCATTAAACAAAACAGCCTGGGTTTTCACCACTCGTCTCCTGTGTACTAGCGGTGTTAATTAATTGAAAGAAATGAACGGTTTGATCGTCGAGCTTAGGGTTATAGGTATTATCTAGAGTTTGTTTGGAACCTTTGAGCGAATATTATATGATAGCTTGGGCAATTTGACGTCATATTTGTTATCTGCTTTGGTATTTTGATAACTCGTTGACGTACATGCACGTGCCATGCGATCTTTGGTAGAATCTGGTAAGGTGATTGCGCAATATGGAGTAAATATGTGGCATTGCCAGTTAATCAAGTTTGATTGTAAACTTTGAAATAGTTCCAAATTTATTACGTTCTATTAATGCTATTCGAATATACCATTTGCGTAATGCGATGGTGAATGAGCTAACTGGAGTCGTAAAATTTAATAAAATTCGCGCCATACCATTGAAATGCCCGTGCCTTCGTGTAGATAATTCGCCATCTCGGTCGTATACAAAGTACCGACGTCTGGAGTCTGCATCGAGTCGTACGCGCGCATTACATGATAAATCCGTCGTCTCTGTATTTAAACAGTTACGTCATTAATGTGAAATACGCCATTTACAAGAAAGTGAAAGTATGTTAATACTGTATAGGTATAGGTTTTTTTATTAATTCGAAGAACAACGTGTTTAATGTACTATTAAATTATGCAAAGAAGACGACCTACGAATAAATGTTTTAATCTTTATGTATTCGAATTGTGATTAATTAATTGTAGATGGTGAGGAACTGAAGTTGCTCAAGTTTTGAAATCAAAATGACCGTATTAACATTGAAATCACACTTGCTCCAGTTTCAAATAGAGTCAATGGCAAGCCTCGAAAATCCGTCCGGAGTTGAATGGTAGAGTCTTGAGTTGAATTCCAGAAGTGCTCCAGGGTAAAGGATGCAGTTGAAAGCCTTACTTCCGGGCTAAGAGATGGAGTTGGCAGAGTTCGAGAATGACTCCACAACTAAGAGGATAAGTTAGAATCAAATTCGAGTCTTGTTCTGGAGTCAAGATGTTTAAGAACTGTTCCGAAATGAAGCGGAGTGATTTTGATTAATTTAATGATAATAATAAAAAAAAAAAACTCAAGAATTTGCTTTGTTTTCTTCCTTGAGTTCAGCCTTTAGTTCAATTGATCTTTGAATTTTTTTTTTTTTAATTTTCAAAGAGAAGTTAAAAAAGGAATTTTAACATGACTACCAAACAGGACATAATGTTGAAACTAAACTGGATGCAAGAAAAATAACAATAATAATAATAATAACTAGGGGGCTCCGCCCCATGGCCGCTTCGCGGCCCAACCCCTCAGCATTCCTCGCTTGACTGGGATTACCTCCTCGTCCTTTCGGGGCTCGCAATTCTTACCCATATATGAACCTTTTATTAAAATTTATCACCTTTTTTTTCTTTCGTATACATGGTATTCAGAACAATTTTATGACTTTATCCTTGCTCATGTAAAATTGTACAAGGCTTTTATTAAAATTTACAACCTTTTTCTCCTTTGCATACCTGCTATCTTTTATATACCTTTTATGCCGGCTATTCAAAACAAGGATGCGCGCGCATCTCAAAACCGATTTCATTTTGATTTTAATATATAGAGAGATAATAACAAAACTTTCAAAAATGGAATCAAATAAAACAAAAAAGGCAAAAATTTATACCATTTCGAATGATAATCTAATAAAATTAAAAGAAAACTCAGAACTTCAGAGTCCAAAACGAGTTGGAATCAAATTAGAAAATTGTTCATGCTGTGGATTTTTAGAAATGCTCCAAAGTCAAGTGGAGTTATTTTGATTAATTTAATGGGAATCAAAGATTAAAAAAAACCTCCACGATTTTCTTTGGTTCTTACCTTTAACTCAACTTTTGACTCCAATCATCTTTAGAGCTTTTCTTTTTTTCAGTTTTGGAGCGAAGTTAGAAAAGAATTTTAACGCGACTCGTAAACAGGACTTGAATATTAATTTCAAAACCGAACTAAATGGAAAACAAAAAAAAAAACTTTCAAGAAAGTAATTCGAATAAAACAAGGAAGGTTAAAGATAAATAATAACTTTGTGGTCGAGAAGTTTTCCAATAAGAAAAGCAAAAAGCGATACCATTCTACGACCAATCTAATAAATAGAAGATTTGAAATCCAGGATTCAAGATGTGTTAGATTCAAGTCTTATGCATTGCTTCTGAGTAAGCCATGAGACTGGAGTGAAGTTTGAGAATTATTTTGGATTTAGAAATGAAGCTAATGTGTTGGAAGAAAAGAACAAAATTGAAACTAAAACTGAATACAAAGAGGAAAACAGTATACTACTTCCAGAATGAAGATTTGCTCAAGTTTTAGAGCTGCTCAGGGATTGTGGGGTACCATTTTTAATTAACTGAATTAGGCCTTTAGCCTGCTTGCCATTTTAGAGGGGATTGACCAAATCTTAGAAGAGGCTTTCGCTTCTTTTTTTGTTAGTTGACACCTTTATATTGAATGCAAAATTTTCTAGAAGGGTTCAGCTCTCTTGACGCTTTCTCTGGCTACGGGCCTGAACTTAATGAGGCTCCCATTTTGAGTTCAGGTTTTGACTAAATTCTCCTTTGTAGTGTTTTTCCGCTTAGTTTTGACTTTTGAAATTAAATTTGAAAAGAATTTATAAAGTTACTTACAAATGGAAGTTGAATATAAATAATTTCATAACCACTTTGCATGGAATAACCAGCGCCGTGCAGAGAAATTCCAGACACAGGACAGGAGGAAAAGTCATAAGAGCAACAAAAAAAAAAAAAAAAACAGATTTTTAGTGCCGATGCGTCAAGTCGCAGGCTCTCAGCAGGCCCTGAAAAAGGACTTGACCGTGGGAACCCGTCTCCCTTTCCTCCTTCTCCTCTGCTCAGGCCTGGGAATAATGAAAACAAAAACAAACTTCGAAAGGAAATAAAGCAAAAAGACAAAAAACTGATACCAGTTCCAGACTTAATTTAATCAAAACAAAACTTCAAACACCGAAGTTTTTAGTAGAATTGAAATCAAGTCATCAAAACTGTTCCCCATTTAAGCAAACTGAAGTTGATTTTGTAAAATTACTCCAGAGTGATGTGACATATGATCGAGTCAAGAATCGATTTTGAAGAACTGCCAAAAAGTGGAGTTGGTGTCAAGTTTGAGTAACATTGGAGTTCAAATAGATTTTGAGAATTGCTCCAGATCCAAGATAATGTGTTGGAATCAAATGTTCTAAAGTCAAGAGGGGGATTCTTTGTCGAGTTTGAGAACTGCCCGGAGTGGAGTTGAGCTATTTTGATTAATTTAATGAGAGCCACAAAAAAAAACTCAATAATCTGCCTTGCATCGCATGCTTAATCTTAGCTTTTGACTCTATTCTTCTTTGGAGCTTTTCTTTTTTCATTTTAGTGGACTTTATTCCGAGTTTTTGAACTCCTCCACAGTCAAGGGGTGGAGTCAGAATCTAATTTAATAGCCGCAATGGGAGTTGGAGTTCTTGCTTGACTTGAAATCCTTGATAGAATGTACAGTTTAAGGCAACTTCGAAAACTCATGATTTGGTGGGAAGTGTCTGGTTGCACCTAAACTCGTGGCTTTTTTTTGAAGATCTCTCTCCAGCTAATTCTTTTTCGAGTTAATTTGCTTACTCGACTAATATTTTTTACAAAGTTTATTGTACTATCCACACAGTTACGTTGGCCATTTATTTAAAATTTCATTGGCAGAAGGTTCTCCAATAAAGCATAGATGTATAAGAAGTCGGCCGGCTTATTACATGACATAATGTGTATTTTTAACGATCAACGTTCTGCGACGTGATTTTCGATGATGGTAGTTGATATGGCAAGTTCACAGCAAGGTTTCTGCGTCGTTGATGGGTATTATGGTAGCAACAATTGCGTTCGCTCTACGTACTCGGTCGAGATAGTTGGTCCTGATATGGTAGCTCATTGGAAAAATGCGGCAGGTCTAATCGAGTGTACGGTATCCCGATTGGGTCCATACAGGCTTCGCAGCTTCCGCCGTATTTGCATATAATCTGATACGATACTTTCAAATTTCATCATCAACAAACCAATACGAGAACCGTCATTTTAGGGCTGGATTCTCGAGCCATTCAGATCGTGATCGATAGTTTCATCGAATTTAGCGACGTGATTTTCGATGATGGTAGTTGATATGGCAAGTTCACAGCAAGGTTTCTGCGTCGTTGATGGGTATTGTGGTAGCAACAATTGCGTTCGCTCCACGTACTTGGTCGAGATAGTTGGTCCTGATATGGTAGCTCATTGGAAAAATGCGGCAGGTCTAATCGAGTGTACGGTATCCCGATTGGAGCTTCCGCCGTATTTGCATATAATCTGATACGATACTTTCAAATTTCATCATCAACAAACCAATACGAGAACCGTCATTTTAGGGCTGGATTCTCGAGCCATTCAGATCGTGATCGATAGTTTCATCGAATTTAGCGAAGGTGGGTCTCCCGAGATGTACGTTACGTAAGCTAATCTGACTATCACGAAAGGTCAATTTCTCTTTGAGCGCTAGTGGAATATTTTGGTCGAGGTTAATTCACTAAATTACACCGGATCGGTTGTTTTGAAATAGGAATACCGGAGACCGCAGGGGTCTTGGGAATCGGCCTGGAAGCGGGTATTTGGGAGTGAATGGCTCACCTAGGTTGGAAACGTTGGCTCACAGGTTGTCGAATTACCTCAAAATTAAACGCGTTGGTCGTCGCGTCGATAATGAGTACTTGGCGTTGAGTGGACTGAAATGGTGGATGAAGCCATTAACGGTATCCATATCCGTCGTTTTAGCTGCCGGTTAATAATTTTCTTCTCTTTGCGTCAGCGTTAGATTTGATAATAATAGGTAACTGACGATTGCCGCGCGGCGTGTTCTGTCCGCTGGGTGTAATAATGTATTCATCGTCGGTGACTGTGTTCCCTATGGGTGCGTATACGATGGTCGCATATAGCGGTATACGTAGCGTAATTCATCGTCGCCTGTCGAAAGAACACTCTGGGCTTTTCATTATCGCGTATGTAACGCATTCCGCTGCGTAAACGAGAATACGGATTTTACACCTGCTCGACGCGACGACTCAGTTTCCTTTTTTTATACGTATGAATAATCGCGAAGAGTATGATAATTGCAGCGACGTTGCCACGTTTACCGTATCGTACCGAATGATGGTTTATTTTCTATGTGCTTTGCTCGTCTAACCTAAACCATACACGTCGCGTTGGTATGTGCGTGCACGTCAGCACGGTATCGGGTCACGGCGCATTTTTCGTACATTCGTGACACGAATTTTACATCTTAGCGCATGGTGGTTAGATCCATCTCGAATGATCCGCCGGCATAGATAAGCTACCGGGTTCATAGAGTTCGAAATTCACCGGCTCATTCGTGGAAGACATTCTCGTACCAGCGAATACTCGAGTTTAAGTAAACGAAATCCGATGGTATTTACTATTCGAAATTAGCACGTCGTTGCCAATACTCCAGTACCGCTGAACCGGTTCATAGGTGAAAAACAAGCCCGTCGAGTTGCTCTGCCCACGTGATTTATTTTTAACGCGGTATTATTCGGCCACGTATTTTGCCATCGAGTACATTTGCATTGGTTTTTGGAAAATAGATGACTGGTGTGTTTCTGTTTTTGGATGTTTTAAGTGTTTTTCGCACGCCTTCGTGCGTTTAATATTCATTGTTCAAGGTCAGTGCTCAAGAACCATTCCAATTCACGGTTGATATATTTTTTCAACATTCGATCTCGAGAATAATATCGATACCAAAGCTTCATTGTCTTCGTTGTTAGTATATTCAGATTATACATTATTTCCCGAATTTTCGAAAACAATGAATTTCCTTTCGAAATCATTTACATTGTGGTATACACGTCGGCAAAGGGAATATGTTCTCATTATTTCATTTCATTTGTAATGTATAATATTTCTTCACTTATATGAGAATGAATATGACCGCATCTAACCATAGTACCTGTTCGAGAACATTAAAAAGTAGTCTAACTTCTACCGTTGTATAGTCTTCCTCTTCGTCATAATAACAGCCGGCCATATTACGTGTACTAATTATAATTACCAACAGCTCATATCCTTAGGAATAATTTACACTTTATTTTTTCCAACGGGGCCATTATCACGTGCATAATGATTATTGTTGTAGTAGCACGCAGTGTTACCAAATACATGCTAAATTTAGATGTAGGATTTTTTTAAAATAATTATACACCTAAGATTTCGTAAATGCAGGTTCTTTGCGGAAGGGGATCAAAGTGTCGAGTTGTTTCAGATATGGATACTCTCGAAGAATCGAATACTCAAAATTTTTTTGTTTAAAAAAAAATGTAAAAAATGCCTCAGTAAATATGAAAACGAATGAAAAAATGAATAAAAAAATTGTAAGCAGCTAAGCTGCATACTTAATTGGTTGAATTTAAGATATATAGTACTTCTTGCCCTCAGGAATCATCTAAGTCCATATTTATGGAATTTAATCTATTTTTGAGTTGCCTCAAGCTTTTCTCAGATTTTGAACATCTGCTATTTTGTATTCATTTTCTACCTGAATTCAAACGAGTGATATTCTGGTCCCCAGCAAACTTGCGTACAAAGTTGAATTCAATACATTTGGTATGGAGATAAAGAATTCATGAAATTTCTCTACTCGATCTCTCCCCTCCCCCGCCCAGTAAGATTTTTCACTCCATTTCCCCTATCCACGTGGAAGTTGAAATTTTAATATGTTGGTGATTTAAACTTACTCTGTAGTATGAAATCACTTTCGAAAAATGTTATTATTTGCGATATAGTATTATTTATGTCGTAAAAAAACAAAAGTTGAATATTTTCAAAATGATTACAAATAGTCTGAAATGCAGCGATATAAAGAAACCCCCTCCTCCACTCCTGCCTTCACCTAAATCAGGTTGGCTGTAATTATACTTTTCCATTACAACCTCGCAAAAAATAAAAAGTGTTTAATCATACAAATTTCCAAAATTCATGAACGAAAATTAATGAAAATCCGGCATTCACTCCTCCCTCTCCCCTTTGCAAAAAAGACTCAATAATGGAAAAAATTTTTTTTAATACCAAATATGCAAAATTAAATAAATATTTGCAAACAAGAGAAATAATAAGAAGACTTTAAAGCGTTATTATAACTCAATGGTTCAATTTTATGTTTCTTATTAATCAAATTACAGCTAAATGCATCATATGTAGGAGACTAGGAGTGTACGCAATGGTACAAAAAATTTTCATTCCTCTCTCATAATCTAGATTCACCATTTTAAAATAAAGACTCCCAATTCCCTTGAGCAGAGGCGTACCGAGGACCTTCTTCAAGGGGGGGGGGGAGAAAACCAAAAATTGCCAACTAATACCATGAAATTTTACTAATTGTTGACTTTTTTTTTTTTTTTTGCTCCACGAAAATAAGATGCTAAATACGATGTCACAGTCTTGTTAGTCTTCAAAAAATTTAAAAATAGCTGTAATAATACTGTGCAAGTGGTCAAGTTTACCAACTTTACGCTAAAACTCCAAATTTACCAACTTTCCAAAAGCCAAGGGGGAAGCTCCCCCCTTCCCCCCTTTCGGCACGTTCCTATCCTTGAATCCCTAATAAAAATTTTTGGGCTGATTACTAGAGTCAGTTGAATTTGAGAGTAAGATTTCAAGAATTCCTCAGCACAAGTCATTGGGCTCGAGAGTAAAATTTCAAGAACGGCTGTGAAATCAAGGGTTTGAGTATTGCTTCCAAGTAAAAGGTAGAATAGGAATTAAGACTGTAGGTATTGTCAAAATGGTGTTTTGAAAATTTTATGCTCTGCTCCGAAGTTAGTTTGAAGTAGAAGTCTTATTTTTTGTCAATTTGATAATAAAATTTAAAATCGTAATGACTCAAAGTTGATTTCGAAATTATCAGTGCTCCAGAGTCATGCCCTTAGACTAAGGTAACGTGGCTATTAAATTTTTGAAGTGACTCCAGATATCTACACCTTGGTCGAAGTGCGATTTATCTGGCTCTGATTCTTTGTTTAAAATTAAACCTCAATCATAGCTTGAAATTTTCATTAGGAATACATTTTCATGTTGCAAATCTTAGCCACTCACAATAATGATTAAATGAAACCGATCAATTTTTGCTCGAATTTGTTTAAAAGTGTGAATGAAAATTCACATTAGGAGGCAAATCTGAGCAAATAAAAAAAAATCCATTATGATAGTTTTGATGTGAAAATTTATCAAATTTTTGATATTTTATAAGTTTGTATAGTTTATTTTGATTATTTTATAAAAAACCAGAAAATTCGAAGTTTTGTTTTGTTTAGTAACACATAGTAACAACTTCGGTTAAGAAAATTTCTAGCTGGAAATTTTAAAATTTCGTGTCCATGTATTCGCCTGGCCGAGGAGAGAGAGAGGCAAGAGACAAATTGTTCTTCGATCCGGGTTCCCAAGAGGTTCCGAAAATCAAAATTTAGGTTTTAATTAGATTTTTTCATTAATTTTTTTCAACATATTTTTTTGAATTGGAAAAAAATGAAAAGCTGGTCTCGAAAATGATTTTTGCTCTAGTACCAATTCTAGCTCTCCTCGTCCTGTGTATTTGTAACAGAAGCATAGAGATGATAGGGATGCCTTTTTTCGCTTTGGTCTATGATTTTACTGAGCTAATATTTCATCATAATTTCATCTCGGAAGTAAAATTCATACAAGATAATGCTATTCATTTACAATGTAAATATATTGAAGGATTTATTTTCGATGACACCTCGTAAATATGAAAATTACGAGCAATTATGGAAATTATGTGGTAATTAAAAAATTATCTTTCAGCAATTAACGAACAATTACGTAATTACCTGGTGCCTAAATGAAGGATAGAAATAGTTAAAAATCGTGTCTAGTCATTTCCTCAATACTAATTCAAAGTCGAACAATTTCTAGGGTACAGAAATGTTTCGTCAACTATATCGAGCATTTATGTTTGAGAAACATTCGCAGCAGGGAAATGAGTATTAGAGGGTCCATTTTCAGAAAAGATGGGCAAATTGGCCTACTTAACCATATCACGCAATTTTCGTAGCGTTACGAATAGAATCGAACGCGAATTAATTTTTCAAAAATAAACACGACAATACGAACGAACCGTGTCGAATTTCAAACGTCCCGGCGGATACGGCGCACATACGATTAACATCAATTAGTACCGCGTGGTACATATGGTAATGGTGAACTGTTGGTACACCTGGAATCACCTACGGAATTCCGTATTATCGACGAGATGTTCTTCATTATTTTTTTTTCGGAGATCACGGAATTTGTGCTAGACTATTTACTTTGTGCGCGTGGTCACCGACATTCTCGGACATTAAGGTATCCTCGTGTTATTGAATAATTTTACGAGCACGATTGTTATGGATTTTAAGTAACAATACACAACCTTTCGGAGGTACATTGTTAATACGTCGGCTGTAATTTATTTTTTAAGGTCTGTTGATTACAGATAGGTACACATTACGCGTAACATATTTTTTTTCTATATTTCTTAAGAGCCGCAAGGCCATTGTTACGATTTCATATACAATTAAAAGTTTTCCCGAGACCTCGAGGAAATCTTAATTAAAATATAGTTCGGACATGGCTGCCAACCGGCAACCCTTCGAGACAATCTGACGTATTCTCGTCTACGGCGATCGGTCACGTTCTGGTTTCGTATTCGCGAGACCTAACAGAGAAAATATTTCCATGGCTTAGGATTCCCGTAGGTTTAAGACGTCGTAATAACCGAATATCTGGCTGTTGGAGCGTGAATTTCGTTATACTACATGAAATTAAAGTGCAAAAGAAGGATGCGACATGAAATTAGCTAAGCTTATCGTTTTATTGTTGGCCAACTACGCTTGAACTAGGAACAACGTCTTTCTCGTAAGCCAAATTTATATAAAGGCGTCTTCTCCATTACATGGTATTTGCTGGGCACTGGGCATCGTTTGTAATTTATTGGTATTTCACTCGTTTCGGGAATTTAGCCAAGTCACGAATGCTTCTTAATGTGAAATATATCGCGCCATCTTCCATGGTAACCTGTTCAATAATGTATACTATGGTATACCGCGAACACGCGAAATAGGTAGATTTTAAACGCGAAGATTTGCTATACAACTGTCGAGTAACTATCCGGTTTCAGGAAGTAAATAATAACGCTAGTATCGGTTGAAATTTCAACTCTACGTTGGTAATAGTGGCCGCGGCGTGTTTCTAAATTAAAACCAGAATTTGAAAAACAACATTAATTAATGGGCAGCATTCTTTTTAAACCGGTTGAAAAAACCGATAATCGTCTCCTTTAGTGTTTAAGTCTGTTTATGAAATAGCCAAATTAGTCGGTTTCGAATTGTGAAAAAGCATCGTGATTTTGAATCAATAAATTGAAGAGTTGAGAACGAATCGTAATTATCGGAGTCAACGAACGTTTGAAGGGACGCAATAGTATTTAGATAGTTGAACTGTAAAGCAACCAACCTGCTCCGCGATGAATATAGACCTTTTATTGATCTCGTAAGTTGTATGTGGTTTAGTTTAATAAATAGGTGCGGTTTCGTATGACGTAAGAGATGGAAAATATGTGTTTTGATTTAGAAATATTAGTGAAAAATTATGAGGATATTAAGTAAGAGCAAAGAAAATTACATTTTTCAATTACAATTATGGATACTAAAGTGAAGGGTCCATGGAGTCGAAGCTAGGGGCTGTGGTGCCTTCCAGATCTCTATTTACAATCCGAACTGAAGGTAGACCACTGCAGAGCTTCACTGGCTGTAGATGCAGCGGCACGTTTGAAGAGCGTTCAAGATGAGCGTTTAATTTTCTTTTGTTAAGTTTTGCTGACGTCTTCGAATTATGAAAGTGACCTGTTAAGTTTAGTGCTTGCCTTCGATTCTTTGTATTTATGTTCATTTGTATTTTTTGCATCCTAATTTATGTTGGGCCTTCGGCGATATATTGAAGTGTTGACTACTCATTTTTCTGCATTTAAATAACGCTTCATTAATTTTCAAGAATTTCGAACATTTTTCAGAATGAAAATTTTAATCCAATCATTTCATATTATTTTTTAAAACTACTTCAAATTTTATTCACATTTACCAACTTTCAGCTATTTGAGATTTCTTAAGTCGTCCTCAAATTTTGATCATCTGCCATTTTGAATTTATTTTGATCCAAATTCAAAGGGGCATATTTTGCTTTCCAATTAACATCACACAGAAAATTTGACTTTTTTAGGTCTATTTGGTAAAGGATATATGGATAATTCAAGAAATTTCACGACTCATAACCTACTCAAAGAAACATTTTTTGCTCTATCTCCCATCCAAATGTACTCAAGAAGTCGATATTTTGGTGTGTTGGTGTCTTCGGTTCTTTCGAAATTTGACTGAACCGTAGTCCTTGATATTCGAGTGAATTCTTTTGAGCGAATTTTGAAGGATTTTAATCCTGACAAGATTTCGCTACAAAATGAGAAATTTACGTGTTTAAATGGATATACTTACCAAAAAGTTAGTTAAAATGATTTTGAATTGTCTGAAACACAACCTCTCCCCCTAGCCTTTTCATTCCAAATCAAATAAGCTGTAATGGTTATCTTTTTTTTTAACTTGGCTAAAAATTGCGAAAATATCATCAATAAAGAATATTGCTTTGGAATGTTCATATGGAAAAAATTTTGTTTTTATGTTTATGCTTTTGTACAGTCGAATTTTGAAGAACATTGGTCACTTTCAGAACCAAGATAACGTATTCTGCTATTCCTCTTTCATGATTTCTCTTATGGAAAATTTTAAGTTGCTCAAGTTTGTTCATTTGTATGTCTCAAAAATGCACGTTATTGAGCAGGTTTGAGCAGTATTTTTTTTCTGCTATTCATCTCATTTTTAATTAATAGTATCCTTTTGGAAGGCGCGTTTGTGAAAAGTATGCTGCTTTCATGTTCATAATTTTATTTAGCCAAATGTTGAAAAATTTTCTGTAATTTCATTACTAATATGGTGGGTTCTTTTGTTTGTTTGTTTATTTATTTATTTATCTTTTGACTTTCTTGTATTTGGGCCTTAGAGAGTGCCATTGTGATTATAACAAAAATTCAAGTTACTCGAGTTTGTTCATTTGTGTGTCTTAAAAATACACATTATTGAACAGATTTGAATTTTTTGCATTTAAAAATTCCTCCCAGCCCTTACCATTATTCTGCCTACGGACTTGCAAAACATATATTCTGAAAATAACTTTCAAAACTGCACGCTTTGATATATTATGATTACCGCCCTGAGATGATATCCTCTTATATTTGTCTTCTGACTCTTTTGCATTGCACGTTTGTCAGTACCATGCATGCAATTATAACGAAAAATTATGTAGCTTGGGTTTGTTCACTTGTGTGACTCAAAAATTCACATTACTGAACAGATTTGAGCAATTTTTTCTACCATTCATCTTATTGCTTTAAAAAAATTTTTTTATTGAGGAACTTTTGCATCAATAAAAATAAAAATTATTATTAAATAATATAAAATTTAAATGTAATTGACTGAATTTCAAAGAAAAAAAAATTCTAATCAAAAATTAATTAATTAATATTTTTTTTACATTTTTTTTTTACAGAATTTAATTTGTAAAATTAGAACATTCATTTATTTTTAACTCGAATTAAAAAAAAAAAAAACACGAACCGTTATGAGAATATTACATATTATTATTATACACATACGATTTCTTACTTATGAAAAAATTTCATGGGTCGAAACGACGCAACAGAAGGCGAGACGACGGTCGCGGAATGTCTGGAAAAACCGCTGCTCGAAACCGATTCCACATCATGAAGACGTTTAAAATATGCAAAAAAGCATTCTTCGAGCGTTCACGAATATCCTAAGCTCGAAGGCACGAAAAAAAAAAACAAGTGAGCCGCGAATGGTGAAAATACCAACACAAAGTACGTAACCTCACGCGGTACCCTTTACTTAATATTAAATAACCTATCGACTCGCGTTTATTAATTCTTTCTTGAGAACTTCACCGCTCATTAATGTAATTACTCGTTTTTTGTTTAGAATTGAAATTTATTAAGCGCGCATGCTCGTACTAGTACGTATACTTTTTCCCTTTTCGGTTCTAAAAAGGAAACTGTTAAGCCGTGTAGTATAACTGTATCTACGAAACATAATTGGTAATTGGCTGTGCATGTTGTCCAATCTTCTCAGACTAGAGTCTCGACTGCGAAGAATATATACGCCGATGCAACGTATAACCGAGTGGTTTTTCAACTATCCTACTTTTCTCCACATACAAAGAATGCAGTCGCAACCAAGAATGAAGAGCGCACGCTCGTTCTACAACCGGTTGCCGCGCGCAATCTGCACGTAGCTGATGAAAGCGTGCGCCGATCGGAATGCTTTTCCGAGTGTTAAAATTCTACGTGGTCGCGATGGTGTTTTTAGATTTGGAGGAAAATTTTTATCGAAATCGAGCAATTTTATTGGTGTATTCAAGGTTTTCAGTTGTAGCTATGGCGGTCTATTATGGCGTATAGGTTTATCGCTTGGACTACTTCCAAGTGCCTTTCACCGTTACGCCCGTCACCTTCGAACTTAACTGTAATGAAATATTTTTATAAAATTAAAACTCGCTGTATCATTTTACTCGCTGATGGTTATGCAATTAGGTAACTATTTTTTCGTTGTATTTGTGTTCACGGTTCGTGTAATTTTTTTACAAACCATTTAAAAGTCAAGGTTGTCGTTTAGTTTTGGTATTTCAACGTTTACATTATGTAATGGGCAAAAATGCAGTTACATCGCGTCTTAGACGGATGATACCGCATAGAAGTATTCTTTGAGATGATTTTCAAGTGTGGTATTTAAGTACTCGAAGTAAGCCAGAATAAGGTAATAAATAGAGCTACGTCGCCATTACCAATTCAATATTCAAACCGACCATGATCGTTTTGGTGGGTCAGTTGTTTATTTGAAAGGTTTATAACAGGTTGGTATAGGCGACACGTAACGACATTCACACAGGTACATCTTACGCCACATCTTCACCGTTATAATATATTAGATAGAGGACCTACATTATAATTCCAAGCCATATCATTATACTTATTCTTTGGAATGTACGCGGTAATTCGGTTCTCAGTTGTGCTCAACATTTGATTGGATTGGAAATTAGGTCTGGTATTCGTACGCGTCGATGACGTCGACGATTTTCGAATCGTCTAGTTGAAAGGAATTGGAGCATATTATTGATGTGGAAGAGTTTTTTCCCTTTCTTGATGTCTTGAGAATCTGTCGAAGATGTTCGAAAGAGCTGGCAACACCAAGATTGGTTCATGAGAAAGCTACATAATTTCGCTTCTTGGCGATTGACCAGTTTGACCTTTTCTAGGAAATGTCAGAAGTTCATTCTGAGTAGTTTGCGATTAGTAAATGTTTAAATTTGTAATTAAGAACAGAGCTTTTGGTAGTCTCAGAAATAAGACTGTCGAATGAAAAGGGTTGAAAGGAACTCGGAAATCATGATAAGTATGAAATTATTTACTTTGTCTTTCTTTCTAGACTATCGATTAACTTATTTTCTGATTACCCCACTTTCACACCTATTTTTAAATTGTGTGAATCTCCTTTATCTGTGCACTATATTCTGCTACTCAACTTATGCACTTCTCTATCACAGAAATTCTTATGAAGAGCTAAATCACCGAAGTATCACAATGTTTTTTTTAAAGATGCAACCTCTTCCCTAAAATTTCATTCAAACATTCATTTGTAGTTGTAGGTTACGAGGCAGCACAAGGTATCTAAAGTACAAAAGAAAGGAAATTAAAAATGTGGCAAATTTCTTAAATAATTAAAATGTCTAAAAATCAAAGAATCTTCCAAAAATAAGTAATTTTAAGAAAACCTACGAGTACTAATTATATACTTATACCTTCCTATTTCTTCAATTTTACTCCAAGATTTTCAGAAATTATTTTATAGCAGATATCTTTTTTTTAAGTACAAATTTGGCATATCTAATACCTACACCTTTCCATTTTCACTCAGTGGCTAAAAAAAATGTTTCCTTACATTCCCTCCAAAAAAACCACCATGTAATTAATTAAAGAAACCAAAAATGTGTATAGATACAAGTGACGCAATCACTGCCACTGAATGAACCAGGCTTATACTGGAAATCACCTGGCCCGGATCTCGTCCATCTAACATAGAGTAAACGTTTGCACATTACCTATTTATTATACCTATACAAAATTTCCAGTTTTATTTTTTTATCATTATTATTATTATTTTTTTGTTTCAGATAGAATTTAGAATTATTAATTTTGAGAAAATTAGCTTCTGAAAATAATTTCAGTCTATGAACGACAAAATAAAATTTTTAAAAGCAAAAAAATTTTCAGTTGCCCAAGAATATATTTTTTTATTATTTAAAAAGTTTTGAAAGCATTGGCTTTATAGAATTTTTCAACCTTTTTGAATATCATTTTAAACCATATTTACTCACCCCTATCCATGACTAAAAAAAAAAAAAAAAAAAAAAAAAAAAACGAAATTTGGTCCATCTTAGTATTTGGTCATTTTACAAATTTATTTGTAATGAAATGCGTAAATTATTTTCGTATCATCTTGTAGAACTCAAATGTGGCATTGTTTTGCCCTAAAACATTGATAAATGCAATACGATTAAATTTTACGATTGCTCGTACTTCCTTACGAATGTGTATAAATGTTCGCACTATTGAGAAAATTTGAGCAACAACTTGAACTATATAAAAGAGAGTTTAGGACCTGTGGCGATAATTTCGCTATTGTTTCAAGAGCAAATAGGTTGGTATGAGAGATAAACAAATAATCGTCCGCATACTTTTTATGAATAAATCGATAGAATGGAACCCTGAAGCCAATGTACTTGATTTGTTTGTACCAAAAGAAATTCTTCGCTCGAAATAATAAAAAAGTGGATATATCGATGAAGATAAGTATACTTCGAGCACCCAATTGGCCTACACTGAACTCGTTTATTAATCGTTACGATTAGCGAGCAAATTCGTATCATGAATCCCACATCTTTTACATGAACTTTTACTACCGGTAACACCCATTACAGTATCATGGACTTATATCGTGAATTCATTGAAATTTTTTTGATCTGGTAAACATTATGATCGAAGTGTCGATTAGCACGTTTGGTAATCTTAAATTTACATCCAGTTTACCCACAATAACGAACGACTGGATCATAATTTTACGAAAAAATCGCACCGTTATGATAATCTTGCGTTTATATCATGCGATTTCAATCTATTATCTGGGAATGGTAATTACCAAGTAGTGGTATCCTTTTTTGTTTTTATCGTAATGGCGCCGTGCTTCCGTAACCATCCGCCTTGGTGCGTCTTCATTTCTTCGTTCTCAAGGTTAATGTCGTACGGCAGCATGTGTAAACCGCAACGATGTATTCGCACCTTGCTCACCAACATTTGTACGTGGACGACTTTACGCGCGAATCCACGTTCACGAAATTACGGTCCGTCGATATGGCCGGTAATTGCGCGGTGTAGGTGGTCGAACGATTATAGAACGCCGGAGAATCGTACGTGAAACGATAATTCCATCGGAAAGTCCAGGTTGCCAAATATTATACGGGTGTCCAGGTGAGTTGAAACGATGCGGTGAACCAACGTGTTGAACAGGGAAACGGAAATGTAAAAGGAGTATTCGAACAATGCGATAATTAAAAAAGACGCTTTATTACGATAAAACACTATTTAATGACCTGCCGGACGAATATGCATTTCTCGCGAAATTAATAATTTCGTTGCCAGCGTACGTGTTTGGAGATGGCTTTGTAAAAAATGACACCGAAGACCAGAACTGTCTGATCGTGATGGTAATATCCAAATGCTTGCGTAATTCAATCTGGAGCTACCGTAGTACCGTCACGTATAAGCGTATGAAGAGGGAAAAATTGCCAACAATAACTCGTTCCGTGGGTGCGGACCGGTTCCTTTATGAAGAGTACAATTGGGCAAAAAAAAGCGATTGAGTAATGGGATTATATCGTGAGAACTGTCGCAAGAATTAATAAAAATTATGAAGAATCGGAGCTTACTCAACGCTGATGGTTAATTAACGAAGGTTTAAAAACTTTTCATTTCCATCGAGCGTGTTGTATCTGGTATTCTGTCACATTGTACTGCTCTATTTCGAGTTTAGAGGACTTTCACGATGCTCTTATTTACCTAAACCTAGTCTCGTCTGTATCTGTATCACATGGTTGCCAGTTGAAATTGAATTTCGTTGTTGTAAATTACGCCGGGCTGATTTATGGCTCGAGTTTCTAACACCTTTTCCGACTAAATATTTACGCCGAAGCGAGCGCGATAAACGGTTGAAACATAAAAAGCAATATCTTGTCGTTACGATAAAATTTACGCGCATACGTGTACTTATTTCCTGCGTCAAACGGCTCGACAGACGTGAAGTAGGTTTTGGATGAATTCGACCTTAAATAGGTTATTCGAAAATACATTATGTGACTCATCTTGTTATTGAGATTTGAAATGAATATTCAAAATAAAAAACATACGTAGCGTGCGGCATTATTACAGCGGAGGTTATATTGGGGGCTTATTCAGATGTGTAGATGATATTAACCTCTTCCTAGGTCTTAGTGCTGAGACTAAAAATGCCCACCAATTCCTTCCAGTAGTTCTTACCCACAAGAATCACATGATCACGTGATTTATCCAATATTAGCTTTTTGAGATTCCTCGAACTTTCTTCAGATATGGATCATCGGTCATTTTGAATCTATTTTGACACAAATTCAAGGAGTCATATTCTGTTCCTAACCTAACTCTACTCATAAAGTTTCAACTTCTTCATCACATTTATTGAGAAGATATCGATGATCCGTGATATATTGTAACTTAATTCGTTGCTTCTGTTCTCTTCCAAAGACATTTTTCGCCCTCACTATCCTCCAAATCGTTTTAGAAAGCTAAAATTCGAATATAATAGTAATTTAAACTTACTCTATTATATGAAATCATAATTTTAAAAAATATTGATCTTTTTTGTACCCCACCACATTCTGAGAACGATGATGCCTATTCCTCCTCTCCAACATTACCAATGAAGGTGAGTTGCGCACGACGCTACTACTTCTCGTAGATAAAGTGTTGCGCGATACCCTACATAAGGGGTGAGATTTTCATCCTGGCCAACAATGCTGTTATGCATTGCTGCCAGGCATGGTGATTTCTCCTTAGATCTAGATATTTTTTGACTTTTGCAAAATAGTGTAGGGACTTTTTTTGAATTTTTTTACTTTTTCTAATGTCTTAGGAATTTGTCCCTATAGTCGGTCCACGTTGAGAAGACTAACGCCTAAACTAGAGCCCTATAATAAGACAAGTGGTGACATACGCCATTTTCTATCCTCTCCAAAAATATAAACATTGGAGTAGATGGAGTTGTATGCAACTTTATAACTCGATTAACTTGATACATTTCAATTTTTAAAATTTTTAAAAATTGTTCTTATGTTATTTTCCTCTGAAAAATTCAAAAATTATGATATAATTTGTGCAACTCTTGGATTCTACATCCTTAACTATTTTGCATGAGGTTTGCATTGCTTTACATATAAAATAGACTGGATTGAAAATGACGTATGTCATCACTCGTACTGGTTATAGGGCTTTACCTAAACTGCAAAATTTCTCTTTGCTAGCCAGTAGTTATCAGTTTTATTGAAAATTCCTACTTAATGTAAAGGTGCCTCATCACTAGAAATAATAAATGAGTAAAGACGCAATATTGTATTTTAATTTTTTTTTTTTTTTTCAAAGACGCAATATACTGATTAATTATTATTATTTTTATGAAAAAAAAATTAAAATACAATATTGCGTCCTTACTCATTTATTATTTCTAGTGATGAGGCACCTTTACATTAAGTAGGAATTTTCAATAAAACTGATAACTACTGGCTAGCAAAGAGAAATTTTGCGGTTTAGGCGCTAGCCTTCTCAACGTGGACCGACTATAGATTCAAGTTTTTTAATACATATATATTTTTTTTAATTTTGTACTTTGCAAATTGAAATGAGCAAATTTACATCATTTTAAATAATTTAAAAACAATAAAATTTTTTTTTCAATTCTTTCCACAAACTGGGGTAATAATGTTCATTTATTTTAGAACAGAAGGTCAAAAAAGTTCATTTTGTATTTATTTGGACACGAATTCGAGTGTTCATATTCTACTCAACAGTTGACTCAACATACAAAGTTTGAGCTTTTTAAGTGAATTTGATGAGGAGATATAAGATTCTCAAAACTTTGATGACTCAAACTTATTCAAATGATGTTTTTTCGGTCTAATTTCACCCAAATTGACTAAGTAAACTAAAATTTGAAGATGTTCGCATCTGTACCTTAATTAATTATGTGGCATCAAAATCAAAAATCCTAAAGTTTCGATTGCCCCCCCCTCTCCTTCAGAATTCCAGCGAATCGTCATTTCGAGACGAATAAAAAATTTGAGAAAAGTGCATTCAGATCTTCATAAGAAAAATCTCTGATATAATTTTTAATGATTTTTATCTCTACATTTTTACACTACCAAGTGGTGGGGTGGAGAGTGGAGGGGAAAAATACTTAATATTTAGACATTGCTGTGTGTCCATAAGTATTTTGAAGCGTTGTCATATGAAGAACCCCCTCATCACCCCGCCCACTCTTCATCCTAAATCATGAAGGTTGCAATAGCTATAATTTTTATCGAAGACTGCTAATAGCTATAGCTAAATGAATTCGGTAATTGGAAAAATACCTTTTTTTTTTTACATAACTCTCCGTATCAGAATATGTTAATAATTTTTATTACATACACGTGCGGTATTTATTAGCGGTAATTTTACACGTATTAATTTGCAATTTCTCTTTATAACGTTGTTTCAGATATGGACTGAATTCGCGCTCACAATCTCAAGTGAACTTTCGCAACCGGAATCTTCTTGGTTTTATGCTAGTCTTACATTTTTTTTTTCTTCACGCACAAAACGTATTTACATTTTTCATACGTTCAGTAAAGAAAATCCTGGTTTTCATTGGAAACATTTTTTTTTCTATTTTTATAGAGAAGTAAGTTTTAAACGAGTATACCAGTAAATGTATATTTTGTTGAATTTATTTATTGCTCAATTTTTTTTCACGTTGTAATGTGCGCAATAAAGTTTTAAACGGATTTTTGATAACTACTTAATATAAATTTAGTACGTGTATTTTTAAGTGTGGATTGGCTGTTCAATGTGGATGACAATTTTGAACACGAGGGAGTCTGACGTGTTTAGAAATTTTCTAGATCTTATTTTTCTCTCAGATTTTCAAATCAAAATTATTCATTGTATTGTAAATCATGGGTTGCGTCGAGTCATATCTATTAGATTGCGATATTGTTGTTAACTATTATGCACTAGGAATTGAAGGAAAATCGTTAATAAGTATGAAACAAGTAAAACGTGAAAATAATAATGGTATGGATCAAAGGAGTTACCGCATAGTTGCTCATTATATTTTTGATGATCAACGTGTTTTCAATGTTTATAAAATGAAAATACCAAACATGAACAAATGATGAGTCAGTGGTCATTACTCGAGCGTTATAAAATGGATTAACTTAAACATAATACTTTGCATTTAATCTAAAAAAGAAAAAGAAAGATATTTTTGCATTTATTACCTCAACATCACATCTGTTCCTATATATTTTGAAATAATATTCAAAAAATAAAAAAAACATAAATATTTAGTAAAATAATTTTCACGAATTTTTGAAACCAAAAAATGGAGAAAGAAACTTATTTGCGCACAAAATAAATTTAGAAATAATTATTTAAATGTTATTTATGGCATTCGAATAACCTGTTTTCGAATTTTATAGTTTTTAGTTTTTTTTTAAGTAGGTACCATTGTTTACATAAAATATCATTTTTATCGATAAATTTCTCTTAATCGATTTTTTTTTTATTATACTAATACATAAAACTGTATAGTAAAACGCGAGTATCTTAATTTCGATATTTTACTTATTACGTGCCATTTCTAAATAATATAAATTTTTCATAATTTTTTTTTTAAATTGTTTGAATTTAAGACTTTTATTTATTTTAAGAAATCGCGCTATTCGTTTTAACAGTATTATAAAATATTTACCGTGTAAATATACATGTTTTTACTTGAATTGTGATTTTTTTTCTTAACTTCGTTGCAATCAGAGGAGAGAGATCAAATGTGTAAGACGTACAAATTTTTAATTTTACTGCGAAAAAATTGATAATTGGAGGATGTCGGTAATAAAGTTTACATCATGTTTTGTTGCTTATATATTTTACCAAGACTTGGAGTTGCTCCTGTTTCGACTCCAGTGTGGTCACAAAACTCTATTTTCCCCTATTTCAACCTGATGAATGGAACGAACTGGGAAAATTTTTTTGGGATTTAGGTTGACTCGAAGTTGAGCTTGAGAATTTTTCTGTAGTAAAAATATGAAGTCAGATGAAGTTGAGAATTCGCTGCAAAGGCAGGTGGAATCGAAGCTGAGCTTGGGAATTACTTTAGAGTTAAAATATGAAGTTTAAGCAAAAGCAAGATGAAAAATTGCTTTAGAGTTAGAAAGTCGAGTCTAATTATGAGTCAAACTTGAGAATTGTTCTGTGGTCAAGTGTGAAGCGGCTGTTGACCTCAAGAATTGCTTTGGAATCAGATGGAAAAACTATTTTAGTTTTAAGAAGTGGTAGGGGAAGCTTTTTTGATGTGTGGAGGGGTGTAGAAAATGATACATCAACAATAGCTAGTATGCAGAGATGAAGTGTTTCCGTGATGATCTTTGATGGGGATGTAAAGATATTTATTAAAAATGTTATTATATTATTCTGTATTAAATACTAAAATTAAAGTTTTTGCAATCGTATTAAGTACATATATTCAAAAAAAAAACACGAGCTCTCAAAAAAAATATTTTTTTGATTTTGAAATAAATTAATTGAATATAACTGCGAAAGTCATCACACATTTGATTATTTACTTCCTAGAGATCAAATCTCTTAATATTTTTTCCCCGCAATTAAAGTATGTGAAATTAAAAAATGGACCACAATTTGAAAAAAAAAAGTATAAATTGACATTTTACTGAAATTAATTATTTTTTCATTTCAGTTTTGTGTGCTCTAGATATCTGATACGAATTAAAAAACAACCACTGTTTAATATTTATTAAGAAATATTATTATTTTTTGATTTTACTTTCTTGAAGGATGAGATAAGGAGTAGGCATTGCCCATGCTATCTCCTCTTCTTGCGCCATTGCTCGGAATCTCGTTCAACTCCATCTGGAAGTCAGTTATTGATAAGTGGAGAAAAAAGTATTGATAAATAGCTCAATTATGAAGAGAGTGTTATTTCTAAAGTCATCGAGGAGGCGAAATTGAGCTTGAAGCTTGAGAATTACTTTGGAGTTGAGGGATAAAATTCTGGTCGAGCTTAAAATGTACTCTGGAATCAAGGTGGAGTCAGAGCTGATTTTGAGAATGATTGAATCCAAGTAGATATTGAGAATTGTTCCTTAATCAAGAATCGGTAATAAATTTAGATAGACTTCAAAGTCAGGGTGAAGCTAGAATCCGTTTCTCACTGGCTTTATGACCTTGAATTTTTAGGAAGACGTATTTCGTTTCAAGGAACTGGTAAAACAGCATTTGGCGATTGTAGAGTTGAAATGTCGTCTAAAGGGCATTCTAAGAGAGTTAGCTGGTTTTAGAGACAATTATAAAGTCTAAATGATTTTTTGATGTTTGCTCAGATTTGCTCATGAGTATATACTTAAAATTCACATTAATGAGCAAATTCGAGCAAAACATTTTTCCATCGAATTTCGTCATTTTGAGAATTAGGTGTCATATTCCAACAATTTATGAATAAAATGAGCCTGAACATCCTATTTTATGTGAGGTTTGCTTAGTAAGTAATATCGATGAAACAATCACCAACTACTTTTCCTATTTAGTTTGAGAAATTTGGCGATTTCTTCGCGACACCTACCCATTCGATATACCCACGTTGAAGAAATTAGAACGGCATACGACGACGCAGCAATTAAGGCGATTAATATTAGCGGAGAATTTAATTTAGCGCTCGAATGATCGACGAATTTGCTTCGTTTTCACCTTCGTTTCATCGGCGAATGAGAAATTGTCGAGGTGTTCGGAGAAAAGGCGAAAGAGGGCAGAAATCAATCGTCGAATGGAAATTGGTCGCGCTAATCGTACGGTATTAATAACGAGGAATAAAAAAACCGACGAGGGAAAACGGTAGTAATTGTTTAAATACGCGGCGCGATTTATACCTTACCGGGTTTACGTGCAAGGCGTACCAATCATCATCGAGTTCTTTAAATGGTATAGAAGTCGGATTTCATATCGAAATTCTAGTACGCGCTTATGTAGCTCATAGTGGCGTTTACTTTTCCTATTGTTTATGATGGCCACAGATACCACACCTTTAGTGAACCAGCCCTACCCATTACTTGTGAGAAATCTGTAGACGAAGTCACCTGTAGATGCTTTCGAACTATGTTTCACATGATGCAAATTAACGCTTACCTGTGGAATTCGTGGTGAACGATTTCTACGGGTCGCGGAAAATTATTCAACAAATGATGAAATCGATTTTGGAGACAGATATGGAGGAACACCTGAGGGAGTCAGTTGAGGACCAGAATATGTCCAATTAAATTTTAAACGAAATGTATTCAAAATAGTACATCCTCAAAATTATAGGTACGCATGAGGAGTTTCAAATAGCTGAATAGGGGTAAACGTAGAGTCTTATGATAAATGATTGATTTCATATGAAAGAGTAAATCACGTACACTAATGCATCCAAATTTTAGTCTCCCAAGTGCATTTAGAGAGGAGCTGTAGCTTAAAAAGTTTTCTTGAGGAAGTTTTGAGCAGGAAATGAAATTTTTTGAGTCTCCCATATCTCTACGTGGTTAAGTCAAACTTCGTATTTCGAGTTCTTTCGGAATCAGAATAGGACCACCGAAATTTGAGTCAAAATAGACCCAAAATGGTGGATGATAAAAATTTGAGGAAGGCTTGAGGAGACTCACAGTGCTCAGATTTTATAAATATTGATTCGTATAATTACTACTAATGAGAAACATTTTGTATGTCTGTTTCACCTTCGTGGAGGTTCCCCACAAGCCTTAAAATTTTTGCGCTTATCGAAACTCAGCAGCACTAATGCAGCATGGCTTTTAACACTTCTTTAAATTGTCTCCTAGTATTATTTGCATAGGTATTCTAAAGTAATGTATCAAGTTTTAAATATGTTGTCGGTAAATTACCAATTTTCTTTTATTAATTCCATTTTATGTAATTTTTACTATCACTAAAAAAAATGTAAGCAGCCATGCCACATTACAAGAGGTGAGTTTTTTTATTTAAGCTTGTTCAGGTTCGCAAATAACTTTGCTAACCCCTTCATACCTACAGGCTCGGATCCAGCAGGCGAGTGACCGAGAAAATCTCGGTGGGCCGCGAAGTATTTGGGCCGATTGAAGTGAAAATTGGGCCCCACTTTAATTTTTAAACTTTGATTTTAAAAAAAGCAGAATTTCTATAAATCCATAATTTGAAAAATGAGAGAAAAAATTGGGCTAATTAATACTAAATGGGCCATTAAAAATGGGATTTCTCAGTGGGCCGCTAAATTTTCCTAATTCTGGATACAGCCCTGCATACCTACAGGCAACTCCTACCCTATTCCACCCAAAAATACTTATGAAGTTAAATTAAGGACAAATGAAGTACTTCTTGCCATACAATAAGTATATGAACACGTATTTTTTAAATTACGAGTATATTAGCTACTTGAGGTTCCTCAAATTATCCTCAAATTTTTACGATTTGTTATTTTAGATCCATTTTGACCCAATTTAACATATCGTATTATGGTCATCAACCGACCCTATATACAAAGTTTGACCTTTCTGGGTCAATTTGGTGAGGAGATATGGAAGATTAATGAAATTTCTTGTAGTAATTTCCCCGCTAAAAGCCAATGAAGCTAAAATCATAATAGGTTGCCCACTTGGCTTCATTTTATCATATGACACCATAAGTAAAAATTATCTACCTCACGTATACCCCACCACATTTTCAGGTCAATAACCTCTCCTTCTTCCCTCTGACATCATCAGGACTTACTGAAAGGGGGAGGGGGGAGGGGGAGATTTCCCCTCTTGGCTTTTGGAAGTTGGTAAATTTGGAGTTTTAGCGTAAAGTTGGTAAATTTGACCACTTGCGCAGTATTATTACTGCTATCTTTAAATTTTTTGAAGACTAACAAGACTATGACATCGTATTTTTTCGTGGAGCAAAAAAAAAAAGTCAACAGTTGGTAAAATTTCATGGTATTAGTTGGCAATTTTTGGTTTTCTCCCCCCCCCCCTGAAGAAGGTCCTCGGTACGCCCCTGGACATCATGTATGGAGATGAAGTGGATATTATGTACTTCTTATCTCCAATAATGATATGAGCTCATATTAATTACATTTTTCCCAATTTGAGGTACCTCAAGTTCTACTCAAATTTTGATAATCCGCCATTTTGGATCATTTTGATCGAAACTCAAGAGGTTATATTCAGGTCATCAACTAACCTTGCATACAAAATTTGACTTTTCTACGTCGATTTAATGGCGAGATATGGAAGATTCAAGAAATTTCCTGACTCAAAGCTTCCTCCGAAAGCTATTTTTTGCTCCAACTCCCCTCCAAATGCACTTAAAAGCTGAAATTCAGATACATCGATGTTGGTAACTCACTCTTTCATGTGAGATCAAAACAAAAAATGTTAGCTATTTGCCCATTCTCCAGCCTTCCTCAAAATTTGAGTGTTCGCCATTTTGAAATGTATCGAAAAATCAAAATGGTACCTTGTTTGCATTTTCAAGAAGAGTCTCTCACCAAATTTTGAGCGAATTGCATGAATACCCACCAACGTCATGCATGGTGAAAATATACATATATATCTATATGCCAAAAAGTTGGATATTTGCCAGATGATTACATATGAACTGAAACGCAAAGATGTAAAAACTTCCACCTCCTTCAACCCCATCTCAAAGCAGGTAGACTGTAATTGCTACTGGGGATCGCGTCTTAATATATTTTAAGAAACGTGTACAGCACTGACAGTCATAGGTTGCGAAAATTCTTATGCGGTCGAAGCTGGAATGGGCAATGGGCATTACGAATTACGATCTATTCGAAATCAACGATCCGAATCGTTCACCTATGAAATTATACACCAGCGGAATAATTCTTTGGGATGGTTATTCGTGTGGTATGTTATAACGGGCCCTAATGAAACGAGAATCACGCCATTGGTACGGCAAGTGGTGCGCGATTTGTAGTTGATTGAACTGCGCCATGATTGCAGGTTAATTGCGACGGTGCGAATAGCGTAATTAAATTTATGTACGCGTTTAGCCGAGAAATGCAATCGAATGATGTTAAAATAACGTTATTTATTGTCATATTTACACTGCGTTAATAACTGCGAGGTTTTTTCACTCACTCTGGTACGATAAAATGGCTATAATTGGCAGGGGACGTTTATAAAGAGAGCCAGGGGCCAGGGGTGGAGAAAAACAAAATACACGAATTCGATGTTAGTTCATATCGACTATATGAGATTACGCAATCGATGTTATCAGCGAAATAGTCATAGTAGGTGCATTTATATATAGCTGTTGGCAATAGTTGGGCGTTTCTGATCGCCTCCAGGGCTAAGCCAAGCCCGAGTCCCTCGAAAACTTCTCTATATATTGTGATCCCTTTCATACGTACCGAGGTTATCGTCGCGAATACACGTACAGCGTTGCAGTCACCGAGCAGGAACTCGTTCCGGGTCAAATATGGACCAATGTATTTCATAAGTCGAGCTGCGCAATTGTTTATCAAGTTGTAAAAATTTTATGTAATTTTTAATAACATTGTCTCGACGTACAGGTTACTCGTATTCTTTTCGCGGTTTGTTTACGCACATAAATTACACGCGAAGATGGTCCCCATTCGGTCCCATTTTTACCGCTGTTTTTTACCAACGATCTGTATTAGCAGATATGTATCCAGAAGAAGATAATTACTTTCTAAGTTAACGCCCTTACCACGTCATAGAGCGCCAACATCCCCTCTATTAAGATGAGAATCACTGACCTGTTGTGCGCCTAGTTCTATCGCCGCCGGTCTATTCGAAGGTTAACGAGTGCCTGCCAGCTAATACCAGTCGCGTTGGAATCTCGTTCGTATCACAAAGCTCCGGTTTCCCGATAAATAGAACCGGTACTCGGGCATTTTTTATTTTCCATCGGTAATAATCGATGCCACCCGAATTTCGCTTATCGTCCGAAAACCCCCGAGAATGACCTATTTACGTCCCACATCGGTAGACCCGCATTCCGCTAATTTATTTTCGCTCTATGTTCTATATTGAGGAGTACTATCGGTGTTCGGTGTCGCGCACAGGGTATCGTCAGTTGAGAAGATAATAGGCAGAGATGTTTATAGGTATGAGATATACACTCGGTGTTGGTAGGTACACGCTTCAGGCTGTAGGGGCAGTTTTGATGGATGAGAATGATGGTAATTATACTACGCGCCTTATAATTACCTGTGTGCCTGTACAGGAATCTTTATATACTTTCCAGCATGTAAAAAAAACTCGATACAATGTGGACGAATTTTTCATGTAGTTATAGTTAAAAATAGAACCCTACGTCGGTCTTGTAAATAGTAATATACCTGTTTGGAATCTCATCCAGAGGTTTCACATCACACGTTTATCCTGGCAGTATGGTATTTTCAACCTAATGTTATAAAAGAAATCCTGCAATGGATACAGACAACAGAGCTGCGATGTGCTGCTTCGAAGAATTCACCTGAACGAAAGCCAGTTTAATGTGATTTCTATGAATGAAAAATATAAGAAGGATTTTCATTACAAAGGGGAGATTTGAAGGTCCTTACATCAGCGATATCCAGCTGTGTATTCATTATGAAACAGGTAGTAAACAAAAAAATAAGGATACCAAAGGTGCTCAGATTTTTGATACATGTATCCGATGTGTGAAAAAATTCAAGCGCTACTCGATATAATGAAGTCATTTTATTACCATTTCATAAAACAAAAAATAAAAAAATACTTGTACTTATACATACTTATGTCTGTTGATGAACAATATTATTTCTATTTCGACCTATTTTACCCAGCTCGAAAAGAAATAAAATGTCACTTCCTCTATGCATACGTGTTAGCTATCGATGACTCACTTTATACCCATGCTCAGTTCATTCTCATCTGTAAACTGGTTTTCACTTGGCACGACACCTTGCAGTGGAATCGGGAAACGTGAAATACGCGTAATGTCATAAGAATCCTATAGATGGCGGTTACTTCTATGAGCATATGTTACGCTGTATCATATACATATTACTGTACCATGTGTTATACTGTTCGCTAATGAGAGCGCTGAAAATGATTTTTCAGCTTCTTTGAATTTTTTAAAACTGTTCGAAAAATGCAAAAAAAATATATGTGAAAAAAAATTTCTTAAAATTTCAAAACGTAACTTCACTATTAATTAAATTATTTTTCGTTAATTTTTACAACTTCTGAATACTTAAAAAAAATTATAAATGCCTATTCAGTGAATAAAAAAAATGATTTTTCAAATTCTCAATAACTCTGATTTTTTTAATCATAATGAGTGAATGAAAATATTTTTTAAGTTTTTAAAACTCCTGAAAACTTTAAAAAACTTTAAAAAAAAATTTATAAAATAGATTATTCCGAGCTCCTGAACATTTTTTAAAATAGCAACAAACTTTAAAAAATTTTACAAATTTTAGATGCTTGGAAAATTTTTTACAAAATACAAAAAATTTGAAGAATAAATATTCAAGTTCTTAGAAACACTACAATTGATTTTTTATTTTATTTCAATTTTCTACAATTTATAGTTACATTAACTAATCAGTATTAATTCTACATTGAGAAGCCGAACTGTCAACATCTATTAATGTAATTTGTTTAAAGCTCAGTTTTTGGTATTTTGACTCCTGAATAGTAGTATTTTCATGACTCATGGTTATAGCGTAGACCCTGCAAGAGATGAATAGAAAACAAATGAAAGTATTTTATACACATAAATTTTGATGCTACGAATTTTTCAATTTTATTTGAGAAATCACTCTGGATTTTGCATAAACTTATTTTCGTAAAGCGACATCTAGTAAGCAATCATGGAAATCATTTTGATCAGTTGTACCTCAATGGATCTAGATAGTAGTGTCGATCGTGAATAAAGAGTAGTATACATTGTCGATAGAATGCTCTGACGTAGCTATAGTTGAACAACGAACGCATTCATTCTCGAATTTGTAGTTTCACACCTAACTTATAGAGAGCGAGTAAATAAGCGAGATCAGAATAGAAGCGCCTGTAGAGTGCGCTTTCTACCTGTTAAAAAGAATTGAATTACCTACATACATTTTGCAAACCACGTGATTATTATCTTGCGATCAGATTTCGGACATTTACAATAACATGCATTATGTATAAGTACTCTGCTCAGGAAATTTCAAAGCATATTAAGAATGAAAATTTCTCTTGATTTTTTAAAAGAAAATTTTTAATCTCTGGCAGAAGCAGATTTTCACAATTTTAATGTAAATTCACAAAAAATGTTTCTACTTTTCATACAGTAACCAGATACCTTACAAAAATTGATACAGTACAGGGTTACAAAATGCCATCCACTTCCCAGCTACATTGGCGGGGAGAGGACAGGAATGTTTATTGTAGTCAAGAAATTGTTGTTCGAAAAAATTGGGTGTATATCATTTCTAATTTTTAATTTTTTAATTTTCAACGTATAAAAAGTAAAGAGCTGCTAATTTCAAAATTTTGAAAAATCATAATATTCAAATTTTACTTATGATGTACTACCGTGGTATGTTTTCTAACAAAATTTGCCCCTTTGAAATCCGGTACTTACCTCACAACAGTGCGAGTTTTAGGATCACTGCTTGGTGGGGGGGGGAGTTCAGTTTCATGAAGTTAAAAAAAAAAGAAACTCTTAGTGGGTTAGACACCTAAACACCCCCCCCCCCCGCAAATGTCGTCTATGCCTCACAGCATCTTTCATCAGTAGCATGATAACATATTTTCATCCGATTTGCAAAGAGGTGTGAAAGGGTAGGGTCTTCAAATGTTTGCGTTTCAAACCATTTCTAAATTGTAATCATCTGGAAAATGTCCACCATTTGATACATATATATTTCCTCCCACGCATAGCGCCGTGGGGGGTATTCATGAAATTCTCTCAAAACTTAGTGAGAGACTCTTCTTGCAAATGCAAAAAAAAATACTTTTTGTTTTCTCGACACCTCAAAGTAGCGATTCACTTAAATTTTGAAGAAAGCCACAGAAAAGTAAAATAGCTGCTTTTGATCTCATATGAAAGAGTAAATCACTAACATCAACATTTCCAAATTTCAGTTTCCCAAATACATTTGGAGGAGATTAGAGCAAAAAATGGCTTTTTGAGGAAGATTAATTGGTTTTTGAAAGACATAGGGTAGGGGTTATCAGACTTAGTATTGGGTGTAGCCTATAGACAAGAAGGGGTTAGCAACGCTATTTGCAAACCGAACAAGCCTCAATTAAAAACTCAGCTCCAATAATACATTTTTTTTCATCAGTGATGCTGCATTACAAGCTCTACATTTTAGCAGAACCAGCATAATATTTTCATCAGTGTAAGATGATGAAATAAAAATTTTCGATATTGATCAGTGATCACCATCAAGTTAAAAGTATTGTGTATCTTGACCCCTTCAGCGAGTAGTGTAGACAACCCATCCACTAGAATGCCGCAGTAATTGCCCTACATGTAGTATGAAGGCGGTCACATCAAGGTATAACAAGCTGTATATGAGCTCAGGGAGATTTTTATCTTTTGCATACATAGCAATCGAATTTCCATCTTGTTATAGTGAATACTTAGCTAAACCCTTGCAAAAAAAACACTACTAGTAACTAGAAATCACTACTAATAACTACTAAACTACAAGTAAACTAGTAGTTAAATAAACGAATAGTAGTGAATTGTTACTAGTTACTAGTAGTTCAGTAGCAGAATACTAATATTTCACTACTAGTAGTAGTTTGTGATTACAAGTTCATGAATAGAGTAGTAGTTTTTCACTACTTGTACTATGATTACTAGTTCATCATTACTAGTAGTAGTAGTTTATGATTGCAAGTTCATGAATAGAGTAGTAGTTTTTCACTACTTGTACTGTGATTATTAGTTTATTTTACCAAGTTTAACAACAGAGTACTAGTTTACTACTACTACTAGCAGTCCAAATAAACACTAGTTCTTGAATAGAATAGTAGTTTGTTACCGCTAGTGCTTCTCCTGATAGCAAGTTGAAGAATGAAATGTAAGTTATAGTAGTGAGAAACCATTATTTCATTCTTCAATTAGGTATAGTTTTCATGAGGAATAATAGTACTGAAGATAGCAACTGCTAGCTATACTAGTAATAAATAGAACAACTAGTAGTTGTGCAGTTGACTAGTAGTAGGTACTCAAGATATTAATGATTACTAGTGTTCTACTAGTAGTCTACGTATCACTTTGCTTCTCTTAGATTAAATGTGTTGCAGTAATGCATATAAGGAAGAGTTTAATTTAACTGTAATTGAAGTGCAAATACGCACTTCCACCAACAAACTTAAGGACTGTTTGCACATTTTGTGTGAACCAATGGTTTGAATGCATCCTTGGATGCGTTGTAAAGTTTTGAAAAGCATTTTCCATCTTAGACGATAAGAAAATGAATGGTAATCAGGACTTCCAGTTGAACATAAGTATTAATTACTATTAGTATTTAGTAGTAGTGTTTTTCAATATTAATCACTACAAGTTACTAGTAGTGGTCACTTCAAATAAGCACTTGTAGTGGCCACTACTAGTAACTTGTAGTGATTAATATTGAAAAATACTACTACTAAGCACTGGTAGTGATCATTACTAGTTACTAGTAGTGTTTTTTTTGCAAAGGAAACTTAAAGACAAATGCTTTTCTTCATAGATGAAGGGGGATTGTACGATGTTAGCTTATATGATTATTGGGCTGGTATGAACGGCTTTTGTAATTAATTGTAAGGCATCATACTACATGATTAGCCTTAATATGAGTGATATGAAAGGGCTCAGGTTGAGATGGAAAGATGGAACTACCTGTATGTATAGTATGTATACGTAATGGAATACATTTGTGCATATCGTAATGAAGATTGACCTGTCAACGACAAATAGTCTAAAGCATGAAGATATAATGCATCCTCCTCTTTCGCAAATCATGTAGGCTGTAATAGTTGAATTTTTCATGGAAAATTCATTCAACAATGCATCTGCATAGTACGATGATACGAACGCTCGTACAAAATTCCTCAAATCCAATGATACTGTACACCGTGCATTCACGTAGATCGGAAAACATTGTCCGCGTATTTCCTGCTTTTGTAGAGGGGCGCTGTTTAATACGGTTAATGTTTCTACAGGTGTTACAAAATAAAGAGCAGTCGTCTCGTCGCGGCGTTCTCGTCAATTGTCGATTGTTGTTTTCCGAATGGTTCGCGTTCAGCGGTGCTGTCGAACGTGTTAAGTTGTTCGTACACTTGTCGAATTTAATTTGTGTATTCGTGAGTTTTTTTTCCACCGAAGAAGTGAACTTATTTAAGGTGCTGATATGATTTATCCGTGTTGAGTTTTTTCTCACTTGTCACATGTTCCATGAAGGAGTGCTAGTTCAAAGTATGACAACGAATTTGTGGATTTGAGTAAGTATTTTTTTTCTCATATTATTATCTAAGTTTTATCATAATTAATATTATAATTATTATTATTGTAATCATAAATTTTTCCATTTTTGGGATTAGCACGAGAATAAGGGAAATTTTCTAATCAAATTTATGCGTTCAGTATTGTGATTGAATTTTTTTTTTTCTGAATTTTTCATTAATTCTGTAGCTGTTTTGTGGAAAGTTTGTGAGTCAAGAGCGCGTGATTCCTACGAACCATTAATCATTTAACTTTCCTCTAGGATTTTGCTCCCCTATCATTCTTATTCAATTCTTGGCAATGGTTAAAGGATATGGTTATCATGAATATATCCTTCATAAAGCTGTTTCTTCATTCCTTAATAAGTGATTTACACGTGGTTTTTTTATGGGACGTACTCGCATGCTTTTCGTGCATTAAGATGGATGAAAATTCTGAAAGAAATGAATAAACGAAAAATCTTCATCTACCCATTCGTAATTATTTTTGCAACATTTTAACGTAAATGTTTGGCCTATCTGTGTTATTGAGAGCACCTCAGAAGTCATTAGTCGATCACATTAAAACCACGAAATTCTCTAGTATAACTGAAACGAAAGAAATACCGGCGGGGAATCCGATAATCCTTTATGAAGACGTTAAGATTTACAATTTTTCTCTATATGGCTGCGAAATGTTTGTAATATTTATCCGTTTTTTATAACGTTGAACCATTTCCATAAATAATAGATTTACGTAGAAACCAATGTTATATTGCTTTTTTTGCATTTACGATGCAAGATCGCTAAACCCGTTTTTTTTCGCTTTTTTACGTTGTTTAGAGTCGGTATACAGTTACACATATTTATTAGAAGATAGTCTACTGAAAAGCTCTATAGTGTTACAATTGGTTAATTGGAATTATATGGCGAATACGTCAACCGGCTACGATAAATATCGTTCGCGAATCTACAACAAGTTATCGGCGATGAAATTTTCGCTTGATTTACGAGCATTACGAGAATCGAGTATAAGACGACGAACGTGAACGTTTAATCGCGTCCCGCGTGCCATTTCACGGTCGGAGGTTGTTATTGGATGTGTATCATTTGTATTACATTCGTCGAGAAATGAGAATATTGATGACAGTTAATTTGGATTAGGCCAGCCTATTCGGACGTTTGTAGGGGCTATTAAAATTTTGATCGGGTTACGAGTAAATTGCTTAGATAAATCGATATTGAAATCACTTTAAAAAAAAAATTCTTCATCACTAAGCAAGTAAGCATCGAGCTACTATTGCAACAAATCATTACAATAAAATTTTTTCCCTTCCTTAAATTATGTACTGAAGTGCATTCATAAATTTCTATATTTTTGAAAAGATTACCCTCCTTACCCCAACTACGCATATTCTAAAAACAACTTTTAAAGTTCTTCCCACAGATACATTCTAGTAATGGCTTCGAAAAGTGACAAAATTGAAATGAAGAAAATTCAGATGGAGTTCATCTAAAAAAGAAAAAGATAAAAAATGGAGGTTGGAGTCTTTGAAAAATATTAATTATTTTTAAACTGCCAGTTCAAATTTTTTTATTTTTCAATTGTCAACGAAAATAATACCGGTCAGGATATTGTATGATTAGGTTTATTATCGTTTATTTAATATCAAGTATTTTTTATCAATTTAAAACTGTTTTTAATTTTTAATATTTTTAATATTCTTTTTTTCTTCTTTTGTAGCACCATTTAACAATATTTATACGAATGTAGGAAATAAAATCTCATTACTTATTATTAAATATAATAACACTTTTGAACAATCTCCTATCCCTCTCCTTCCAAAAAATTGTTGCCGAAGTATGCTAACCTCGTGCTAGAATGAGCCGAATTTCGACTACTTTCAAAAAGTAAATGGGGCGAGGTCACAACACTTGCTAAATGTCTTCAAAAAAATAATATAAATATTTCAGCCTCTCCTAACTTATATTTTAGAACCGCTAAAATGAAGTCAACGTCTTAAACATTTTCAAATTGAAAAAAATACGAATTTTCAAAATTTCTTACGTTCTAAAATCATTCTTCGTCGTTCAAAGACTGAACATTTTTTTCTTAAAGCAGGAGTTTCAATTTTTTTGAAAAATAAAAATTAGGTATTTTAAAAAATCATGATATTTTCAAAAATTAACAGCACATGAATAATTTATGGTCATATTATAGTACGGACTTAATTTAAGTAATTTGAAACTCAAGAGGCAAAATTTTCCGATTTTTGTTGCTCGAGGGTTTCTAAAGTCTGAGCTATTTAATGCTAGCGGTGATTTGGAAGCAAGAATGTGATGTTTGGGGAAGTTTCGTTGGCCAAAAATCGAGCATATTTTCTCTCTTGATTCTAAAGTAGCCTAAATTCAGTCCATGTACTGGGCACACGATCAATAAATTACCCATTTATTGTTAATTTTTGAAGATACTAAAAGTGTTTAAAAAAAAAATTAAAATGATTTAGATTTCATAAATTTGGAAAAAAATGTTCAGTAAAATTTTTTCAGCCTTTAGAATACAAAATATGATTTAAAAACTTAAAAAATTTCATAATAGCCCAAATAGCCCAAAATTGGTTTTTTTATTTTTTTTTTTAAATTTGCAATTTTTTAAAACTTTGACTTTGTTTTGACGTTGCTAAAATGCGAGTTAAGGCGCTGAAATTTTTATGATGGCCTTTTGAGGTCATTTAGCAACTACCGTAACCACACTCTTTTCATTTTTTGAAAAAAAAACCAAAATTCTGCCCGTCTTACTGTGCGCACCAAAATTGACTACATTTTTTAGCATCTTACCTCATAATATCATCATTATTTCAACTGTAACTCTGTTAAAATTCATTTTTTGGGTTAAAAACTATTTTGAGATTCGTATAGCATTTCCTGGAGATTAGAATTTCCCACAATAATTTTTTTCTTGCTATAATATTTTTCTTCTGAAATCTTAGAATGTTTAAACTATATTATCTCTCTATATATTAAAATCAAAATGAAATCGGTTTTGAGATGCGCGCGCATCCTTGTTTTGAATAGCAGGTATAAAAGGTATATAAAGGATATCAGGTATACAAAGAAAAAAAGGTTGTAAATTTTAATAAAAGCCTTGTACATGCACAAGGGTAAGTCATAAAATTGTTTTGAGTAGCAGGTATACAAAAGGAAGAAAAGGTAATAAATTTCAATGAAAGCTTTGTATATAGGCAAGAGTAAGGGTAAAGTTGTAAAATTGTTTAAAATGGCAGGTATACAAAGGTATAAAGGGGCGGGCCCATCTTGAAAGGAATAACTCTTGGTGAGGGTAACAAATAAGAATAAATTGAGTTGTGCAGTTGGGAATGTCGCAGTACTTGTCTGATAAATAACTTTTTTTTCTTCATTTAATTTTTATTGCGAGCCCCAAAGGGGCGAGGAGGCACTAGTAATATTAATTATTGTACTTCAGAAATTCAACTCTAATTTCGGCTCTAAATCAAAACTCCCACTCGCGTTCTTGAGAAATCAAGAACTGAGATAGAACAGGTGCATAGGTGGGGGAGGGGAGGGGGTGCAATCGTCTGTGCTTCGTTTGTGCTCACACCGTTTTCAGTATGTATCAAAGAAACGTTTGGGGTGGGGTCCGTGGAAATGGGATTTATGAGGTGTAAATGTAGGGGGGGGGAGGGCGAAGAAATGCACCTAGCTAGAACCTTGATTATGGCTCTGTTAAGGGTGAAAAATATGACCTTTCCTAAAATGCTTTAAAAGTTAGAGTCTGGAGAATTTTTGATGCTTAAAATAGATTTCCGATTCGATTATAAAATTTGAGTCATTTTTGTGCAAAATTTATGCGTGAATTTCAAGTGATCGAAATTAACTCTATTTTCACGAGGGTGGAGAATTTTCCTTTTCGTATCGAGTCTTTTTATAAAGCAAATTATGGATATGTAAGGGGTGGAGCAAATAAACACCAGTTTAGAAGTACCCAACTACCCATTCATGGAAACCAGTGTTTGCTGTGGCGTATAGAGTTTTCGAAGATGTTGAATGAAATTCTGAGGCCATTTTCGACTTAGTATTAAATGTTTGTAAGATAATTAACAAATAAATAATAAAAGGAAAATGTAATAACACGTAATAAAAAAAATATGGAAAATGAAAAGTGAATAAAAGTTTTTGAAGTGAGCGAGGAAATTGAAAAAGATGAAGAGTAGTCTATATCTATATTCTTTATAATCAGTATTATCTGTTGATTTAACTTATATTTATATTTCGGATACAAATGCATCTACTAACCACTATCAAAGTACCTACTGAATATATAACTGCTTTAGTTTGTCTTAGCTTATCGTACCGGATAAATCTTGTAGCTATATTGTTCCATTTTATAATACTCTTGACCCACAGAGTGAAATAAACTTCGCACCAGTCACTAATTAACGCTAGCGTACGGTATGACGACAAAATAAAAGTGCGCTCGTCATCGAGCCATTTATCTCGTAGATTTGAACGAATTAATCCTTTACTACTCTTTAGACAACGCCATTTATCAAACTAGTAAAGAACGTGCGCCAGACTAGTCTATATATTACACCTATGTAGACGATTCTGGACTACTCGAGTTCGCCAGCAGGTAATTCGGCCGCGAATTAATAAACGCCGAGACCACAAATGCTTCGAGTCGAGATACGAGGGTTTTTAGGTACAGTACATAGAAATTCGTACGTGAAGACGTTTTATTTGGTTTATCGGTAGGTACCTACGTTATTGTTCTAGATTCGCGATATTTTCGATATCTAATTGAATCTTACGCGGTACGTCTTTGACCCAATATTGCGATAAAATTAGAACGTGACATAGCTCTTATTTAAGCGCATAGTACGCCTACGTAAATTCGTGCATAAATCGATGAAACGATATGACCGTAAAAAGTACTTCGTCTTCGTAATTCGAAGGTACATCGGCGATGACGGTTTAGTCGTTTACTCTCATTTTTTCTTAATTATATACGTTAAATTGTCGACGAAAGTAATTAACGCGGTGTACTTGGATTGCATGTGGATTGGAGATTATCTGTATTCGAAGAAGCAAGGGTATTGATTGGGCGATATCACGAGGTTACTAAAATTCATTCGAATTCCATTACGTAATAAATGAAGTCGGTGATGGATCATATGCGAATATATTATTAAAAAATAATAAAATTTCTCAGTAGTAAATTTTTGTCATCTGGCCAAATTCTAATTTCTAAGCTAAGGCTGGAAGTTCAGGAATGATTTTGTGGATAAAAATAAGACAACTTGATTTAGGAGTCTTGAGGAACTTCCTCGGTGTGTCCGTTTGCGGTATTTTTATTTTTCAATATTTCTTTAGTATTTTCGTAGAAATAGTTTACTCTTTGTATGTGGTTTTCCATATATTGCAACAATCTAATTTCAGTTATTTCTCTATTCCAAAGATATTCGAGCTGATTTAAATTCAAAACTTTCTGATTCTTTTTGAAATATTCTTCATTCAAATGTAAACTTTTAACCAGTTCTTCATTCATTTTACAACATATCGTTCGATTCTTGGTATAATCATTGTTTTGAATAGCTTGCCAACCATATTTTTGGCATTCATCTTGGTCGCATAGAACTCCTTTGTTAGAGTATGGATTATTGGTGGTAACGATTAGTATGGAGTAAAGATAGGATGATATTTCAAGAGCGACTATTTTGTAAAACGCCAAAGGTACGCTGACTTTCTCGTTTGAGCCGAGGAAAATCTTATTTCCCAGCCAGGAAAATTTTAAGACATCGTACGTTCCTGATATTATTTCTAAGGCGATGGATGGTAGTTTTTCTTCAAGCTCTTCTCTAATTACCTGCCAATGTCAAATGAAATGTTATATTATTATTGAAGTTGTGTAGAAAGAGATGCGTTTCTTAAGCTGGGATCAAGATTAATAGATAAATGAGCACTGAGAAGTAATGAGAACAGGAGTCCACTAAATATTCCCGTGCTAGGCCCTCCCATGACCCTTAGATTCCAGGCAAATGTTTTTTGAATAATTTGAAATTTTGTTCTTTTAAAGCCTCCTTTCATCATCCAAAGACGTGAAATTTTTTGGACGTAAATTCCTTCAAAATTTTAAAAACATTCTCTGTTTATTGTTTTTGAAAAAGGGCCAAATTTTGTGTATTTTTAATGGTAAATTCTGCCGCACATAGAACGTCCTATCTGCATTTTCACTTAATTTTTTATTTTTGCAGAATACTATTCCTCTACATTTTCCCCATCTCCTCAGCTAAGTTAAAATGTCTATCTACAACAGAAACATAGAAATACGGCTAATAATTTTGTCCTATCAACCTTCCCACCCGGTTTTACTAGTTTAAAATGCCCTATTTTGCATTCATTTCAAAACTTTCAAAATGTCAGATAGGACGTTTTAACTAAATGCTGTAGAATTATCAATAGGTAATTTATTAGTTACATGCATCATATGGAGTTGATTTTGAGGTCTTCAGAACTCAGCAGATAAGTTATATTTTGTGGTTGATGTATATGATGTGAACTTATTTTGGAGAAAAGTAGATTACTTGAAAAGTCCTGTGAAGAAAAAAAATCGATTTCTAAATCATGAGCAGACTAGACCAAGTTCCCAGACTCGCTCGTTTCATTTTTCAAGAGAGAAAAAAAAGTTCAGTTCAGTTCAGTTCATGTTTAATTTGAAAATAAGCTTTATCAAAGTTCAGTTCAAATCATTTAATATGAGACTGTGTTCAATAAAAGTTCAAATTTCATGTTTAAAAATTGAGTTTAACTCAAGGCCATTTCAATTCAAGTTAATTTTGAAAATAATCTCAAAATTCATTCCAGTTCAAATTCCTTTCGAAAATGATCCTAAGGTCAAGTGTCTTTCACTTCAAGCTCATTTTGAAAGTAATCAAAGTTCAGTTAAATTCAAGTTTATTTTGAAAACACTCAAAATTCAGTTCAGTTCAAATTCATTTTAAAAATGATCCTGAGGTTAACTTTAGTTCACTTCAAGTGCATTTTGAAAGTAGTCAAGTTCAGTTAAATTCGAGTTCTTTTTTAAAATACTCTCGAGGTCAAGTTCAATTCATTTTAAGTGCATTTTGATATTGAACAAAGTTCGGTTCACTTCAAGTTCAGTTTGAAAATAATCTCAAGGTCAAGTTCAATTCATTTCAAGTGCATTTTGATATTGAATAAAGTTCAGTTCGCTTCAAGTTCATTTTGAAAATAATTTCAAGGTTAAGTTCAGTTCACTTCAAGTGCATTTTGATATTGAACAAAGTTCAGTCCACTTTAAGTTCAATTTGAAAATAATCTCAAGGTCAAGTTCACTTCATTTCAAGTGCATTTTGATATTGAATAAAGTTCAGTTCACTTCAAGTGCATTTTGATATTGAACAAAGTTCAGTTCACTTCAAGTTCAATTTGAAAATAATTTCAAGGTTAAGTTCAGTTTACTTCAAGTGCATTTTGATATTGAACAAAGTTCAGTCCACTTTAAGTTCAATTTGAAAATAATCTCAAGGTCAAGTTCACTTCATTTCAAGTGCATTTTGATATTGAATAAAGTTCAGTTCACTTCAAATGCATTTTGATACTGAACAAAGTTCAGTTCACTTCAAGTTCAATTTGAAAATAATTTCAAGGTTAAGTTCAGTTCACTTCAAGTGCATTTTGATATTGAACAAAGTTCAGTCCACTTTAAGTTCAATTTGAAAATAATCTCAAGGTCAAGTTCACTTCATTTCAAGTGCATTTTGATATTGAACAAAGTTCAGTCAACTTTAAGTTCAATTTGAAAATAATCAAGTTCAGTTAACTTCCTTTCATTTAGTATGAAAATTAGTTTCAGTTCAATAACTTAAAGAACTTGAACTGAACCACTCATTCATTATGATTTATACCTAAGGTGCTCACTGCTCACTATTCAAGTGACAAAATTCATGAAAGTATAATAGGGTATTTAGAATTTGTTAGTAAATTATAGATAATATTGATTCCATGAAGAATAATATTACAATATGGGCCTAGAAAAATTCAAGTTTAGTACTGTTCATTTATATGGAAAAATTTAAGTTCAAAGCCTTAGTTCATTTAAAAAAAAATATTTAAAGTTAGAAAACTAAACAAGCAAAGTTTAATTCATAAATTCAACTTGGGTCATCCCTGGCCATGCTGAGTTTTAAAGAGCTCATATTAAGCTCATACATTACTCATCCAACCTATAAATTATATTTATTATCAATTTTTGAAAACACAAAATTGTTTGTTTTCATAAAAATTACAAAAAAAAATCAGACTCCATACATTTAAAAAAAATTCAGGTACAATGTTTTCAGTTTTTGGACGATAAAAGGTGATTTTTAAAAAATAAAATCGTGAGAAATCCATTTTTTCAACATTTTCGAACATTTTAGAACTTTGAACTCATTTTCGAACGTGTTCCGATTCATTTTACAAACTGAAAATGTTTTCAAGTTTTCTGAGAATTAGTATGTGGCATTTACTTCTCGCTCACTCTCCATATTTTTAGAAAACCCTTCAGCCTACTCTATTATAGGTGTTTCATAATCATTCATTGCTTCTCTTTTTATGAAATTTATATTTATATTTTAAATTATCATAATATCAATTTACTACATTAAAAAGGGTCTCAAGAGCCCACCTCAAATTTCCCGGTGTCCGAACAACTCAATACAGCCTTGTACCTTTTGATTTACTCACCTGAGTTAGAAGTTGTAAATAATCTTCTAATTTTTTCCAGTCTTCTTCTCGAATCACTTTCCACATTGGTGCTAAATTACTGAGGGTCTTTGCAGCCTCTCTAATGTGTGGTACCGTGTAGACGTTTAAGGGAGCTAAATGAAGTGGTACCAATCTTTTTGCATCCTTGTCGAAATAGTCTCTTCTTTTTTTTTCGTTAGGAAACATTTTACTGAATATCAGTTCCTGATTTTCCTGTAAATTTGAAACACAGTTGAGCCTCAAGATATTTTTCAACTAATAAGACCCGTAAATGGATAACACGTAGGTCTATGTTGGACTCACGATGCTATAAAGTTGTGCAATATCGAACGAACCGAAGAATTCATGTTTACCCAAATTGTATTTTTTAAGCTCTTCTAAATTTGGTTCTGGATCCGGTATACTTGGTAGATACTCGTTCATTTTATATGAAACGTTTTTAACATCTAGTGAATTAGGGTCGAATTGAACGAGAAGTATAGTGAACCAGTGGAATCCCTCATCGAGTCTTATACTTCTCTGAAATGAGAAAATTATTGGTTTTCGTGAAGAAAAAAAATTGTCAAGATTGTCATTGGGAGCTAAGATGATTAATCCTATAGTTCATTATTTTTATATTCTATGGATATTATGTTAAATATGTACATTATATTGCAAGCAATCACATATTTTAAATATTTTCACATCATATAATATTAGGCCTATGTATTTTATTATGAATACTTTTTATTTTACGCGTATAACATACATGGCAAAAATACTTGTACTTAGCTGTGGCTAGACCCTTATTCAAATTCCGGTATTTTATACCAAGGAAAACCTGGTAACCAAAATGATACTCAATTAAATGCCTTAATGAAAAAAATGTGATCTGAGCTGCTCAAATCATGAAATAGCCTCTAGAGTATCTTAAGGACTCCAATACCCAAACGTAATTTTGCTTGGTATTTTTCTCATGATTTTAATTTTCATAAATTCAGACCCATATAAACAGAGGTTTCCATTAAATTCAAGATTTGAACATTTTTCCAAAATCATGTATAAATTGAGATAAAATATAGTATTTTATATGTGATTTTGCCGATTTTAGTGTTTCGTGTAATTTTTAAAAATTACACGTATCTTTGTTAAAATTACATAAAACGCCGTACGTCAGACGAAAATAGGCAAATCAGATGAAAAATACTTTTTTTACTCTCAGTGTACGTATTGAAAAAAAAGGTTGCAAATAATTCCATTCGTCCTCTTACTTTAAAACCAATGGCTGCTATTTTGTGAGAGGTGTTGTCGGTAACCGTTTCAGAGAGCACATCAAAGGTTGGAGTTACAGGTTTGTCGCATTTCCATTGATTTTCTTCTCGTAGAAGTTGTTCTTTCGTGGTTGCGTTGTCTGATGTTACCTTAATAAAAGATTTAACCTCTAGCCAGTCGGTTTTCGAGGAATCATTATTGTCAGAATTTTGAGGTTGACTAGGACAGGCAAAGTGGTAGAGACCAGAAGGAATGGAATTAGGACGATCTTGATTGCTTACGTTGAGGATATAACCTACAGACATTTTTTCGTCTGTATAAATCACGAGTGGAGGATATTCTACGAACACATAACATTTTCTAATTAGGCAGACTAACATTAAGGAATCAAAAGATACTTGAGTTTCTTACTAGATGGTTCTGATATTTCTCTTGGTGTTCTGGTGGAGATACCTGATGATTGTGGGGTTTGTGTGTCTACGAGGGATTCCAGTATTTCTTCATTGTTCTGTTTTACTTCGTTGTAGTTCTGAGCATCTTCGACAGCATTGGTGGTTGAGACATCGTGAAGTATTAGGTATATTGCGAATATCACTGCAGGATTCATACGGATAAGGTAACGTAGAGTGTTCTTCAAGTAACGATGATGTGTTGTGCACGTATTGAATCGTGTTTTCGCTGAAATTTACTATAAACGGAAGGCAGTGAGGGAGGGTATCATAGACTTGACAATATTCATGAATTTTCGAACACTTGTGTAAACTTCTATGACGCAGAGAATCGATAAACCCTCAGAATCTGTAGAAGTGCTTCGTAATTCAGAATCAAAAACCATAACCGCTCTATTATAATTTATAATAAGTATGACTTTAGCACTGGTCAGCTAGAGTAGTTAAGTAGCTGGTCCATGTTCTGATTGGTCATACGTCATGCGTGTAACAACCAACCAGCAAGTTGAAAAGTGGTAAATTACCTCGACTTAATCGTAAAATAAAAGATGAATCAGCTGATGATTCAAATCACAGACGAATTTCAGTCGTTCACTGAAAACTGAACGATATTATTTAAGAAGGTAGAAATGAAACTACCTACATTTTATCACATTATAGCTTTATGGTTGGTCGTTACGCTTATAATGTATAACCAATCAGAGTGTGGACCAATTACTATAACTACTCTGTATGGATTGGAAATTCTTCATATTCGAAGAAAGAGAAGGCTGTTGATTGGTAGAGGTCATGCAGTGCCAATATTTCGTGGTGAGTTTTATTGCTTAACAAAATGTAAGCAGCCATGTTGCATTATTGAATATAAAAGCATTAACAGGCAACGACTTTTACAAGTTGTGGGTAAGCAGAAGTGAAGCTTGCTGTTTCAATCTAATATAATTATTTCTTTCTCTCATGTAAATAATATAACTTATAAAAAATAATATATAATTATGTTGGAAGAAAAATATCTACACATCTGCTAATATGAATAAAAAAATACTTACAAATTACAAACTGACAAAATAATGTTAACAAAAACTTCATTAATCTATGTTCTTCAAAGTTAAAAAAAAAATGTAAGCAGCTATGCCGCATTACTGGAGCTGAGTTTTTAACTGGGGCTTATTTTGATTTAGTAATAACCTTGCTTAACCGTTCATCACTACAGGCCACACCCAATTACCAAGTCTGAAAACCCCTACCCTATCCTTTCCAAAAACACTTAAGAAGTTCAATTTGGCACAAATGTAGTATTTCTTGCCATGAAATAATCATGCGAACACATATTTCTCAAATTATAACTATTTGAGGGTCCTCAAATTATCTTCAAATTTGTAATCCGCCATTTTGGATCCATTTTGACTCAAATTTAAGTGGTTATATTCTGGTCACAAACTAATCCTACACACAAAGTTTGACCATTCTAGGCCGATTTGGTGATGAGATATGGAAGATTCATGAAATTTCCTGCAGCAATTTCCCCTCCAAAAGCCGTTTTTTGCTCTAACTCCCCTCCAAAATCACTGAGGAAGCTAAAATCAAAATACGTTTGTCACTTGGGCTCATTTTATCATATGACACAGCAATAAAAAATTTTCGACCCCTCCTGTACCCCACCACTATTTTAGGTTGATAACCCCGCCTTCCCCCTCCAACATCATGTATGGAAGTGAATTCGGGATATAGTATACAACTTATCCCCAATAACCATATGAATTCATATTAATTACATTTTTACCAACTTGAGGCTCCTCAAGCTCTACTCAAAATTTTGATAATCCGCCATTTTGAATCCATTTTGATCCAAATTCAAGAGGTCATATTGTGGTCACCAACTAACCTCACACACAAAATTTGACCTCTTTAACTTGATTTGGTGGGGAGATATGGAAGATTCAAGAAATTTCATGACTCAAAACTTCCTCAAAAAGCCGTTTTTTGATCTAACTCCTCTCAATATGCACTTAGAAGCTGAAATTTGGATATGTTAGTATCCGTGACTCACTCTTTCATATGAAATCAAAAACGAAAAATTTGAGCTATTTGCCCCTTCTCCAGCCCCCTCAAAATTTGAGTGATCCGCCATTTTGAAATTTATCGAAAAAACAAAAAAACTATTTTTGCGCATTTTCAAGAAGAGTCTCTCACCAAATTTTGAGCGAATTTTATGAATACTCGCCGGTGCTACGCGTGGGGGAAAAAAATATATATAATTATATATATATACCAAAAAGTTGGACATTTGCCAGATGATTACAAATGGTCTGAAACGCAAAGATTTGAAAATCCCACCCTCCCCCGACCTTCCCTTCCCGAATCAGGTAGGCTGTAATAGCTATCGTTTTGTTAAAAACTCAGCTAAAAAAAACAAACATACAAAATATTATGTTGAAAATTAATTTTTATCAGAGTGAACGCTACTCAGAATTTCCTTCTCAAACTTCAACTGTAGAAGAAGCAGGAAGTGTTTTGCGTCCTAAATCGCCGCCTATGAAATTATACTGATTTAATTATCTGACGACGTTTCCTCTGAACTTTGTCCAATGAATAAAGATCCAAGTCTCGTGATATTTCTATTTTTCAACGCTTTTTTATTATTTTGAAAAAATGCGTTAACTCGATTTTTATGAAATTCAATACATTGCTCCAAATTCATATCAATCGTTGATTTATCATCACATTTATATTGGAATAGATCTGCATTTCTTAAATCGAAGATTTTAGTATTCTCGAAGTACGCTGGTTTCAAATTTAAAGTTGTAGCTAGATTTGCATTCATTTCGCAGCACATTGTTCGTCCTTCGGTATGATCATCATTTTGGATGGCTTTCCATCCGTATTCCTCGCACTTATCTTGTTCGCATAAAATACCTTCAATTTGTTCGTACGGATTGTTTATGGTAACAATTAGGATAGAGTAGAAATGAGAAGAGGTTTGAAGCGCGACTATTTTGTAAAATGCCAATGGCACTCTAACTGTTTCATTTGAGCCGAGGAAAACCTTCTTTTCCTCAGGAAATTCTAAGACTTTATGCGTTCCTGATATGATTTCTACAGCAATAGTTGGTAGTTCTTTTTCGCAATGTTCTCTAATCACCTGTCAATGCCAAATGAAATGTGATATCGTCATCGAAGTCGTGTATGAGAAAGGATACGTTAAATTCACTCACTTGAGTTAAAAGATGTAGATAATACTCCAACTTATTCCACGCGTTGTCTCGAATCACCTTCCACATTGGGGCTATATTGGTGAATGTCTTAGCAGCTTCTCTAATGTGTGGTACTGTGTAGATGTTTAGGGGAGCTAAATGAAGTGGTACTAATATTTTTGTATCCTGCTCGTTGAAATACGTACTTCTTACATCTTCTTTGGGAAATATTGCACTGAATACCAGTTCCTGATTTGCCTGTAATTTTTAAATAGGTATTTTCATGTTGGAGTAATTTTTATTAATAAATCTGATTTTGGGTATGTTGACTAACGATGCTATAGAGTTCTGCAATATCAAGCGATTCGTAGAATTCATGTTTTCCCAAATTGTATTTTTTAAGCTCTTCTGTAGTTGGTTCTGCATCCGGTAGATGTGGTTCGACCTCGTTCATTTTGTATGAAACGTTTTTTACATCTAATGAACGGTGATCGAATTGAACGAGAAGTATGGTGAACCAACGGAATGTGCTCATTTCTGAAGTTATTTCTTCCTGAATAGAGAAGATTTGGGCTTTCAATAAAAGGAATGTTTTCAAGTGAAAAACTCAAAGTAAGGTACCATGCCTCATTACTGGAGCTGAGTTTTTAATTGAAGTTTGTTTTGATTTGCAGATAATGTTGTTAACTTTTTCATACCCACAGACCGCTCCCATTAACGATTCTGAAAACCTCTACTTATATTTTCCAAAGTCATCGTGAACCACATGATTCCATATTATCAAGTTTAGTTATTTAAGGCTCTTCAAACCGTCCTCAAATTTTAATAATTTATTATACCCTGCATATAAAATTTCACCTTCAAAGGCATTTGCGATGAACAGATAAGAACAATTCATGAAATTTTTTACCTCCTAACTAATTTAGGAGGCTTAAATTCAAATATGTGATTTTCTTGGGCTCACTTTATCATATATGACTCCGTAATCCAAATTTTTGCCTACTCCACAGAATAATGTTTCTTTAACTCGTGGAGCGTAGATTATAAGCAGGACAAATTTTCTTACTTAGAAAATCATTCATACATCTACTTGATTTCTGGAATTTTTTCAATAAAAATAGAAAATAGTAGTGTACTTTACTAGTTCAATATGTCCAAACTTCAATAATCTCCGCCAATCCACAACCATAAGAATTCCCTAAAACCCATAGCTGATGATCCTCAACTAATCTGTAATGTCCTCACATTCCTTAAGCGATCCCATCTGTTCCCTAAAATGTAGTACCCCATCCTGACAGTGGCGTAAAACCATCTGAAGTTAGAAACGCCAGCGCCACTTTAATATATCATAAAAAAAAATCACGCCCTCTATGAACGTGTTCAGTAAGCTATTTTTCTCGATACATCCACCAATTTTTGCACCAATCACTTCACTTCATCTCCCTTGAGAGCCAATCATTCTTTACCTCTCTTTGATTCGGATCATGTAAAAAGTGGTTAAAAAACAAAACGTGAAAAAATACTGAAATAACCCAAACAAGGAAAAAACATTGAAAACAAGATAAAAAGTGACTTAAAATAATTTCATCATTATTATTATTTTTTTTTGAATGCTTAACTAGATATAACTTCTATTTTAAAATTTAAGATTTTAAATTTATCAATCAAAATATTAATTTTCAAAATTAAAAATACTCAGATCTAGTTAAAAACTGTTCTATTCGAAAATTTTTCCTCCAAGTCTGCAGCCTTTGGGTATAGCTTATGCGTTAATCCTTTAGTGATCAAGATCCTATTCTAGGTAAATTGTAATAGTTATCGTTTTCAATTAAAGACTCAGTTAAAAATGGAGTTTAGGATAATTGACGAGACTTTGAGGTGTCTTCAACAATAAATCTGTGTTTTCATATCTTTAAGTAACATACATCACAGAAATACTTGTATTTGTATTGATCCATTTTCATCTCCTTGTACGTTTCACCCAAATCAACCTAAAAAACAAATGTGATTATTTGGTAGAACCATATAGAACGTAATACAAAGGTAGTGCTAATTTTTTCTTAGGTCTGACGGAGAGGAAAGATCAAGGTAGTCGAATAAAACCTATTCTTTTTTACCGTGCCGTATCCTGCAGCTGTGGCCAGAGGCATGGGCCTGATACTATTTAGATTTTTGAAAGGAGATTAGTTTTTTGAAGAAAAGAGATTAGGAAGGGGATATTTTCGAGGACTTCTGGGAGAGTTCTTGGAAATTGAAGGACATTACGGATGTTAACATAGTCTAGATAGGTGGTGAAAATGTGAGGAATGGTGAGTCGAGTGTTACAGGAAGAGCACAGGGGTGGCTTTTCTTTTTGGAAAATGTGCTTATGTGTGAGTATCGTGTGGACTGTGCGAATACGGCAAATGGCAACTTGGAGTCTGCGAGGGATGTCAATAGTACTCTCATCAGGATAAGGTGGTCTTAGATGTTTCCAGATGATGTCATTGATATCTATTGTCCATGCTGGTATAAGTGGAAATGGACGCATGCTTGAAGCCTCTCTCGCAGCCTGGTCTGCTTTGTCATTATCGCCAAAGCGAGCATGTCCCGGAACCCGAGCAATTGTGAGATCGATATTGTTTTGATGGACTGTGCATTTGATCTTTTCAGCGATTGGGTGGTTTCTTCCAGACTTAATAGTCTTTAGAGCTGATAGAGAGTCTGTACACACTAAGGCTTTGTTGCCATTTCTATAGGTAATATGCTCGATCGCAAGGTATATGGTATAAAGTTCACACGATAAGAAACTAAAATATTCAGGTAACAGAAACCGAACCACAGTATGTCTACAAACAAACGAGCAACCACATCGATTTTCGAATTTAGAGCCGTCGGTATAATAAGTTTTCGTACGGTTCATACTTTAGGAGAAATTGGTTCTGAACGTTTGCAGGGATAGAGCGAGTAGTTTTTTTAGCATGCGTTAGTAAGTTAGAGTCAAAAATATAGTTTGAATAGAGTTTTTGTGCATAATAGAGTTGAATATTGAATTTTCCTCATGTAGAAAGCTATCTGCTGCATAAGAAACAGAAGTTTTGATCTGATGTTGGGGAGTTATAGGAAGATCTTCTTTGGTATAAACGTGTGTTAGGAATTTTGCAAGAACTAGTTTCTGTTAAGAGTTCAAGCTGGTTTCGTTTGCTTCCTTGAGGAGATGCCGGATAGGAGTTGTACGTAAAGCTCCAGTAGCTAAGCGCATGGCGGAGTTGTGGATGGTGTCTAATTTCCTCATGGTAGATTCTTTAGCTGATGAGTAAGATGGTAGGCAATAATGGAACTTGGATTGGATAATAGCTCTATAAATGCGCAAGAGGGAGATTTTATCAGCACCGTATGTAGTGTGGGATAATTTTTTCAGTAGGTTGAGATGCTTGTTGCATGTACTCTTCAAGTAGTTGATATGCACTTTCCAGTTCAGTTTTTGATCAAAGCAGAGTCCCAAGTACTTAACTGAATCAGTATTAGGTAGTGTTGTACCAACTTATAAGGGGATTTTTTAGCTGAGTTTTTAACAAAACGATAGCTATTACAGCCTACCTGATTTGGGAAGGGAAGGTCGGGGAGGGTGGGGTCTTCAAATCTTTGCGTTTCAGACCATTTGTAATCATCTGGCAAATGTCCAACTTTTTGGTATATATATATATTTTTCGCCCACGCGTAGCGCCGGCGAGTATTCATAAAATTCGCTCAAAATTTGGTGAGGAACTCTTCTTGAAAATGCGCAAAAATGTTTTTTTGTTTTTTCGATAAATTTCAAAATGGCGGATCACTCAAATTTTGAGGGGGCTGGAGAAGGGGCAAATAGCTCAAATTTTTCGTTTTTGATTTCATATGAAAGAGTGAGTCACGGATACTAACATATCCAAATTTCAGCTTCTAAGTGCATATTGAGAGGAGTTAGATCAAAAAACGGCTTTTTGAGGAAGTTTTGAGTCATGAAATTTCTTGAATCTTCCATATCTCCCCACCAAATCAAGTTAAAGAGGTCAAATTTTGTGTGTGAGGTTAGTTGGTGACCACAATATGACCTCTTGAATTTGGATCAAAATGGATTCAAAATGGCGGATTATCAAAATTTTGAGTAGAGCTTGAGGAGCCTCAAGTTGGTAAAAATGTAATTAATATGAATTCATATGGTTATTGGGGATAAGTTGTATACTATATCCCGAATTCACTTCCATACATGATGTTGGAGGGGGAAGGCGGGGTTACAACCTAAAATAGTGGTGGGGGTACAGGAGGGGTCGAAAATTTTTTATTGCTGTGTCATATGATAAAATGAGCCCAAGTGACAAACGTATTTTGATTTTAGCTTCCTCAGTGATTTTGGAGGGGAGTTAGAGCAAAAAACGGCTTTTGGAGGGGAAATTGCTGCAGGAAATTTCATGAATCTTCCATATCTCATCACCAAATCGGCCTAGAATATGTGTTCGCATGATTATTTCATGGCAAGAAATACTACATTTGTGCCAAATTCAACTTCTTAGGTGTTTTTGGAAAGGATAGGGTAAGGGTTTTCAGAGCTGGTATTGTGTGTGGCCTGTAGTGATGAACGGTTAAGCAAGGTTATTACTAAATCAAAACAAGCCCCAGTTAAAAACTCAGCTCCAGTAATGCGGCATGGCTGCTTACGTTTTTTTTCTATCTAAGGATCTAAATATGCCTTCGAACGCAAAATTGTCAATCACCTGTAATTTAAAACTTGAATTTCCAAGAAATGAATAAAAAACAACAACAAATTTTTCAGGAGTAAATTTCCTTTAACACTGATTGCATTTTATCGGGATGAAATTCTTAGGAGTTTATTTGAAGGCGAAAACAACTCTGTTTTGTTTCTTGTCATTAAAAAAAGTCTAATGTAATTTTATACGTTGTACTCCGTGTCCTCCTATGCGACGTAAATTTATTTATGATGCTCAAAACTTGAAAGAAAATTTTAAGAATTTGTTTTTAATCAAGATTCAAATGATAAATTCTTGAGCTCTTACATTCTTTTGAGTTGACTGAGTGAATTATCAGAAAAATCGTGAATTTTGGGATTATAGTAAATGTTTTAATCATCACTCCCTCCCCTCTCATTTAACTTTCCTATCGTTGAATTCATAAATTATCTATTGACTGAATCACGATAAAAAATCTCTAAATGTGACGTTTTTCTAGTAAATAAAAAAAAATGTAATAATACTTCAGATGAGATTATTTTTCAGCTTTTGAACGATATAATGTGCATTTTAAATGAATAAATCACTCCAATTTTTTTTTTTTTAAATGCTTAAAGTATCAGCCTCAGATCACCAAGGCTGTAAGTCGCTAATACCATCGTGAATTTCATATTGATCCAGTTAATAGTGGTCATAATAATGTTGATATATGTACCATACAGTGAATTGAACTCTCATTAAAATCTTTCACAGTTGTAGTAGATAGGCACTGTGGTATCACACAGTAGAAGCTTCGAAATATTAGAAAAATATTCGAACACTTGTGTAAACTAATACGTGTACCAATAACGAAGGAAATACTTGAAACGATACGCATTATGGGAACGTATACCTTAACATTTTACTTCAGCTACGAGCTACAACGAAGCCTGAATTCACGATTACATAAAACAGCGACGAAATTCGAATCTTATTCGTTGTGTCATTCACAGTCCACTTGATATCGTTTGGAGATGGAAAGTGAAAATGCTTTCAAAATATTACATGCCCGTACCAATGCGTATGGTGTAATACAAAATTCATATTCGAGAGCAATATGGAAAAGGTAAACCATACTTAATCCTATGACGGTATTTAGAAAGCAAGCTAATGCGGGTAAATCGTTCGATATGACGTGTACCGGTATTGTCATTAAATGTTATTCGGAAATGCGTAATTACCGATGATGGTTATGGCGTTCCATGTGAAAGGTTACACGCGTTGTTACTACAGTGACCGGAAAAAGGAAAAATTATTTTCGACTCTGGAAAAAGGGTCGTTGGAACGGATACTGCGGTGATTGAAGTAGAAATATCAAGTACTCAATACCAGTTGACCAGAAGAATTTTATTGAATCAGTAGCAAGTTACTTACGATGTATAGGTTTCGATGGGTCTTCCAGTAGAGGTGGGGGAGGTGAAATAATAAAACTTGCTGAATGTGATATATTCGCATTATCAAACTAACAGATTATTTTTGTCATTCAATATATATTAACAAGGTTATGTAGAATACCAAGTTAATGGTCTCTCTGAAAATTAAACAAAAAATCAAAGTAGTACCAATTGCTCGCTATGTGAGCGCTGTGATCTAGTCTTAACTCTGATTGGTTATTTTGAATTTTCCACTTGATATGGCTGAACCGATCATTGGTGGTTATTTTAGTCACCAATCAGAGATGTGTCTGTTAGATCGCCGCGAACCGAGCGATCATTTCTGAACTAATTTCATTGCTTTTATGCGAATGCAGTAACTTGGTATTCTATATTTGTGTATTAAATGGTAGATAGGTACCTACTCACTATTGGGATGATGAAGTAAAACAAATTTTGTTTTTGTTTTTTTTTGTTTGTTTTTTTTTTTTTTTTTTAAGTAAAGAGCTTTAGGGAAAAATAGTTACCGAGCAATTTCCAAAAAATATGAAAAAATGAAGATTCTCAAACTTGAAGGCAGTACCTACTATTAAAATAAGACCAGTTTTAAACATTTCCAAGTATAAAAAAAATTGGCTTTTAAACAGTTTGATTTTTTTGGGTTCCAAAGTTGAATTTTGTAATGTAAAAAGTGAAAAAAAAATTGAGCAGGCCAAGTACTGTAGCCAAGTTTTTCATGAAAATTTCTTCAAATTCACTTAAAGTGTTGGAAATTGGAATATGTTGATCACTTGAGTTCATATTGTATAATGAAAATATTGAAATTTTTTGACTTCTTCCTTACCCCTCCCCCCTCCAAGTATATAGAATCATAACTCCCCCTTCCCACCTTCAACATGACCTATGACAATATATATGAGATGCTGCACAATGTGAGCTTATTTATTAAGTTTGAACTATTTCAGCTCCTCGAGACTTTCTCAAATTTTGACCATCGGCCATTTTGGATCGATTTTGACTGAAATTCAAATAGTCATATTCTAGTCACCAACAAGCGCTAAATTCATAATTTTAGCTTTCTATTATACATTTGACGAGGAGATAAAAATAATATGAGAAATTTTATGGCTTGATTTCGCCTCCGAAAATCTTTTTTATTCCAGCTCATTTATTCCAGATTCACTTGAGAAGCTGAACCAAAAGTTACTCTATCGTTTGTCGGACTTTTTACTTGCCTCATTAAACTTTTAGGTCCATTATGGTCCCAATCAGGGTGGTTTGGGGCTTAAAACCCCATTTGATTTCTTTGAAAGTGAATCAGAATTAGTATCTGAATTTAATATTGAATTTTGATCAATTCATTAATTTTATTTTTAATTGAATATATACGTATAATTTATATAATATTTTTTACTTCATTTTTTTTGTTAATTTAAATTTAATTTAAATTTTTTCCCAGCTCATTTTTTTGAATATTTAAATATTTTTAAATCATATAATTCTTCTATAATAACAGCCGTCTTGTAAATTTATGGAAAATAGTTTTTTTATAATTAAAAAAATAATCAAGTTTTTCGTATTGAATTCATTAATATATTGATTGCTGCTTTGAATTATTAGAAAAAATTTTTCATCTTAAATTATGTTCGTGAGTACATTAATAAATTTCTTGTGAATTAAAAAAATTTATACACGTTCGAAAAAATTGCGCCCCTCCCCCCCTTCCCATACTATCTTGACTGTAAACCTCCAAAACACGTTCTAAAAATAATTATCATAACCCATCTCATTGATGTATCCTGGTTACTGTCTTGAACACTATAACACGTCCCCTTTCCTTGCAACGTGAACTATGATAATTTATTTACTATAAATATGATATCTTTATTTATCTCTATTAATCATTTGTGTCTATAGGCTCCTCAAAGTCTCTCCAAACGTCCATTTGCCATCATTTTGACCAAATTCAAAGTATCATATTATTCTAGTCACCAGGAAACCGTAAATGAATAGTTTGAGCTTTTCAAATGCATTTGGAGAGAAGATAAGAATGATTCAATAAATTTCATGGTTCAAAATCTCTTCAGGAAGCTAGTTTTGCTCCGAAGTTGTGAAGCTGTTATTTAACAATGTTGCCTATAATATCAAGATTTCATCTTTTGAGACTTTGAGGATTTTCCCCGTCATTTTCGGAACTTAAATAGACCACTATTTCAAGGTGAATGTAAATTCCAGAACAGGGGCGTAGTCAGTGGGTTTTGGAATTTATTTCATTGAGGAAATTTAAATTTAATTAAAATTTTTTCCCAGCTCATTTTTTGAATATTTAAATATTGTTAAATCATATAATTCTTCTATAATAACAGTCGTCTTGTAAATTTATGGAAAATAGTTTTTTTATAATTAAAAAAATAATCAAGTTTTTCGTATTGAATTCATTAATATATTGACTGCTGCTTTGAATTATTACAAAAAATTTTTCATCTTAAATTATGTTCGTAAGTACATTAATAAATTTCTTGTGAATTAAAAAATTTATACACCTTCGAAAAAATTGCGCCCCTCCCCCCTCCCCATACTACCTTGACTGTAAACCTGCAAAACACGTTCTAAAAATAATTATCATAACCCATCTCATTGATGTATCCTGGTTACTGTCTTGAACACTATAACACGTCCCCTCTCCTTGCAACGTGAACTATGATAATTAATTTGCAATAATATGATATCTTTACTCATCTCTATTAATCATTTGTGTCTATATCGATCAAGCTTAAGCTATTTGAGGCTCCTCAAAGTCTCTCCAAACGTCCATTTGCCATCATTTTGACCAAATTCAGAGTATCATATTATTCTAGCCACCAGGAAACCGTAAATGAATAGTTTGAGCTTTTCAAATGCATTTGGAGAGGAGGTAAGAATGATTCAATAAATTTCATGGTTCAAAATCTCTTCAGGAAGCTAGTTTTGCTCCGAAGTTGTGAAGCTGTGATTTAACAATGTTGCCTATAATATCAAGATTTCATCTTTTGAGACTTAGAGGATTTTCCCCGTCATTTTCGGAACTTAAATAAACCGCCATTTTAAGGTGAATGTAAAACCTACAACAGGGGCGTAGTCAATGAGTTTTGGAATTTATTTCATTGAGGAATATTTTCAAACCAGCCAGTGACTTCCGAGCATCGATGTATTTAACAACGTTTCTTCAGATTTTTTGCTAATATTTTGATACACTGATGCGACTTCAGATACCAGATAATGATTTATATTTAACTCAGTTCAACTCGATAACTCGAATATTTGATAATAAATGTTCATTGTCATCTCCAGCAACTCGATATTTCACATTCAGTTATTAAGCAAGAATTAGATGTGTCATCCCTTCCTTACATAGGTACCCTACTGAAATCAGATCTGATGCCTGAAAAATGATATGACTTCATTTGTGGACACGTGTCGAAGAATTCAACAAGATAAATTAATTTAAACAAGTTTCAACATCCATGTGTCTAATGTGAACACGCGTATTCGTCGAGCCAGACACCTATGTATATATATTAAATTCGTAACTCGGAATCTCGATGTGGACACTTAAATCTGCGCCAGTTTTAAAAATAGAACTAAATAGTTTATTTTTAGAAACGACGCTACACGTTAATTCATCCCATAAAAATATTTCTTAGCTTGTGAAAAAAAGTCACGAGCAACCGGTACTCATCGATGGCCATATAAGAACTAGACCTTGGACTTGACTCTGTCTCTGTCGAATTGAAATCACAATCAGGTAAATAACGGAGGATCTGGACTTTGAAAAAATGATCCAGCAGATGAAGCCGGTGAGATAACGGTTGTGAAAAAATCACCGAGTCATCAACTTCCCAGCCAACGTGTATGTAAACGCGTTTACGTAACAGTTGTATAGTGGCATATTGTACGCGGAAGCTGCACGTATACGGGTGTATTTGTAGTGTCATCTTCGATTGATTAAATTGTCATCGAAGGCGTATAATTAAAACGAGTCGTAAATACGATCGGCGACGTTTAACCGTACCATTCGACTGATTAAACGACGACGTATAGCAGGAGCTGTTAATCGCGACCAAGAATCGATGATCGAAAAATCAACGCACCGGTATGTAGACGGATGGAGGAAATTTTTGACCTGTAAAATATGTTTGTTGTACTTGTTGACGAGATATTTCGATAGAGACGCTGATAATGCGACGTCTCGCTCGTTGAATTCGTTGAATGACGGCCGCGTGGCTTATTTGCGCGGCCATTCGGGTCGTCTAGATAATATCGCAGATGTCGAGGATGTTTGGTGCAGATCAGGTCATGGAAGGAAGAATAGGTCTATGTGAATTTTGATAATGTTGTCTATGGTCATAGGGGCGATTCAAATGTCAAGTATTCTGTTATTTTTTGAGATATGATATACGAAAGAGTATGGTTATTAAAGAGGAGAGGAAAAAACAAAGAGTACATTTGTATAGGGTGGATCAGATTTTCTTATTTTCTTTCAAAAATTCATCATTGATGTGGGTAAGAATGGTAGTTAGCGAATCTCTTCAATATGTCTACTCATCAAATTTCAGTTTTTTTTCCTCATTATTTATACTCTGTATGAACTGCATCAAACTTCAACTATTCAAGTTCACTTATTTGATAATTTCCCAAAGCTCAAGTTTTAAGAATTTAAAAATTTGTTTTCAACAACATGAGTAACATTTTCTATCCAAAAAAATCTAATTAATTTTCATCTTTAAAGATATAGAATTTTTTTCATTTTTTTGGAACATCGCAGTAAATATATTCCATTGGTAAGTATACAATTGTAGATACTTTAAAAAATGAAATTAAAATTGAATCAATTAATTTTAACAATTTTATTAAATTATTAAAATAATTTGATATTGAAAAAAAAAAAAAGAAATAAAAAAAAAAAACGTAAGCAGCCATGCCGCATTACTGGAGCTGAGTTTTTAACTGGGGCTTGTTTTGATTTAGTAATAACCTTGCTTAACCGTTCATCACTACAGGCCACACCCAATACCAAATCTGAAAACCCCTACCCTATCCTTTCCAAAAACACTTAAGAAATTCAATTTGGCACAAATGTAGTATTTCTTGCCATGAAATAATCATGCGAACACATATTTCTCAAATTATAACTATTTGAGGGTCCTCAAATTATGTTCAAATTTTGTAAATCCGCCATTTCGGATCCATTTTGACTCAAATTTAAGTGGTTATATTCTGGTCACAAACTAATCCTACACACAAAGTTTGACCATTCTAGGCCGATTTGGTGATGAGATATGGAAGATTCATGAAATTTCCTGCAGCAATTTCCCCTCCAAAAGCCGTTTTTTGATCTAACTCCCCTCCAAAATCACTGAGGAAGCTAATATCAAAATACGTTTGTCACTTGGGCTCATTTTATCATATGACACAGCAATAAAAAATTTTCGACCCCTCCTGTACCCCCACACTATTTTAGGTTGGTAACCCCGCCTTTCCCCCTCCAACATCATGTATGGAAGTGAATTCGGGATATAGTATACAACTTATCCCCAATAACCATATGAATTCATATTAATTACATTTTTACCAACTTGAGGCTCCTCAAGCTCTACTCAAAATTTTGATAATCCGCCATTTTGAATCCATTTTGATCCAAATTCAAGAGGTCATATTGTGGTCACCAACTAACCTCACACACAAAATTTGACCTCTTTAACTTGATTTGGTGGGGAGATATGGAAGATTCAAGAAATTTCATGACTCAAAACTTCCTCAAAAAGCCGTTTTTTGATCTAACTCCTCTCAATATGCACTTAGAAGCTGAAATTTGGATATGTTAGTATCCGTGACTCACTCTTTCATATGAAATCAAAAACAAAAAATTTGAGCTATTTGCCCCTTCTCCAGCCCCCCTCAAAATTTGAGTGATCCGCCATTTTGAAATTTATCGAAAAAACAAAAAAACTTTTTTTGCGCATTTTCAAGAAGAGTCTCTCACCAAATTTTGAGCGAATTTTATGAATACTCACCGGCGCTACGCGTGGGGGAAAAAAATATATATATATACCTAAAAGTTGGACATTTGCCAGATGATTACAATGATCTGAAACGCAAAGATTTGAAGACCCCACTCTCCTCCCACCTTCCCTTCCCAAATCAGGTAGCGCTGTAATAGCTATCGTTTTGTTAAAAACTCGGCTAAAAAAATAGTTGATAATAAATAGGAATGTCAAATTAATTTTTTTTTTTAACGATGATAATTTATAATTTATTTTCAAAATATATAATGTAGAAGACGCATTTTACTCAATTTTGACTTATCATGGCTTTCAAACATCCGTTCTAGACTCCAACTCCCATCTACCCTATCCGATATCCTCAATAGCCACCAAACCAACCTCCTATTCACCTTCCTGAAACAGTCAAACCTTTACCACAGAATCTAAACACTCCATACCCGCAAACATGCCTCTGGCCTTAGCGGCAGCACACGGCACTAAAAAAAAAAAAAAAAAACAATCCAACATTCTGTTCAAAATTAGCATAAATTATGCATTTTACTGAATTTTCCTCCAAGCTAAAAAAAATTTCAGAGCACCCAAAAAATAAAAATGAAATCGGAGAATCTGGTAGTTCAATATTATGAGCTACTTAATGAAAACGAGCAGTAGCTAAGATACAAATATTAATTTACCCCGGAGAGGGGGAGGGGGTTTGTACAAAGCAAACTGATCATAAGTTGTCTTTTGAACCTTCAATTAACATTCGCTCTTCACTCCCTTATTGCTGTCACGAATAACAAATTTCAAAGATAATTTTTTTTATTAATGATTCAACTATTTCTTTAACTTTACATTTAATAACTGATAATTTTTTTCTTTAACTGACACAAAAATTATAATTTAGGGAAGCATAAATTTTTTAAGTTTTTCAAAACTTGTATTTTTTTAAATTTTCCTTTTATTCTGATCTGAAATTTTGGAACATACTGTGGGTCTCTTTGGAAAACTTTTTGCCTATATTTTATCAATTAGGCAATAAAAAATCAAAAAAAGGAATTAGACCTGTTCTAGATTGCTTAATTTATAAATACTCAAATTTGAGGCATTTTCTAAGAAGGTTATAATTCGAAAGAATAAAACATAGTTAGTTTTACGAAGTTTGAGTATTTTTTTGATTTTTTTTTTCTTAATAAAAGAACGAAACACTAATAAAACAATAAAACCGTTTAATTTGGATTTGAATGATTTAAATGAATTGTTTTACTTTTTTTTTTATTTTTATTAAGTATGGACATGGATGCGTAAGTGGAGGTATCCGATAAGCATGTCACTGAATTTTTTCAGTTTTTCTTTACCAATAATATAATTTTTAAATTGAAAACTTAAGGAAAAAAATTCTAAAAAAAACATACAATTATGCTGCTTGACATGTGTTGTAATTCTGCGAAATTTTTCAAACTGGAAATACTTGTTATTTTTTGTGGGAAGGGGAGGGGGTAGTATGAACGAAAATCACTCAAAATTTGATGACAGATTTTTCGTGTAAGCGGCGAAACTTTTTTTTTTTTGAATTTGTGATTCATCTCAAAATAACGATTTACTAAAATTTTGAGAGAGTGAAAACGCGGACAGGCATTTAAAAATTTTGTAATTGTGGTTTGATGTGAAAGAATGAGTCAAGGACATCAACATATTCAAGTTTCAGTCTCCTAAATGAATTTGAAGGTGAATTAAAGTACAAAACGACTTTTTGAGAAACTATGGAATTATAAAATTTCTTGAATCTTCCATATAGGTATCCTCAGGAAATCGACTTATAAAAATTAAATTTCGTATGTACGTAAAATGGAGGATCTGAATATAACCCTTTGGATTTAGGCGAGGATGGACCCAAAATAGCGGATGGTCAACGTTTGAAGAAGGCTATAGGAACCTCAAACAATAATAATGATAATAATAATAATATTTATTTAATTTTCAAGGTACTCTCTGGAGTCCTTACAATATCTTAACAATAAAGAATAATTTAATATAAAAATAAAAATTTAATGTGTAAAAATAAAACTATAAAATAACTAGCATAATCACAGTGTGAGACACTCGCACCGTGTAAAACGCGCCTGCAATCAGCCATTCTCAAGTTTCCTTTTGAAAATTTTATTAGAATTGATTGTCGTTCAAATTTGATAAATATAAGGGATATATTATATTCCAAGCTCTTTATTACAGCTGTTATAGAGGAGGAGGGGAGAGGGCAGGGTTATTGTTCCAAAAATTTGGTGGGTGAAGCGAAAGGTAAAAAATGTTCCATTATGACTTCATATGACGCGATAAACCTAAACAACTAACATACTCAAATTTCATCTCCCTAAGTAAATTTGGAAGGGAGTTCGAAAAGAGCTTTTAGAGAGAATATCAAGTAGGAAAATTATTTCCTGCCGAATCATATTTAGAAAGCTCTTATTTTGTATTTAAGGTTTGTGGAGACTAGACTATAACCATGGATTCAAAATGGCGGATGGTCAAAATTTGAGGCATTGAAGAGCCTCAACATCCTCTATGCTTACTAAATTATTTTGTCAACTATGTTCAAGATGATACTCTACAATTTCTCTGTATTGAGACTGGTTCGAATGTTCACTCGATCCTCACCAAGGACCTCATTAGCGGTCACTAGGTTACTCGAAACCCATCATGTAAATTCGCGTCACCGCGCAATCACTTTATATTCTTCTAGTTCACCATGAAAACACTCATGCTCGATTATATAAGGATGACATTACAAATGCTGAATACCCCAACCTATTCAACCAATACATGCACAATTGCAGGTACAGTTTACATCCGCAAAAAATATCCCACTTCATTGTCGGCTCGTATTATTTTTTGTCAATTCGACATTGTTCCAATGTACTCAGCATGATAGCAAAATATTATAACGAAGCATATACCTACGAAATACGGTATAGCCGTCGTCCGTTACCTATAAAACTGTTGCTTTCAATTTAAATAGCTATACGATTGCTCATTGTCGCGTGACGATCATATTTTTCTTCGCAGTTTGGGATTCATCGGTAATGACGAGTGACGCCATTATCCCTATTGGCGCCTTTCCCTCGCGATACCATTTTCTCCGAAAATTCAATCCACCGCGAGAAACTTTTACTCGCTTCGTACGAACTGTTGTCGTCGCACGTCAACCGGCGTAATTAAGAAATATTCATTAATTAATATAGTATTTCGACATTGTCGTCTTCGACGTATAGTATTGTAATTAAACGAAACGCGATATCGCTTTGCTGACGTGTTACGCAATTAATTTAATGAAAAGTAAAATTTTCCACACTCTTCCGCGCCCAACGATCATCGATACTTTGATGGGAATTTACGAGGTGTAGTTTTATTTCACAATGAATTGAAGTCAAGCGTCACACAGTGGTCGTTGGTGAGATAGAAATTGTAATAAAATTTGAATCTTGGGCTATACGCGAAAAAAGATGAGGTTTTATGGCTCACATTATACCAACTCTGATATAATTTATATGAGACTAGGACAACACGAATTTATGATTTTGCATTATTTATTGGCTGGAAATGTGATTCGCCAAATTGTAGGTCAATCGGATCGATATTCAGTAAATTTAATTGTCTGCTGTGGACACCAACAGTTGAATTTTTATTCCCTTTTTATCATCTGATTGATACCTAGCAGTACGCTTTAAAATCTGTATTTATGTATTTACTTTCTCCCTTCACCCCCTCCCCTCTAAATATATTATTTTCAGGTTATTGATAATTACATGTGTGTAGTATTTATCTAAAAATGAAAAAAATTCCCAAGAAAGTATTTAAAACAAAAAACGACAACGTTGAAAAATGAAATTTAAAATAAGTGAAATTTCAAAAAAAAAAAAATAGAAAAAAAATAAACAAAAACTGTCTGGCTTAAAACTGGAAAAAAGTTTAGAGTTAGAAAGAAATTCTAAAATGAATGAGAATGAAAAATGAAAAAAATCTGAAAAAATGTTTAAAAATAAAACGTCTAACAATTACAAAAAAAAAATTGAAGAAATATCCAAAAATAGAAAAAAGCTCGTAAAAATGAGAATTTCCGGAAAATTGAATGGCAAAAAACTCCAACTACCGACAAACTTCGATCCATTCAAACCTCCACTCCTTGGCTGCCATCTACTTCTCTCAGTCGCAGAGAGCAGGCGATTCTCACCAGACTTCGCATCGCTTGCTCGGCCCTCACTCATGGTGACTTCCTCTCTCGGCAACCTCCTCCACTCTGCACTTCGTGCCAGTTCCCTTTGACTATCTGTCACATTCACTTCTAGTGCACACACTTTCTTCATCAGCGCACTCGATTCCTTCACTCCTCTTCTCTTACCAGCGAAATTCTCTCTTCTAACTTTCAAAACCTCCGATCCTTCCTGACAGCTACTAACTTATTCTCTGAAATCTAATCTCCCTCCTCTATCGCGCCTTTGGCCCAAGTGTCAGTATACGGTACGTATAAACAAAAATAAGAACTCAAGATTGAAAAAACAAAATGTAGAAAAAAATAGAGTATAAAAAAAATTTCAAGAATAAGAAAAAACGAAAATCTAAAAAATGTTCAAAAATGGAGATGTCTGACAATTTCAAAAAAAAATTCAAAAAATGGAAAAAATGCTAAAAAAAAGACTACAAAATAAAAATGAGAACTCATAATTTAAAAAACTCAAAGTAGAAAAAAATAGATTACATAAAAAATTTCTAGAATCAAAAAATAATCAAATAGAAGAATCTAAAAAATATTCAAAAATGCTTCATTTCTAACAATTACACAAAATCAAAAAAAAAATGGAAAAATAGAAAAAAATAGAAAAAAAAATTAAAACGAGCTAGAACTCAAGATCAAAAAAACCTAAAAATAGAAAAATTGTAGAATATACAAAAAATTTCCAGAGTAAAAAAAAATCAAATGGAAGTATCTGAAAAATGTTCAAAAATGAAGACATGTAAAAATTTCAGAAATTTAGAAAAAATAGAAAAATATTCAAAAATGCAAAAAAATTATCATGAGAACAAAAAAATTGAAAATAAACAAATCTGAAAAATGTTCAAAAATGATGATGTCTAACAATTACAAAAAAATCCAAAAAATGAAAAAGAAAAAAAAAGGTGAAAATGAGAATTCAGCACGTGCCTCTGGCCTAGGCGGCAGTACACGACACGTTAATCCAGGAGTTGTTTTTGTTTTTTTTTTTTTTTTTTTTTTTATTTATTTATTTTTTTTTTTATACATTATGTCCAAATAATTTATATTTTTCGAGAGGAGCCGGTCATCCGCTCACCCGTGTTCGGGTATTGGTGGCCGTACATACATTATTAATATTATATCTGTCTGTAAGTAAGTGAAAATATAAAAGCTGAAAGTAAAAAAAAATAAAATACATAAAAAAGTTCTAGAATTAAAGAACTAAAAAAAAAAATGGAATTGAAAAATTTTAAAAGTGAAAAAAAAGGTGCACTAAAATAGAAGAAAGACTAAAAATGAACACGAGAACTCAAGATTAAAAAACAATGTACTCATGAAGAATTTCCAAAAAAAAAAAAAAAAAAAATGAAAAATAGAAATGTCCAACAATTACAAAAACATTCAAAAATTGGCAAATACCCAAAAATAGAAAAAAAAGGAAAATGAGAACTCAACATTAAAAAAGCTAAAAAAAATGTAGAATATTTAAAGAATTTCAAGAGTAAAAAAAAGAAATTGAAAAATCTAAAAAAAGTTAAAAAATGATGTCTGACAATTTTAAAAAATCCAAAAAATGGAAAAAATATTTTTAAAAACATGAAAATAAAAACGAGAATTTTAGATTAAAAAATTTATGAATGAAACAAAAATGTAGAATATTTAAAAAATATCAAAAATAAAAAAAATAAAACTGGAAAATCTAAAAAATGAAAAAAATTGAAATTGAAAGTGAGACAGGTTAGAAACGAAAAAATTGAAAGATACCTTTTCAAAAATACAAAAAAATTTTCAAATTTATCAATACATGATTATTAACTTTCTCAATAAACATTATACATGCGAAATTCGAAATCGATCGGTCAAAATGAGTTGGAAATGGAATTTTTCTTCGTACGATCAACCAGAGCTAACATACAAAGTCAATCATCATTTAATTTAAAAATCATACGAGCATTTTAGAAATGCTTGGAAAATACTTTGAAAATGAAAATTTCTGCCAAGGGCATTTAATCTTAATTATAAATCATCACAGGATCATAGCCAGGATATATCAATGCGAGAGGTCTGCATTTACCAGGCGCTACTTAGTGGGTTACTTTGTAAAGTCATTTCGCTTTCTGGTAATTTATCATCCAAAAAATTCATTCTAAATGACTTATATGACTGTAAGTTCCTATAGGAAATTTTACAACGACTTGAGTAGCAGCCCAGATCTTTCTTTAGGTCTTCATTAAAATGAACGTTTGAAGGTCAAATGACTTTGCCCCTTAGTTCATGTAACCATATTCTACGAAGATCAAACCAATGACCCTGAAAGCAATAACCGATGATAAGGTTGAACGTGTAGCCGGGCAAAATTCTAGTAGAATACGAAAAATTATGATAAAAATTCACGCGAAACCATTCTTACATGTATGAGACCGTTATTGCGACCACTACCATATCTATAAAAATCTGCTCAATTTTTACCTTTAATCGGATAGACTGAAACGAGTTCTGCAAAAATGCCTTACCGTTACCGAAGACTGGTATACCGAATGAGAAAAATTGACGTCATTAGCGGTGTTCACGATGAAAACCAAATTCACAAACGTAAAGGGGTTGAAGTACGCGATCCAGCATATGCGCACGTAAGAAGAGCAGTTTTTACCATAAGCGGATCGTACACAGATACACGTGTCGCTACATGACAAATAAGTACCCGTTATGTCGTTAGAGAGGAATTACTCTTCAACTAATCCAGATTAGTGTAGCATTTTAATTGTCCAATCATGCCATAATTTACGACAACTGGTGTAGTCGGTTCGGCGGGCACAGCGACTTTGAAAACCATTGAGTAGTGGTCAGTGACACTGGCGATTTCAAAGCGAACCGCGACGATACGTCAATCAACGACGGCGATCTAGGGAAGTCATCGATGGTAAAATATTACGATGTAAATGACGCAGACAAATTAAGACGAGCGACGAGGCGGCGATGTAAACAAATTCAGCTCGTTCTGGGAATTCGATCTCTATTAAACCAGTATTACTCAATACTGAGGTCGGCTATAGTTTACCAATTTATGGAATCGCTATTGCTCTGATTATGGATGTCGAATAACGCGTATCAAATATTTTGTTTTACTACCGACCGCGCCATATAAAAATAAATAAAAAGTTGAAACTTTTTAAGAATCTATAAATTAAGGTGAAAATGAGTTCGCTTTTTTTTATTTATTCGTACGCTCGAAATGGAAAACATTAAAAGTGTAATAAAGGTCTAGAACATTTTAAACCACTTAACAACGCAGACTGATTTTCAACGGTACCCTAATCGACGGTATGAACTTTCATGTTAATTTCAACGCGCTGACGTGGTAACATGATGGTCGGAATTACATCTCAGATTTAAATGATTCAAGGTGATCGGGTGTCTTTTGATGTAGCCCAGTTATGTCTTCATTTTCATAGTAAACGCGAGTGGTTCCTTCTTTCTGTGTCGGTGTTTTGATAGAGATTTCAATGGATGGTAGGTATTAGCTCGGTGGAGGGGATTTATGTTTTCGAACGACTATGGGTTTTTTGACGATGTGAATTTTTCGTAACTCGAATTTTTCTGCGTACAGCCCATGGCAAAGCTACGTGGAGAAAAGAAAAGAGAAGACAAACTGCCCCATATTTGCACTTATCAGAAAGGCGCGTATATTCAAAAATATTAAAAATTTTCAAAAAAAGGAAAAATTGTTCAAAAAAAATTGAAAACGTTAAAAAATAAAAAAAACGTAAGCAGCTATGCCGCATTACTTGAGCTGAGTTTTTAACTGGGGCTTGTTTTGATTTAGTAATAACCATGCTCAACCGTTCATCACTACAGGCCACACCCAATACCAAGTCTGAAAACCCCTACCCTATCCTTTCCAAAAACACTTAAGAAGTTGAATTTGGCACAAATGTAGTATTTCTTGCCATGAAATAATCATGCGAACACATATTTCTCAAATTATAACTATTTGAGGGTCCTCAAATTATCTTCAAATTTTGTAAATCCGCCATTTTGGATCCATTTTGACTCAAATTTAAGTGGTTATATTCTGGTCACAAACTAATCCTACACACAAAGTTTGACCATTCTAGGCCGATTTGGTGATGAGATATGGAAGATTCATGAAATTTCCTGCAGCAATTTCCCCTCCAAAAGCCGTTTTTTGCTCTAACTCCCCTCCAAAATCACTGAAAGAAGCTAAAATCAAAATACGTTTGTCACTTGGGCTCATTTTATCATATGACACAGCAATAAAAAATTTTCGACCCCTCTGTACCCCACCACTATTTTAGGTTGGTAACCCCGCCTTCCCCCTCCAACATCATGTATGGAAGTGAATTCGGGATATAGTATACAACTTATCCCCAATAACCATATGAATTCATATTAATTACATTTTTACCAACTTGAGGCTCCTCAAGCTCTACTCAAAATTTTGATAATCCGCCATTTTGAATCCATTTTGATCCAAATTCAAGAGGTCATATTGTGGTCACCAACTAACCTCACACACAAAATTTGACCTCTTTAACTTGATTTGGTGGGGAGATATGGAAGATTCAAGAAATTTCATGACTCAAAACTTCCTCAAAAAGCCGTTTTTTGATATAACTCCTCTCAATATGCACTCAAGAAGCTGAAATTTGGATATGTTAGTATCCGTGACTTACTCTTTCATATGAAATCAAAAACGAAAAATTTGAGTTATTTGCCTCTTCTCCAGCTCCCCTCAAAATTTGAGTGATCCGCCATTTTGAAATTTATCGAAAAAACAAAAAAACTATTTTTGCGTATTTGCAAGAAGAGTTCCTCACCAAATTTTGAGCGAATTTTATGAATACTCGCCGGCGCTACGCGTGGGGGAAAAAAAATATATATATATACCAAAAAGTTGGACATTTGCCAGATGATTACAAATGGTCTAAAACGCAAAGATTTGAAGACCCCATCCTCCCCCGACCTTCCCTTCCCAAATCAGGTAGGCTGTAATAGCTATCGTTTTGTTAAAAACTCAGCTAAAAAAAATTAAAAAATGGAAATACATGTTAAAAGATGTTTAAACGATTAAAAAAAACTAAGAAATAAATATAAAAAATAAAATATCTAAAATAATGTCTAAAAAATGAAAATTACTTAAAAATCAAAAAATTGCTAAAAAAAATGGAAGATCGAAAAATGCTCCGAATTTTGAAATGTTCGAGTCTAAAAATTGGAAATTGTACAAAATTAAAAATGACTGAAAATGAGAGAATTATTTTGAAATTCATCCTCAACTTTTTCTTACCCAATTCTTTAGCTTTTAGAGTGATAAATTTCTCAGAATTTATATTTATCGCCACCCAAAAGAGGGTCAAGATAAACATGTAGGGTGAGAAAGAGCAGATAGTGAAAATTTGAGGATACCATCATTATAGAAATGTACCCAGCTGTTTTTGATATCTTAGATCTGATAACAAATACAGATCAAAAAGGATAAGAGCATAAAAAATAAAGAGTGGGGGAGGGGGGTTCGAACTTCTAAAAGGAATGTAATGCTACAGCGGTGTGACAAAATAAACCACATCAAAATGAATTGAGATAAAGAGACTGCAGCCTCGAGCGAGATCTTGATGGACATAATCAGCTGCTTAAAATGAGAAGAGAAATTTCAACTCAAAACGGAAAATTCAGCTCCAGTAACACGACATGGCTGCTTACGCCTTTTTAAATTTTTCATTGAAATATTCGCAAAAAAAATTTATTGAAGGTCAAAAATCATTTTTGCTCCAAGTCCAACGATCGGAAAAATTTCTAAAAATGATTTCAAAAAATCGTTGAAAATATTTTTAAAAAAAAATAGTAAAAATCGTCAAAAACTGTCAAAAAATTATTTTAATGCAAATACAATCATAAAATTATCTTTATGGTATTTTATAAATTTTTATATGATTTCTAAAAATTTATCAACGTAATAGCCGAAGATTTCAAGTAAGAAAAAGTTCAGAGTATATTTCAAAACATCTCTCTCATGTTCAGACATTTCTTCATTCTCCACAATTTTCATTTTTTATGTTTGAGCGTTGTTGTTGTTGTTTTTTTTTTAAACACTTTAAAATTCTGAACATCATTCAGCCTTTATTTATTTTTGAGATTTTGTTTAGCAATCAGAATGAGTCTGAAGTTATGTTCAAAGAAATAGATAAAGCATTTTTTCACTCCCTAAAAAAATTTTCAAAACTTGAAGTGTTTTTAATATTGCTAAAAGTTTTAATTATCATCGAGTGATACCATACCTCTACCCAACTGAGTAAAAATTTATCATTTTAAAAATCGTTTTTCCTCTTCCTCCGCCCTAGTCACGTGAAAAATACTTGTTTGATTAGCACATTTTTCACTCTGAAAAGCAATTTACGTATTTAAAAATTTTTTAGTATCTTATTGTTGATTCTTCCGCCACACTTTTCCCCACCACCCTTTGTCTTGAATAAAAATCAAATAATTTTGAAAATATTTACCGTGAATAAAAGAAATAATGCTTTGTAAATCCTTCTCACTTACTCCATTCGATAATATTGATGTATACGTATATGAGTAAAAATATTTTTTGCAAATAACACTGTACCCTATATGGACTATAGTGCAGAAATGCGTTGGAAGAACTTTTGATTAGCATTTGAAAAATAATGTTATCATAAATTTTTACAACCTACTGAAAATTTATTTTCATTTTTCGTCAAATTGTTCAACTCTAAAAAATTATTTTATTTCGATCTTCGAAAACACTGTTACTTTCTCAATTTGTTCTGATTTACGAGAATAGAAGAATAAGAGGTAGGAGGGTATCTTTTGTAAGATACGATAGTGTTCGGCTGCCCAAAATGTCACGTTTAAGGCATTTTTACGAGCGTGGTAATATGAGTCGGTGGTGGCAATTGGCTGAGTCTCCGACTGTTAGATGTTAAGGTTGTGTTTTTAGAGTTAATTGCTGTTAATTCGTCGAAATATACGTTTCAACCAGCAAGTCTTTCGAATTTTCTAACACTTAGTCGAACTCCTTGCACTCTGCGCTTTTTTCTCTTCAAGATGTGAGTATAAAAGATGAACTATTTCTGCTCATCGTCATCGCTTAGATGAGCAGAAATACTGAATGAAAGGTATTCGATCCTCACGCAGCGTGATTTTCATCACAAATACAATTAAAGCGGCACACAACAATCGAACTTCCTCGCGAGAAGAACGTGCTAAATCTCATTTCTTTCTATAGGCTATTGAAGTCGTTCTCAGCGGGCGTTTATCACCTCTCACATCTTGCGTAATAAATCATCAAAAGTAGGTATAAAAGTGCGATTGATGAAACACTCGAAGGAAAAAAAATAAAAACAATCGACTTTCAATCAAACGAGTAATTTTGCAACCGAGTAGGTTGGTCGGAGGTGCGTAAAACGAGTAAAAAAATTATTCAATTACGTAAAATAAATCGAATTTTTTCCGCGTCGTATTTAATGTGGAGCAAAGTTTTTAATAAAGATTACGTACGCGGGGTAACGAATAACAATTTAACTAAATAGCTTAATTCGTTGAAACATGAGGCGAACCGGTTTGGGGGAATTTATTGTCGCGTGTGTCCGCATTTTTACGCGGTAGCTTCGGCAGAAGGTGAATAAATGCGTTTATATGAAAGAAAAAAATAAAACTATAAATTTTTCGTTATGGTTACTGATAGATAAAGAAACGTTAATCTGGGCATTTCTACCAATGAAATGTTTGAAATATCTGACTCGATGTCGTAGAAGCGATGATCTAATGAAAGAAAGTCGTATTTCTCGGACGGCCAAGTTTAATGAGAGCATCGGCTTCGGCTTGTATTTCCATATCGATTAAATCCGTTTACAAATTGCGACGTATTTTGCGAAATCGCGTACTTCGTTCATGATTAAAACGGTAGTGACGAAGCAATTAAGAAAAGCACGTAATTTGTTAGCGGTGACTTTGCGATTTGCTATGAACAAGTGTCTAGGTGCCTAGTTGAACTACCGAATGCTTTTGATATAGAGATGCGACATGACCAACTTACGTTGAGTACTATGAATCTTTTAAGAATGGCTTTGCAGCTTGTATTAAAAATATAATTTGATTAAAGTTTATCATTTTGAAAATGGCTGGTACATTGTTTTAAATTTCCAATCATTGGTAAGTAGTGAAACGTTCACGTGCTGGAATGAAATTTTGCATTCTTTAAAAGCACGTACACAAATGGGTTATCAGTGTAGTTATTTATGTGAAAGAGATGCTCTTGATGGGATGTATAATTCACAAAGCGATGCGAGATTATTACATCGAATTGGTTCATCTTTTTAAAAATCTTCACGCTATGTAATTACAGGTACCTGGTACTCTGTCTTTGATCGAATATGCCTGATTTTTATGTTAACATAATTTCTGCTTGTCACGAGGAACCGTGAAAATGTGTAATTTTTATTCGAATGAACATACTTGTAGCGAGTAACTTGTTGTACATGAGAGTAAGAAGTGAAATAAAAGAAAAAACGATTGTACAAAAGATCTCCATCAGATTTGAATGGATTAAGTGTAGGTAACAGAATTAGATTTTTTCAGTTATTTGGATTCGTTTGATTTTTTATTAAGTTTTTGTAAATTTTCCAAGTCGGATAATTTCACACTTGGCGACTTTTCAAGAAAATATAATTCTAGTTAGGATGTTAGTATATTCGATGATTTTCGATTGAAATCGCATCGTTTCGTTGTTTTCGGGTACATTCGGATATATTCGGTTATTTTCGGAATTATTCGGGTAATTTTGTGTTTTTCGGCTGTTTTCGACTATAATCCAATTGTTTCGTTGTTTTCGGGTGCATTCGGATATACTCGGTTATTTTCGGAATTATTCGGGTAATTTTGTGTTTTTCGGCTGTTTTCGACTATAATGCAATTGTTTTGTTGTTTTCGGGTACATTCGAATATATTCGGTTATTTTCGGAGTTATTCGAATAATTTTGTGTTTTTCAGCTATTTTCAATTAAAATCGAATTATTTCTTGGTAATCAGATACATTAAGGTATATTCGATTATTTTTAGAGTAATTTTATGTTTTACGGCTACTTTTTGAATTAAAATGAGATGATATTATTCATATCGAGGTTTTTACTCATTTGATATATTTGGGCATATTTATATATTTTTCTGTTTTTTGATGATATTTGGTTGAAAGTTACCTCAAACTTCAAAGCTATGTACAAAGTGGAGTAAAAGAAAATAATGAAAAATGCATAGCAGCAGTAAATATAATTCAGGGCAAATAAAAGAGTACTTTAAAGGAAAAACAATAAAATAAAGAATTCATTTTCCAAATTTTTGAATTTTTGAAAATTTTTTGATAAACACAAAAAATGTATAATTTTTTTTTTAAATCTTTTAAATATTAAGAACTTTTTTATATTGATGAATAATAAAATCAAGGCTCGTCAAAATTTTTAGAACATCTAAATTTTTTCTTTTTCGAATCACATCTATAAATAAAATCAATTTTTGAATTTCTAAAGCTCTTGAACATTTAAAAAATGATAATAACTTTAAAACAACATTTTTATACTTTAAAAATCCTGGAAAACTGATTAAAAATAGAAAATAATTCATATCTTCAAAAATTGTTAAAAATGTTGAAAACAAAAAAATACTTCTGGAAAATGATTTTTAGAATTTTTTATACTTTATGTATAATTATTGTATATTTTAAAAATGCAAAAAAATTAAAAAATATAACTTATCATTTTCAGATGTTTAACCATTTTTTTTTTCAAGTTCCGCAAATCCTGAAAATTTTCGATTTTTAATGACTGTTGGCATTTTTGTTCAATTAGATATACATTGTATACGAATAATATTATTTATTCTTTGAATTTTCCTACCTTATACGTTTATAAAGTTAAAATTGATTTGAAAAATAAGTTGAATGTCCTAAATTCGCACCCCAGCGTTCTCTTCTGTCTTTACCACCTACTCTGCACCAACTTCTTGCTGAGGATGAGTCATCCATCACAAATCTCATGAAGTTCCTCGGACTCTCAAGCATCTTTCCTCAAATCTAACCAGTAAAGTCCTTACCGTGCCTCTGGCCATAGCAGCAGTATAGGGCACGTTAATTAAACAAGGATAATAAACAAGGAAGGAATCATTCAAATTTTTAGAACTTCTGAAAACTGATAAAAAAAAATGCAAAACAAATTATTAATGAATACTTGAAATTTTCAGAACCACTTTGGAACAGTTTTAAAAATGCAATAGGTTTGAGAAATAATTTATCGAATTTATAAACCTCATGAAAACTTGAAGCTGAGTTTCAGATATTGCACGTTCTCCTCCCTGTTATTCGTTTCGATGCTTACTTGGTTTATTTTATTTGAGTCTTCTACAAGATCTCGGTGTATTTTTTTAATTATTTAGATAATTTCGAGTTTTATGGTCATTTTTGATTGAAATAGGGTAATTTCCAAGTTTGAACATACATTCGGGTATATTCGGATTTTTTGGGAATTATTCGTTTACTTTCGTGTTTAGCCTATTCTCGGCTGAAATCGAATAATTTCAAAGCTATTTCATTCACTTAATATTCTTCGGAGAGTGTCGGAATTCATCAAATATTGCCGTGATAATTTGAATATTGTCGTCATTATTCGTATATTGTCGGGACCATTCGTATATTGTCGGGATTATTCGTATATTGTCGGAATTATTCGGATATTGTCGAAATTATTCGGAAAAATTAATGTTTTCAAGCTCTCTCAAGTTGAATGCAATGAATTACAATTCTTCAAATTTATTCCAATAGATTTAAGTTTTACCAGACGAACTAAATGCAAAATAATTTAGTAAATTTATTTTTTTTCATTTTTTTTTTCAGGTAAAATTGTACCATGAAAGACTTATGCATCGAAGCGGAATCCCGGTTGGAGGAGAAATTCCCCGAACTCCAACCTCACAGCGCATTCATGAACGGATTCCGGTTACCAAAGATGCCTTCGCTGATGGACCTCTACAAATGCGAAACCGAATCCATTGCCAGTAGTTCGGTAACATCGAAACGTCGCATTGACATGCTCTTCAACGACTCGCGATCGGTGACCTCCGAATACCACATCAATCGCAAACACCATCAACCCAGGAAAGTAAAATCGCTCATCGAAGGCAGCAGCGAAAACGACACCGATCACTATACGCCCCGTGAGGAGGAGAAAAACGACGTGCAAGTACGCATCGAGAAAATGTTCTCCGAGGTGAGCTCATCAGAAGCGGAACCTGATATCAGTATAGTGCGAGGGGATAAATTCGCCATAAAGCATTTAGGATCGTTATCGATTCAATGTAAAATAACTTCTTTAGAAGGTTTCCAAGAACCATTGCGCGAGTTATATTTTAAATATAAAATAAATCGAAAAAAAGACCTCACCGGGGCCATACAAATTAACGACAACGGTCTCTACATCGAATATAATAATCAATACGGTGGAAAAATCGAGAAACTCAATCCTTTCTCGACGATCGCCATTTGGGCTTCGTTACGTTTCAAGTGTCGCAAATCAGGGGCAGAGTACGAATACGCGTTTTTACCATTGGTCACCAATTCGAACGCTGATAAAGATTTGTTGTTTCGACGAGTAGATGCGGAGTACACCCAGTATTTTGTTAATGGTACTTTTGAAGAAGAAAACGCCATTTTTGTAGTAGTCATGAGGGAACCAGATACCCCTAATAAGCAGCTTATATGTCATGGGTTCGTGTGCGAGTCTTCAGAGGACGCTGTTATTATGGCTGCCACCTTGTATAAAGTATTGATGAGTAAATTAGGAAAAAATCGAGTCATTAAAGGTAGAAATGAACCACGTCGGAAGAGTACTAATGATAGACTTAGTAGTATTAAGGAAACGTCTTCGAGCGACTTGCCAGCTCACTCGGTGGAACCGCAGAAGACGCTGCCGCCACCAAAACGACCACCGAGGAAAACTAAATCTAAATGCGATCCTAATGAGATAAAAAACGAGAATAAGTCTGAATCTTTGGACAATGGTGATGTATTGACCAAAGTGGCCATTCCAAGGAGTAGTAGTTTCTTGAACACGAATCCGTATGAGCTCCAGGTACAAGAATTCCAGAAACGTTTCTACGCAAGTTCAAAAAACTAATCTTAGCCCACTAGGTTTTATGGAGATGTTTAACGAATTACAGTCTCAAGAAGGCTTGAAAACTGTCGATGAAATCCTCAACGTTATTATTAAAGAGGATGGCATGTCGTTCAACGAACTGAAACCAATTTATAAAGAATTCCTGCTCAAATTGGCATTGGTGTTGAGTAAAGATGAGCTGTATAATCGTAGTAAAACCATCATGAAAAAGCAGAAGGTGAAAAAGAAGGTACCGAAGTTGAAGAAAGTGATTACAACGAAGAAAGGCCTGAAAAACGTGTTTCGTAAGCCGTTGGTGAAGTTAAAGCCAAAAAGCGGTAATTCCTGCTCGTGCACGAAATCGTCTAATAAAATATACACAGACAGTACGTCCACCGATTCGTTCTTCTTGAAGGAGAAATCGACTCCAGATGTGCCAAAACTGCGACCCGCCAAAACCACCAACGTTAGACATAAGAGTTTTAAATTTCGTTCTCAACGTATTACCAGCACATCGGAGGATAGCGATTACCCGAATGTTAACCATAATAGAAAATATTCTAAGAATAAAGTCAAAGACGACATTATAAGGCCATCTTCTAGCGGTTACTTTTCTTTCAGCGAGTGTAGCTACGATACGGAATCTTGCACTTGCACGTCGGCTGATAAATGCTACTGCTCATTAAGTAAAGAACAACATAAAAAGAAGTTGCAAACAGCCAATTTCTCCAGCTGTAGTTGCGACACATTGGCATGTCGTAAACGCAACAAATGTTACTGCGCGAAAAACAAAAAACTCTCGTTAGTCGAACAACTAAAACAAAAAGGCTTCGCCGTCTCCGAGTCTAGTCTATCGCCCGACGATAGTCCGATCATTAAGAATTCAACGGTTCGTGACAAACACTACTCGAAGCTTTCCAAAAGCCTAGAATACCTAGAAAATAGCTCCGGTCACGGCGCATTAATATGGAAAATGTTTTAGGCTATTATCCTTAACAGTTGCATTTATTTTACATCTTAGTTAAATAATTTTTTTCTTGCCTAACTGTGATCAGTACTACTATTATGTGTCGTTAATCGTTAGTTTTTTTCATTTTTATTTTCATTTCGTATGGTTTATAATATTAAATATTATATACGGGCTGTTTCAAATCAATAGAACCTCCTTCATACTCCATATAAGGCAACTTCTATGGCACCAATGTATGGTGGTTTTCCTTCCGTGCTTATTGAAGGGGCCCAGATATGAAACTTCTTAAAATATTTTTTTTTTTTGAGACCGATGAAAATATTCCATTTCGTCAAAATGTCAAGTCTTTGAAATAAGCTTTATTATTAATACTATGTTTTAAACAGTCACTTCATCCTGCAGCATGTAGGGGCGATAAATGTTTCCTTGGTAGCTCTAACTGTCCCCACCGCAAAAAAATTAAATTTTTCTTCAACCTTCTATACAATTTTTTGGGGAGTTTCAAAAACTCAACCTTAATGAAAATTTGTAATTTGTGTCAAAATATGGAGCACACCCTGCGTATGGTAGCTCTAACTGTCCCCACCGCAAAAAATTAAATTTTTCTTCAACCTTCTATACAATTTTTTGGGGAGTTTCAAAAACTCAACCTTAATGAAAATTTGTAATTTGTGTCAAAATATGGAGCACACCCTGCGTAATGTAGTATGACTAACAAAAAATTGGTGGCAGCAACGAGGGCGGAGGGGGAAGAAATTATGGAAGAAGTGGAAAAATGATCTGAAATATAGTGATTTTTTTTTAAAGTAACTTTAAAAATGATCTATCAAATAATTTTTTTAACATTTTTGGTACAATCTCATTCCACCTCTTACCACATGTCTTGAGTGAATATCCCCTTAATAACCTTCAACAATATTGAAATTAAAATGTTACCAAAAAGCAAAATGCCGAAGTTGGTTTACTAAAATCGATCTAACACTGAATCACGAAACCACACAATTGTTAAATAAGCTATCCACTTATTCACAATAGCAGGTAAAATTTTGTGGTTGTAATAAATATATAATTTTAGAACCCTTATGCGAAAAGGGGCATTGTTGATATTTTAGGCAATAAAACTATTCATTACTTTTCTTCACAATGGCAGAAAACATTTTGCGGTTGGAATCAACCTTGTCCATTGTAAATCTTTTTCGTTCTTTTTTTTTTAAATTATAGATAATAGATAAAATTTGGTGGCTGTAATAAAAATATCATTATGCAACCCTTATGTGAAAAGGAGCTATTGTTGATGTTTTGGGCAATAAAACTATTCATTACTTTTCCACACAATGACAAGGAACAATTTTGTGGTTAGAATAAACCTTGTCTATTGTGAATGTTTTACGGCAATAAAACTATCGATTTCTTTTCTTCACAATAGCGGATAAAATTTTGTGGTTACACTCTATATCAAGAACTACTTAGTCTGAAAGTGGAAATAAGCGGATAATTTTAATGCCCAAACAAATCCGTACCCGCAAAATTGCTCACATACGGGTTTTATATGCTATGATAATTTTAAAATTTTACCTGCTATTTTTCAAATATTCTATCCTTTTCAGAAGGGTTTAAAAGGTTGCTGGTTTTTATTCTTTGGGTGACAGATTTTCCGAATTATTCATTTAACAAAGGCATTCCCGGAAAAAAATTGATTTTTGATCAGATAGTGCCTACTCGCGCCTTCGGGGCTCGCAATAAAAATTAAATGAAGAAAAAAAAGTTATTTCATCAGATAAGTACTGCTACATTCCAAACTGCACAACCCAAGTTATTCTGATTTGTTACCCCACCAAGAGTTCTTCCTTCAAGGTGAGCTCGCCCCTTTATACCTTTGTACATATACCTGCCATTTTAAACAATTTTACGACTTTACCCTTGCTCTTGCCTATGTATGAATTCCCTTTGTATACCTGCTACTCAAAACAATTTTATGACTTTGCCATTGTACATGTACAAAGCTTTTATTAAAATTTACAACCTTTTTTCCTTTGTATACGTGCTATCCTCTATATACATTTTATACCTGCTATTCAAAACAAGGATGCGCGCGCATCTCAAAACCAAATTCATTTAATACCTGTTATTCAAAACAAGGATGCACGCGCATCTCAAAACCGATTTCATTGTGATTTTAACATAATTATGGAGAGATACTTTTTATACGTGCTACTCAAAACAATTTTATAACTTTATTACCATTGTACATGTACAAAGTTTTTATTAAAATTTACAATCTTTTTTCCTTTGCATACGAGCTATCCTCTATATATCTTTTACACCTGTCATTCAAAACAAGGATGCGCGCGCATCTCAAAACCGATTTCATTTTGATTTTAATATATAGAGAGATTTGATCAGATGATGGATTTTTTCAACGAAATTTTATGCAACCTCGATGAAATAGGTAAAAAATTTTCCAGTCTAACATCACGAGATTATAACATATCTTTCAAAAAGTTTCATACCTTGGCCTGTTCAAAGTGCGTCGCGGGCAAACTATCGTACCTATGTGTCACAGAAGTCGTCCTACATGTGATATGAAATAGTTCCATTAACTTGAGACACCCTGTGTGTATTTTTATTTTTTTATTATTTTTTTATTTTTTGTTTCAAAACAAAATGTAACTTCTGCATTTATTAAATTAAATTTTATAATTAGTATAGAATAGATATTTATTTCCAACGCACCGCTATGTTTTTTTTTCTTATCAATAAAATATTTAAATAACATAAAAAATGAATCGTTTTTGTTACTTCACTTCATTGACTACGCCTTATTACGTTCAGATCAAAACTAAGGTTTTTATCTTCATGGTTATAAAAGTCTTTGGCTAGTCCTTCATGATTATTTAATTCAGCTAATATGTATTTATGAGCTCTAGACGCCATTTAGCGAGTTGTAAGTATAGATTAATGGACCCCTGCTGAGAATAAAGTTTTGAGCAATTTCACAAAACTGTCCTATATTTGTACAATCGACAAGAAGTACAAAATATGAGGAACAAAACTATTCGTGATACTGTATTATAATTTTTATTTTTTAAATTTTATATTTGGTAGGTGTATACTGTATAGGTTGTGCTTATGTGTTGGATATTTACTTTTTTCAAAATTTCTAATCCCCTTTCCAGCACCTAAAAATGGGGACTTTTAGTATGCTGTTAGCGGATAATGTCTACAAATTCATGCGAAAAAATTTTTCGTAAATTTACCTCTTTAACGATCCCTGTATAGTCTGGATTTATTGCATTTTCTGGTTTCCTACGGTTTTGTGGAGATCAGAAGTGCCGCCATCTATGGAATATTATAAGAAACTTTCATTCCGCTATCAGCACGCTCTCTTATTCGTAAATATGAAGCTACTTTCATGGTTTTGAGAATATGAAATGTGCTGCTATCTATAGAACATTGTAAAAAACGTTCATTCCACTACTAGCATCCTCTATTATTAGCAAATATGAAGCTCAGTTTTTGGTATGCTGTAAATTATCATTAAATGAATAATATGTATTGTAATACTATAAATTTGTAAGCATTACGTAATTGAACATCTATGAATATATAGAAGATAATTATCAGTAATTTGTTACATTCTAAAACATTCTATATTGCTACTTGCAAGAGTGCGATTTATTTCACGATATTAATTTACGCTTTAATTAATCATTAAAGAACAAATATCTCATGAAAATGAGTACAGACATTTTTATAAATTCATTTACTCATTTATAAAAACATTCGAGCAAAAAAAGTGATTTCATCGTTCAAAAAATGTCAATTACATAAACACGCTGAAAACCACATATACGACTTTTATATCAATTCCGTCGACCGGGAGTGGTGGCGTACTCCTGTAATTCGAGCTCAGAAGGTCCGATCTCTTGTTCGCTACGAGGAAGCTGCTACGTCACCGATGCCAGCGTACGGGGCAGAGGGGCGTACGCAGGAAAGTGGTAAGCGAACGTGGCAGCGGGGGCTAAAAGATGTGATGTGTACACGGCAGACTAAATCGATTGAAAAAAAGAATGTTGAAAAAAAAAAAAAAAGTGAGACATGTCTTAAAAAAGATTGTGGTGGTCGCCGTGATACAATGAGAGCCCATAACCGCTTGATAAGAAAGTAATGGGATCGTTTTGTTTAATTTTTCTACAAAAATTAATTAAATAATCTGTTTTTTATCGAATAATTGTATTAGATATTTTATTTACCTATTACATGTATCTGTTATTAAGTATAGAAATCATTTTAAATCGATGATTCTTTGAGTAAAAATATAATAAAATTTTCGCTTGTTCGTTTCTAATTTTATGAAATTCTGAATTGTAATATATTGAATTTAAATAAAAATATGAGTAAAATTGAACAAAAAACGGTAAAAGAATCCATCATCGTGCTATTTTTAAATTAGAAAAAAGCCATTAGTATGTATACAAGTAGTGAAGGCATTGTTTAGTTTCCTCGGAAAAATTGAGAGATTCACTAGGTATTTGAATTAACCAAATTTCATAAAAGTAATGACATAAATTTAGTGAGTTTCGAGAAGTGCCATGACATCCATTTTTTTTTTCAGTATAATAGTGACAAATTCTCCATTTTGAAAAACCATTCCTATATTTTTTTAAGATGTTTATTATAAGAAAAATTTTAAACTGATCAATATTTAGGTTTCTAAAGTTTTAACATTTAATAGTCATTTTTGATTCTCAATTATTGCCACTAATTCATGGATAATAAATATATTTCTACTTATTTTCATTTAAATTTGGTCACATAATTTACATTTTGTCCCGGACATCCAAATGTAAATAAAGATATCTCTGCTGGTGTTATTTTTTAAATCATTACAATTTGAATGCAAGCTGAAAATCTTTTACCTTTGATGTGTTGTAGTAGAAAGTACATATTAGTATAATACTGTATTCAAATAATACTTTCAGTTTTGAAAAAGAAAGTATTTTCCAAAGCCTTGGAAAAAGTAATATATATCTCATATAGGTATAAATTTCATTTTGATTTCAGTAACTCAAAATGAAGCAGTTTGTGTCATCAAAATTTTATGATATGAAATTTGAAATGAAATTGATCATTTTTATTTCATTTTTTGCATATAGTTGGCATTTAAAATTGAAATATTTTAAGGATACTGCCAATCGTCAATTATCTATGCGTATTTGCTACTATAAGCGAAGATAACTAAATTTTTTGAAACATTTACATCCAGATATAGCTACACCTGTACATCTGTACTGCATTAATATTACTTTTTTATTTACTACAATTTAATTGATAATTATTATAAAAACTATATTTTGTTCAGTTAACATATTTTTTGGGGGGAGGGAGTGGAGTTGATTGTCAGTTTTTTTAAAAGTTATCCACTTTGAAGAATTCAGAAGAAAAAAAATTAAGTCCACAAATAAAAAATTAAATTTTTATTTTTTACAATAAATGAATAAAAATAATTTGTAAATTACATAAAATCATATATTTTCATTATTTAAAAATTTTTTGATGTAAAGTCATTTTTAATTATTATTAACCACATTCTGCCATTTCCTCACAATTAATTTAATTTAAAAATACACGAAAATAATATAAAAAAATACAAAAACATAAAAATAACGCTAATAAAGTCGGCTTCATCATGTGTAAATTTTTGTATTTTAATTTTAATTGTATTTACTTATAATTAAGTGAATTGTGAGAAAATTGCAGAAAAATATTTTTCATGAAAAGTATTTGTGAGTATAAAGAAACAAATATTCCATCGAAAATTTCATTAATAAAAATTGATTTTGTCAGTTCATCGTATACTTGATATCCAACAACAGTGAGTATACTGAAAATGTTTTATAATTTTCTCGACGATCAAGAAACAAAAATAAAGTAGAAATTTACGAAAGTTGTATTACAATTATCAATTATTTAATGTTATTTTTTTCTCCTCACGTAGAGATATATAATATAGTATTTTCACAAATATTTTCATCAGCGTAATGCACGAGATTATTTATCGAATTTTGAAAAGAATACTTTTGAATTTCACACACCGCTATAAAACGTCCTTCGCGTAAATAAAAACCCCCAAAAAATCGATTTCAAAATCAAAAAATTTCTCCTCAGGTGAGATTTCGTAGCTTTACTACATTTTTACATGAATTTTTCATTCAAAGTATCATCATTTTAATAAAAATAATTATTCACCGAATTTCGAAAAGAATATTTTGAAATTCCATACATCATCACTTAATCTCTTTCGTACGAATAAAATGCGCAAAAAAATTAATTCCACTCTCAAAAAATTTGCTCCTCCGATGAGATTTCGTCATTTTACTTTACTTTATATACGAATTCTTTGCCTATACTGTCGATCGGGAGTGGTGGCGTACTCCTGTAATCCGAGCCAAGGAGATCTGGACACGCAAGTGTGGGCATGTTATCGCAGTCGTACTCGGGCGCTCTCTACCTGAAAATATTTGAAAGATACAGATTCTGTCGGGCCGCTCCTCCCATAAGTGCGGAGTGAAGCGTGATGCCGAGTGGTTTCCTGGTTGGCCACTTTCCGGGCGGCGGTGGATGTCGGGCTGAGCGGTTAGAAACCCCAGCCATTAACGGCTCAATCGGAGCAAATACGAGGTGCGCACCTGTATATATCCTCGCACGCTATGCGTAGTGCTAAACGGACGACTATGGTTATCTAATGTTTAATTAATAAATTAAAACTCGGGGAAAAGTGTGCTCAGTACGGCGGATAAACTTTGTTCCCTTGTTGTGTTCATTTTGCTATAATTTCTCAATACTGAATTAAATATTTTTACTGGGTGTAACATAATTTTTACAGTAATATTATTGGATAAAGGAGATGGAACAAAATTACAAATAAATAAAACTCAGAAAATCTTTATTCACAAAATAACAGATTAAAATCATTGTTCGAATTTAGAGACTACATTCTCTGGAATGTCAACATTCAATAAATCATCAACTCCAATTTCTTCCTCCGTTCTGAAACATTTCAACGTGAAAAAAAATTGCTCGTAAAGCTATAATAAAATTTCAACTCTTGATATTTACAAAATCTGTACCTGATTAAAATATTCACGAGGTCTTCGCACGTAGTTAAGCATTCTATATCAGTTTCCCATTTATGATACTCACGCAGAATAACATAAGCGTTGAACTTTCTCATAATTTCTCTGGACGATCTCGTGGCACTCAACTAAAAATGCAAATAAAAGTTACTCGACTCATTGAGGTTCTTTGAAAATTATAATTTTTACCTGCATTAAAATTTCCAATAACATTTTTCTTATTTCAGGTTCCGATTCTCTGGTTTTATCTTCAGGTAGATACTGCAAATCGAGAGGTAACTTATCGTTATCTTCGTCGTCGAATTCTTCGGGTCCAGCTAAGGGTAATAATAATCTAGGCAGTATGTCCACTTGAGATCCGAGCATCCATTCGTGATTACCTGCGACAAAAAACTAATCAGTTTGATCGTGCCCTGGAAACCGCTAACTAAGAAAATTAATTATCAAATGATCAGTTCACCTGAAGATAAGCATAAATTCCGTAATAGTACCAATAATGCCTGTGCGTCTGCGAACAGACTCTTTGTATTCGATTAGAGGTAATATTTTTTGTAATAATTCTTTATCAGGATCGAGGAAAATCCTACAGATAACATAATCGATGTGAAATAATCGATTTGTTGGAAATTTCCAATTTAACGCTGCTCAGTGCTCACCTCCTAATTTCAGGTAACTGACTCAAATTGGATAGAAGGGAAGCTAAATAATCGAGATTGGCGTTTTGCTGTTTCGTTAGCAACAGTCGAATGATTGTTTCTAACGCTCTATCAGGTCTATCAAAACTGTCGTAAATTTTTCTCGCGTTTTCAACATTTCGGGATACATTGGCTAATATCATACATGCTTCGTTCGCTACTGAGCTCATATTTAGAATATGCTCGAAAAGCAAAGAGATGAGGGAATTTTCGGCAGTGCTTTACATATGATCTGAAAAAAACAATGAAGTTATTAGCGAATGTGGACCGATATTACCGCTAAATGCGAGGATACATTACATTTCTAGGCATTCGTGTCGATGATAATTCTGTCGAAATTATTAAATTCGATCCCTTCTCTTCAGCCGATAAGTTGATGAGCATTGAGCATGATTTTTGGGCTATATTATCGTCAGTGTCGAATGTCAAGTTGGATAGAATATTGCAGATTTCTGGACCACTTTTGTAAATTGTTTCTAGCCCTTCGTCGGATCCAGTTAAACCTGAAATCGATTCAAAGTAGTTGGTATTTCGATGGTAGCGGTTTTCTAGTTAAATTCGCCAATTCTTACCGAGAAGACATTCAAGCGCGAACATTTTTGTTTCTGAAACATCTGAATTTTTCAGAACATTCAATATTTTTTTCATGTGGTCCGCTTCGACGTCACCCATTTCAAGTGAGTAGATTTTTCTTTTAATTGATCATTCGTCAAGAACTTGTGGAAATTCGGAAGTTGTATGAAAATATTATTAAATTACGTTCACATAACCAAAAAAGAAAAACTAAAAATTTTTGTTACTTTTTATCATCACAACATGTGGTTTGAAAGTGTTGCCAACATGAAAAAGTTATTTCTATTTTTTCACGTTGTTGGTAACAGTTAGTAAGAGCCTTTACTGTAGGTATAATTAGTCTCCATATTGGCTCTCATTCGCGTTCGAAATCCTCTTTAATATTTCGATTGTTGTTGTTTTTTTTATTTTAATTTTTTATGCTTTCCTGTTGGCTGTTCTTCGTGAAATATTCAAAATGTAATAAACTTCACATTATAATAAATTTACAAGGCACATGATGTAATGTGTGTGCGCATAATCGGATCCAGTGAATTTCTTTTTCCTTCCCTTCAATCCTGAATCCTACACTCTTTCGTCTTTCCGATTGCCAATTTATGAGTTCATATTTATGTCGTGAGAAAAAAAATGTAATGCACTCTAGCAGTTGAATTTAAACACTTTATACAAAAAAAATGTTCATCCAAAGTGATTAGATAATGAAAAAATATAGTTTTCGTTCAAAAAAATGATTGTTAAGCCGTATCGGCTTTAATTTTTGGTGGGTGGCTGCTGGCTGGGAACTGCGAAGGCCTCTTTGACTATATTGTATAGTCAGAGGAAGTCCTATAAAAATATAAAGCAAAAATCAAAATACTGTGACTGTGAGTGCGGTTTATTAGTCAACATCATGTGCAAATTTGCAAAATTCCATTTTCCATTCTTTGGTGATATCAATAATATGAAATCATTATTTCTAAGTTTTTTTTTGTTTTTTGTTTTTTTTTTTCGAAAATAACAAGGATAGATTAATTCAATATTCACAAACACGTATACAAAATGTATTAAGTGAAACATGAGTAGACATATTAAAAATTCATTTTTAATTAACACTAGGGGGCTCCGTCCCCTAGCCGCTTCGCGGCTCAACCCCCACAACATTCCTCGCTTCGCTCGGATTGCCTCATCGCCCCTTCAGGACTCGTAATAAAAAGTAAATACTGCCCAACCCAATTTATTCTTATTGTTACCCCTACTAAGAGTTCTTTCTTTCAGGATGGGCTCGCCCCTTTATACCTTTGTATATATGCCATTCTAAACAATTTTACAACTTTACCCTTGCCCATGTTCAAAGTTTTTATTAAAATTTATCACTTTTTTCTCCTTTGTATACCTACTATCTCTTAGACCTGCTATTCAAAACCATTTTATGACTTTACCCTAGCATATGTACAAGGCTTTTATTGAAATTTACAACCTTCTTTCTCCTTTGTATACTTGCTATCCTTTGAATACCTTTTATACCTGCTATTCAAAACAAGGATGCACGCGCATCTCAAAACCGATTTCATTTTGATTTTAATATATAGAGAGATAATAACATAGTATTTGTGAATTTTGTGTAAAGAAAGAATTATTGCAAAAAGCTATTTTTGCGCATGTCAAGTAGAAGTAACTAATTAATTGAATGCACAGTATAATTATAAAATAAAGCTTTAATAATTTTATAATATTTAATTATTATTTTTGTATCGTGTATATTGATTAATAAGTCAACTATGAAGGGTCAAGGGAGGAATATGAAGATGAAGAAAAAATTAAATTAATGATAAGTCAATAAGTGTAATTATTTAGAACTTCGGTCTTCATAACATTAGAAATTTGAAACGCTAAGAGTTAAAAAGTCGATATTTGAAATTAATTGATTATTAATAATTAATAAACTAACAAAAAAAAATCATATAACCGTAAATTCATGATAGATAAAAATAATTATTATTTAAATCAAAATCATAGATGAAACTAAAGAATGCAACGATTAGAACCAATATGGCGACCCATCATACCTACACATATATGTGGTAGATAGTGCCTCGGTATCGCATCTCCTATCAAATCTCCAATATCGAGTTTTGAGTTTAGTTTACTTATTCTTCTCAAATTTTGTATCATTTTATTATTTTCAATAAATTTAGTAAATTAGTATTTTGTGAACTATCATCTTTGTAATGGAATTAACGGAACTATAATTCGAGAAGTTTGTGTTCCCCCATTTCAGCAAACAATTAAAAAATGTCTGGCAGTCGCCTTTCCGTAAGTATCAACATTTTGGAATTCGTAAAAATCAGTTCTCAACACTCATCCTTGTATTTTCTCGCAGAAAGAAGAAATTGCCAAGCAGTTCGTACTGCCTGAAAGAAAATCGAAAATCGCAACATTATTAAAACAAGATGGACAAGAATATTGTATCTGTCGTTCCTCCGATTCTTCGAGCTTCATGATGTTGGTTTATCAATAGGTCATTACTCGTAAGTTTTCCAAACTGTTTCCATGAACTTATCAGTTTGTAATCCTTTTTAGAGCCTGTGATGCTTGCGAAGACTGGTATCACGGTGATTGTATCGGAATTAGCCAAAAAGAAGCCAAATACATCAAACAGTATTATTGCGATGTAAGTCTAGCATTAATTCGCCACCTTTACGTTGATTATATTCAAAATCTGTGATTAAAGTGAAATCATAATTATAGAGATGTCGTCGAAGATCCTTCACTAAAAACGAAATTTAAACCTGGAGCGGACGAGGTGGTAATGAATCGCCTCCACGTAAAAAAGAATACAAGGATGATGACGAAAACGCCAAACACAGAGGTCGCAAAAAGCACAGAGATGCTAATGGTAAATTACTCTTGTAATATTCCCCTCATTCGTTGCAAATTAATGGTAAAATACTCGAATTATTTTAGTCGATAAGAAATCCTCTCATAAAAACGTAGTAAACAATGCGGCCAGTGCGAAAATTGTTTGCGAACAGAAGACTGCGGAAGATGCTCGAATTGCAAGAAATCCAAACGATCTGCAGATTACGTCGAGAAATGTATCTATCGACAGTGCACTAGTGTAAGTATTCAGCTTTTCTGTGTCACAGCATGATAGATAGCTTTCAATTAGTGCTTTTTGTCTAGTCCTCGAAATCTGGTCGTCGTAAAAGAAGAGATTCGAATTCGGAATTTGATATATCTAAACGAGTATTCGATAATAGCCAACCTCGTCAATGTTACGGTCCCGAGTGCACCAAAGAAGCTCGTTCCAGTTCCAAATATTGTTCCGACGAATGCGGATTGAAATTAGCTTACGCCAGGATTTATCACGTAATATATTCAATATTTTCATTCATTTTCATCGCGACATTCGCTAATATTTATACTCTTTCAGATCTTACCTGCTAGAATACAAGAACGTAATTTAAGCCTGTGTTACGCCGAATTGAAAAATAAACGAGATTTGAATGAAATTAAAAAGAAACAGTTGGAAGTTCGAGATATTTTAAGAGCTCTTGATAAACGTCATAAGTATGTATGAAATAGTTCTTACGATAATTCGAATATCGTTATCTTCGCAATTATTTACTAAATTTCCTCCATTTTTTATAGGAATTGGACGCCATTCAAGAGCACGTGAAACATCTTACTGTGATTAACGATAGAGACGACGAGCAAGAAGAGGAAGCTGAGATTGATATGTATTGTATAACTTGTGGTCATCAAATACACACTCGCACTGCTATCAAACATATGGAAAAATGCTTCAATAAAGTAAAATTTCATTTCCCCACCATCAATCGTTGGTTATGAAATTTTCATCACAATATATTGCATTTTTTCAGTACGAAAGTCAATCTTCGTTTTGCTCAGTTCAGAAAACAAGAATCGACGGAAATAATATGTTTTGTGATTTTTATAATCCTACGAATCAAACATATTGTAAGCGATTACGTGTACTTTGTCCTGAACACTACAAAGATCCTAAAATTTCAGATAATGAGGTGCGTCACTTTCTAGCTGAGTTTTTAATTGAAAAGATAGCTCTTATCTATGTCATTTAAGGAGAAGAGTTGAGATTTATTTTTTTTTAATTGCTCGAATTTCTTTAAAATTATCTTGTATGGTTTAGGTGTGTGGATTTCCATTAGTTACCAACGTATTCGTGCCTACAGGCGAATACTGTCGCGTATCTCAGAAAAAATGTTTACGCCATTATTGCTGGGCTAAACTACGTCGAGCTGAAATCGATATGGAAAGAGTTCGTCAAGTAAGAATTTCAACCGTGGTATTGTTGTTTAAAAATAAACGAAATGTTTGATTGCTTGATGAGTGATTTTTCGCAGTGGTTGAAACTGGACGAATTAATTGAACAAGAACATCAAATACGTAGTTTCTTGTTAGCTCGTACCGGTGTGCTAAACTTGATGTTGCATTCGACTTACGATCACGATTTAATGAACGAATTAGCTATACAGTCGCAACAGAATCGTCGCCAAGAACCTAGCGAAGATGCTGAAGATGAGGATGTTGATGTATAATTTTTAAGAGAGTGAAAAATTAAAATAAATTGTGAAATGTGAAGAGTATTGCATAATTATAAATAAATTCATCGTCGATGCAGTGAAAAATTACGATGAATTTTTAACGATGTTATTTATATCTTTTGCAAATTTTATAGTTAGGCATTTGATATGGTTGGGGGGGGGATAATTGATTTTTTAAGCGGAAATAACCTTCCATACTGATCTTCGAATCTACATATACATGCATATTTTTTTATTAATATAATTAATACATTTATTTTTTTGCCTTTTTCCAAGACTTTTTTTTTTATTTAGTGAAAACGATGATTTTAATTTAACGAATCTTGGATTACAAAGATACAACTTCTTTGATCACGATACTCGTAGTTTTTGAAGATAAAAAGAGTGAAGAATTTGCAACATCTTTGGTATCAGGCTAATTAACGTAACTTCCATTGTTGATAATGTAAACCTGTAACTTTACATAATGCAATTTGTGCAGTGGTGATTTATGGAGTTCGATAATCGATATGTGTGGAAATAAAGAGATTTATTTAAATTACATGTATTCGCCAATAAAGGTTAAACATCAATCGAAAAAAAATTAATTAAAATTTAACACAGATTTCTTCGAATCGAAATTAAAACCGAAATACTGACAATGTTTTGGTTTCATTCGTATGTTTGAAAAATTAGAGTTGGAATGGTACGCTAAGCTACTCACTGGATAGTGGATACATCGGTTCAAGAATTATTTGCATTGCATATCTTCGTTAATAAAGGCGCAAATTGAAATGAAGAAATGTATTCGCCTCCTTTTGCCAAATGAATTTCGAAACACTGCCCTAATTATTCAGTAGCTCAGGTCACCTAATGAATATTGATTTTGCAGAAATAAAATTAAAATTATAACAAAATATTTTTCAGTTTCGATTACAGATTTTTTTGAGTTGAATTTTCTTGATCAGGATGTCTATTATCGACAATGAGTTCTTGAAGTTCAACAAATTCTATTTTGTGTTTAATCTTCTACTAATTCAATGAGATTGAAGTTATTGTTTATTTGCCATCAATCCACTCATTCTGTTGAACAATATTTTTTCATAATGATTAATTGATTAGTCTCTAACGTAACGCATTTCTTTGCTTTTAAAAATTCCTAAACGGCTGAAAGCAATATAAATTCGTCAACTATGAATGTTTCCCTAGACAATAAAATTCATGAAAAACAACCTCTGAAATAATGAAGTTTCGCTGTTCGAGATATTATATTTTTTATTGTATTAAATAGATATTAGAAATCCATTGAAAACATTACGTAATTGTTTAATTAGTAGAATTGGTTGGTTAAAAAAAAAATAATGATGAGTGGAGAACCCCTGAAATGGTTGGTTATCTTCCTTCTACCTATTTATAGTACTGTTGTTGCTATTGTCCATAGACGTCGACGAGTATACCTATGCGTAATGCAAAGGAATTTCCACTGGTCTTTGTATTCTGTTTTATGGCTCAGACTGTGTATTATTCATTGGTAAACTTTTATTGCTCTTTTGTTATGCCTTCGTCGCTATACGAGCTTATCGCATGACGCATTTGATGCTCATTGGTCATTTGTTTCATTACGTAGGCTTAATGAAAAGTAGAGGGAGGTTTTGGAATCGGATACCCAAAAGTATCGAAGAATTGTCTCATTGTGCCGGCCGACAGCCTAGCTGTCACACGGATAAAGGCTCGTCGTGTAGTTGACTCGTACCTGAGCGGGGGACCGTACATGGGAAGCTTCGTCGATCCGTTGATCGCTCATCGCAAAGTTCGTTGAACTTGGTCAGACGTTTGAGAGAAGTGGAAAATGTACGAGAAGCCGTTCAGTGCGTTTTGGTGCACGGCGTGTAACGGAGGTGGTCCCGCGCAGATACAGCCATGCGGTAAGGCTCCTTCACCTCCTCGTGTCTTTGCGCCGAGAGCCGTTGCTCGCCTCTGCGTTGTGGACCGTATGTCTTCGGTGATTCGGAAGAGGTAGAGGTGAAGTCCTTGTCGTGAGGTATAGACTGGCTTGCGACTCTCTAATAAGGAACTAACTCCTCGCCTTGGCTTAAGAGCGAAAAGAGGGCACGGGCAGGGCCATACGAGGGCAGTTCTCGGTGGCGCTCAACCGTGATAAGGTTGTTAAAAATAATTTAATTTACTCAAGTGGCTGGACAAAAAAAAAAGTGAAAAAATTCAAATATGCGTCTTCGTTTGCTTGATATAGGGGCACTATTACTGGAGTTAAGCAACTCAACTGACATGGATTATAGAAACATAGTATAATAGAAACTGAAACTGAAGATCCTTACAGTTTTGGTTTCAGTTATATGTCTCTAAAACTTGGGTTGATTAGATTGCCCAACTTGAATACAGAAGGCAGGGTTTAGACACTATTTGGTGATGCATAACTTCGCAAATGAAGGCATAAATTTCTCTTTTAGTTTTTGGTTTCAGCTATAAATGTAACTAGAATTTGTGTCCAGATGGTTGCCTAACTGGAATTCGGCAGGCAGCGTTTAGACATAGATTGGTGTTGCATAACTTCACAAATGAAGGCATAAATAGAAATTTAAGAAATTTATTCGCGGCTATCAGTCAACTTCAAAATGCTGTCTTCTTTCATGTTAGGTTAGGTAAATTTCGCAACAGAAAAAAGAAATTATATAAAACGATACAAATAAATAAATTTATTTATAATTACAATACATGGTAACCTAACAAGGTAAATACGGATTTAAAATTGGTAAAAAATTTATGAATTTTTGGATAGGTATACAAAACAACAAAATTTACACAAAAAAAATACTCCCAATCTCAAGAACGCCTTTTACATACACTGCTAATTTTATAGCTACCCATATCTTTATTTTATATTTTTCGAATCAGTTCATCTTCCAAAGAAAAAACCTAATCGATCTCCAGAGATTGTAAATTAGGTTCCGCATCTATTTTCAAGTCGATATCTTTTTTCAAATTAACATTGACTAATATATATTTCTTTTCGTCTTCTTCGAAAAATTTCTTCATTTTTTTCATCCATTCGATGTATTGTTCTGTTAAACATGATTCGTTATTACTTCGATACTCTTCTTCGTCATCAATTTGTGATTATAATGAAATAAAGCGTCGATTATATCGTTTAATTTGTTATCTTTTTACTTACGATGTAATTCTTCGCATGTAGGCAGATCACCTCCGAAATCTGCTGGCAAACAAGATGGTGGTAAAGACTCGTATACTTCTTCGAGTTTATCGCAACCATGAAAATGTATCTTGAAAGGAAGAAATAGAAATGCGTCGATACGTTAAATATTGAATTACAGAGATATTTTTTAAGAAATGTAAGCAGCCATTACCCATTAATACGGCAGAATTTATAATTACATATATAGATTCAGATTCGCATTTCATGATGTTAACAGCTTTACTCTGATTTTAAGACTATAAGGCGTTTAGAAAGACGATATAGAAATACTTTTCAGCTGATGGTCTTAATAATCATACGAAAGTTCATCGAATCTAAACCATTCCGAGTTCCTTAAATTTTGAAAACACGAATCGTTCTCAGAATTTGGGAAAATTTTACCCAGTCTTCATGTCTTTGAATATACGCCCCCCACAACTCTTTGCAAATTACGTAGCTGCTATTAATAACTTGACAAATTACATCGATTATAAACTTACCAAACTGAGTAATTCTTTCTTCATGAAAGGTCTGATCAGAATCATAATTTTGTCGATAATAGACTTGGTATTAAGAACATGTATAGCTTTTAATCTAACTGGTAAACCTTCCTGAAAAAATAAAAACAAATAAAAATTTAATATATCGCTCGCGAAACAACCTTTTGTGTGGTGAATCATCGATTCGAAGATAGAGGAGATTCTGAAATTAGACAACCATCATATAGCAAGAGAATGTTTATTCAAGAACAAGCATAAGAAGAGTAGAATTTGTTGAGAGATATTTCAAATTCAACACAAAACCATTCTATACCTTTATTTTTGAAATAGGCAATATGATCGACACTTAAAAATAGCAAAAAATCTGTTAATTCGAGAAAAAGGATCAAGAAAGTAGAAATTACTAAAAGATGTTTGAAACTAAAGAATATGCCACTCTGCCTTGATTTTGCAAGTAAGCAACTTGTTTGACATTCTAAAATTGTGGAAAACCTTCTCATTTTGAAAAAAAGTATTAGGAGATTAGAAGGTGCTAGGAGGGGTTCGAAATAAAAAATTTCCTCTCTTTGTCTTGATTTTGTAGGCAACTTGTTCGACACTCCAAAATTTGGAAAACCTCTCAATTTAAGAAAAAGTATTAGGAGAGTAGAAAGTGCCAGGAGGTGCTTGAAATTCAAAAACACCCTCTGCCTTGATTTAGTCAGTTGGCAACTTGTTCGGCACTCTAAAATTTCAAAAAACTTTTCAATTCGAGAAAAAGTATTAGGCTAGTAGAAGGTACTAGGAGGTGTTTGAAATTCAAATATACCCTCTGCCTTGATTTAGCGAGTAGGCAACTTGTTCGACACTCTTCAATTGCAAAAAATCTCTAAATTTGAGAAAAAGTATTAGGCGAGTAGAAGGTACTAGGAGGTGTTTGAAATCCAAATATACCCTCTGCCTTGATTTAGCAAGTAGGCAACTTGTTTGACACTCTTGAATTGCGAAAAACCTCTCAATTTGAGAAAAAGTATTAGGAGAATAGAAGTCACTAAGGGGCTTTTAAATCGCATTTAAATTATTGTTTCTGCCATTAAAGTAAGGGTAGGCAGCATTTTCTAAATTTTAATTCAAAAGAATCGTAAAAGAAGTTGTCTACTCTAGTTTGAGAGGAAAAAATGATACAGCTTTTTAATTTTTCGAATAAGTTGCCTACTCGCAAAATCAAGGCAGAGAGTATTTTTGAATTTCAAACACCTCCTAGTACCTCCTACTCGCCTAATACTTTTCTCAAATTAAGAGGTTTTTCGCAATTTAAGAGTGTCAAACAAGTTGCCTACTTACTAAATTAAGGCAGAGGGTATTTTTGAATTTCAAACACCTCCTAGTACCTTCTACTAGCCTAATACTTTTTCTCAAACTGAGAGGTTTTTCGCAATTCAAGAGTGTCAAACAAGTTGCCTACTTACTAAATTAGGCAGAGGGTATATTTGGATTTCAAACACCTCCTAGTACCTCCTACTCGCCTAATACTTTTTCTCAAATTAAGAGGTTTTTCGCAATTCAAGAGTGTCAAACAAGTTGCCTAGGGTATATTTGGATTTCAAACACCTCCTAGTACCTCCTACTCGCCTAATACTTTTTCTCAAATTAAGAGGTTTTTCGCAATTTAAGAGTGTCAAACAAGTTGCCTACTTACTAAATTAAGGCAGAGGGTATATTTGGATTTCAAACACCTCCTAGTACCTCCTACTCGCCTAATACTTTTTCTCAAATTAAGAGGTTTTTCGCAATTCAAGAGTGTCAAACAAGTTGCCTACTTGCTAAATCAAGGCAGAGGGTATTTTTGAATTTCAAACACCTCCTGGTACCTTCTACTCGCCTAATACTTTTTCTCAAATTGAGAGGTTTTTCGCAATTCAAGAGTTTCAAACAAGTTGCCTACTTGCTAAATTAAGGCAGAGGGTATATTTGAATTTCAAACACCTCCTAGTACCTTCTACTCGCCAATACTTTTCCTCAAATTGAGAGGTTTTTCGCAATTCGAGAGTGTCAAACAAGTTGCCTACTTACTAAATTAAGGCAGAGGGTATTTTTGAATTTCAAACACCTCCTAGTACCTTCTACTCGCCTAATACTTTTTCTCAAATTGAGAGGTTTTTCGCAATTTAAGAGTGTCAAACAAGTTGCCTACTTACTAAATTAAGGCAGAGGGTATTTTTGAATTTCAAACACCTCCTGGTACCTTCTACTCGTCTAATACTTTTTCTCAAATTGAGAGGTTTTTCGCAATTTAAGAGTGTCAAACAAGTTGCCTACTTGCTAAATCAAGGCAGAGGGTATATTTGAATTTCAAACACCTCCTAGTACCTTCTACTCGCCTAATACTTTTTCTCAAATTGAGAGATTTTTCGCAATTTAAGAGTATCGAACAAGTTGCCTACTTACTAAATCAAGGCAGAGGGCATCAATATATTGAATTTCAAACACCTCTCAGTACCTTCTATTCTCCTAATACTTTTTCATAAATTAACAAGTTTTTCATGATTTTATGCGTCGAACAAGTTGCCTACTTCAATAATCAAGGCAGAAAGTACTACGATAAATTTGAATCATCTTTAGCACCTACTTTCCTAATATTTTTCTCAAGTTGAATTTAGTAGTTTCATGCGTTGAACAAGTTGCATATCTTTGAAATCAAGGCAAAGAATGCTAGAATTTTATCAATCGCATTATGTTCTTTACAATAAACTAAACAAGTTTGTTGACTCTTCTACTCATTTAGTTGTATCTGTCCTTCTTCACTCTCCGCATCTGATATTTTTTAAGCAATAACATTACATTTTCTCCTCTACATCTTGAGGCTTCATCTGCATATTCTTATCGTTGATAAATCGTTCAAAGCATGTCATCATTACGATTGACAATTTATTAAACTTTATTACTTTCCATTTCGATACCTAGACAAAAGCGTGGGTGTGTTTCTCTTGCATAATTCTTAAACAAGGTACGCGACTGAGTACTTTCAAAATTTGCTCATGATCAATTACAAAAAAACACAGCAAATTTTCCACGCTTTCACATCCTTACTTTACAATTGTAAGTATCATCTGTAAAGCTTCGTGCAATCGAAATCGATGATTCACAATACAAAATCTACCATCAAAAATATTCTCATAAAATATTCCAACAAACCTGCACGTATAAGAAAAATTTCTTGAGCGCTCCCAAACTAAGTCTAGTTAAATGCGTTAGCTTCACGCCCCTCATGTCGAATAAAAATATATACCCGGGCGCCGTACCATCCACGTGCAGGCAAGCGTCGATCGCCATCGAAAGTAACTTCACGCCGTCCGTGAATACGTATTTACTAGCGTCGAATATCTTCAACCGATGGAATATTATCTGGTAACCATTGGGATCGCGTACTGGGAATATACCGTATTCTCTGTCCAACAAAATACGCGTATTAAATTACGTCAGGAATTCTCAACAGAATTAACCTATCCAATACACTTACAGCACATTTAGAGCGTTCTGTAGAGTAGACGTGGTCACATCTCTTTTCACGAAATATTCTGGGGTACCGATTCTCAACGTGTAATATACGTTGATACAGTTCTTCGTGTCTTCCATTTTATAATAACAGCTATGGTGGAATAATATCAGCTGTTCCTCTGCCAAAACAAACAATACGAAGAAATCCAACGATATTATTTAAATCTGCGGTATTCGGTACGTAACGCGAATCGTAAAATTCATCTAGGTCAACAACATATGATACCGCAAGTTCACGTAGCTACGTATGAGGTAATACAGCACGCCGATCAATGAATATGGTAATCCGCTCTCTCGAAATGATTAATTTTTTTCAATTATCAAGTCGAATTTTTAGAGGACACGTAATATGGAGAAATATGTGAGAGGAATTTTTCCTCAAATAAAAATTACGCTATATGGAAGAGCGACGACCGCATACGAATGTGCATTTCATTCTAGCAGCACTAACACGTATACCTAGCTCTTTCAATGTCGTTTTAAACGCATTGAGTAATATTCGTACAAAATAATCGTTATACATTTAGCTATCATACGTAGTTATACGATTCCATGATGCTACAATTTTAAATAGGTACCTACACTTCCAACTGATCGGCAAAAAAGTCGATAATTACTACAGCACTTGTGCAAACAACGTTGTTCGTGGAATTAGAAACAACGTAAGCAGCCATGCTCAATTACTGGAGCTGAGTTATTGTAGGTTTGCAGATAACATGGCCAACCCCTTTACCCAATACCGTCTGAAATTCCTACCCTTTGCCTTACAATACTACCAAAAAATTTGAATTCGGAATACATAGAACGTCTTGCCTACAAGATTCATATGACCCCATATCTTCCAAAATTTCAGCTATTTTAGGCTCCTTCAGTCTTCATAAAATTTTCACCATCCTCCATTCTGCATCCAATGTGAGCCAAATTCATGGCTCATATTGTGGGTGTCAACTGACCCTACACACAGAGTTTAACCTTTCTAGGTCGATTTCGCGACGAGATATGAACAATTCATGATGTTCAATCATGATGTCCAAAGGGCGTTCATTGCTTCAACTCCCCTTAAATTCGCTTAGAAGGCTAAAATTGAAAAAAATTAGTCACTTGGGCTTACTGTAATTTTCGACCTTTCGTTCACCCTCCTCTCGCCCTTCACTTTTTGAGAACAACAATCCGCCCTTCTCCCCTGCAATGTCATGTATGAAGGTGCATTTGACATACAGTACATTTTTCATGAAAAAAATCATATGAGTTCATATTCATCTGGTTTAAGCGATCTGAGGCTATTCGAGCTTTCCTCAAATTTTGACGATTCGCCATTTTCAATTTATTTTGAGTCATATTTTGGTCCCCAACTAATTTCATAGAAAGCTCGATTTTTCTAGATTTTTTCAGGAGATATGAGATTCGAGAACTTCCATGACTTGAAACTTCCTCAAAAAGTTTAATTTAGTTTTCAACTTAAAAAAAAAAGATATGGGAAGGGAGTCGAATAATGGTGGTGGTCTTCAAATCTTTGCGTTTCAGACTATTTGTAATTATTTCGGTATATACTACAAATACAATATAAATAGTATGATGTATGTTATAAAGTGGATCAAAAAGAAAAAACATACCTTGGATTTTGATCAAATTTGGCGTGGTGACTTATTCTGAGTTGGAGACTTCTCAAAAAAATTTTGAGCCCCCTAGATGAAAGGCGAGTGAATTAGGAGGACCCCAAAGTGTACCACCTTTTGAAAAAACGCATATATTCTTGTACCTATGAAAAGCTTACAAATTTAGAGATTCGCGAGGTTTTAAATCTTTTTTTCAACATCGCTTGAGAAGTTGATAACTATTTTGGCATTTAAGGGCATTCGGTAGTAAAATGTCGTTTTTTTCATTATCTCATTTTTGAAACTTTTTTAGCCCATAGTACAATCCTATGTCCCAAAAAATTAAAAGAACCTTGAAAAACAAGATTCTCACATCCACACAAGACATTTTAGGTAGGACTGTGAAGATATCAATTTCATACAATACCAATGGCCATGTATTAGAGAGCTGTTCCTACTAAACCTTTGAGTGAATTTTTGTTATTTTTCTGAAATTTGAAAAATTGGTCGATGTAAAAATTCCGAGATAGGAAAAACTGAATGCATGTTAATACTTTCGGAGTTATGATAAGATCGATTTTCTGCACCACCAAAGTATAATGGGACCCTTATCTACAAAACCTTGGTCCACACTCGCTCTACCACCCTCATGAAAACCTATTGTCTCCAGTCTTTCCACTCCTGCATTTCTTGCCACATTAAAGACATTTATATTTCGTCGGGGTTCTCCGTCAGCTATCTACTCCGACAATGGCACTAATTTTGTTGGTGCTGATGTAGTGAGTTCGATGCACAATAAATACGAGGCGAGTCGGTTTCGACGAACGTTTATTCAGGTATAAGCGGGACGAACTGAAAGGTCGCAAACCAAAAGCATCTCGCTAGGCGGTAGCACGTGCGAAAGCCGAAATAGTGAAAAGTAGAGAGAGGGCGAAACAGGTTACATCATAGAGTCGTGAGGGTGGAAGTCAGAGAAAGAAGAAAGGAGAAAGGGCGCAGGAAACGAGCGGCTACGCACTGATAATGATTTAACCCAGAAATTTCAAACCATCATGCGCGACACGATAATCTGTACCTTTGTCACTGAACGTTATATTTCTTGGATCTTTAACCCACCTGCCAGCCCCCACATGGGCGGTTTGTGGGAGGTGGCCATTTCCTCTATGAAGGAACTTTTACATCGCACAATTGGTCATCAAACGCCGACCTTTGAGGAATTCACCACACTCCTCGCGCAAGTTGAAGCTGTCTTAAGCTAGAGACATATTCTTCCAAACCCTTCTCCTGTAGATGCCATCGATGTACTCACGCCTGCCCATTTTCTGCTTGGTCGCCCTTTGACAGCACTTCCTGACAAAGTCATTGAGCCGGTACCTTTTAACGCAACTTCGTAACTCATTCTGGCACCGTTGGAGCGCTGAATATTTAACTCAGTTACAGAGGAGGACCAGGTGGAAAGGTTCAAATCCATGAAAGACACTTATCATCATGGCTTAAAAGTTAAATAAAGAATTCTAATAATTTTGGGACTTATTGAATCAAATTATTTTTTTACATTGGACCAGAAAAAGAAGGGGCGAGGAACAAGATTTTTCTTGACGAGTGTCAGGTACACGAGAGGGCCGACAGATCAACTACGTTTCAAAATTATTCGCAGTCATAATTCAATTTGAATTTTTATTGGAATTCAAAATGAAATGCTTAAACCTTAGCTTTAAAAGCATTCGACAAAAAACCTATTTAGGTGCAAGAAATTTAAATAAAGAAACAACTTTCATTACCTTCTTACAAAACAACAAAACGTTTATGCCTTTTTTGAGTTATTGAAAGAAAGAAAAAGGTACGAGCAATAAATTATCAGCTCTATGGTTAAGAGGGCAATAAAAAAAGACACACGCAATAAACTCTCTACTCTATGGCTTTACTGAATAGATGGACCACAAAGAGGGTAATGAAAAAAGGTATGCGCAATAAATGTTCTACTCTGTGGTTTCATTGAAAACATGGAATACAAAGAGGACAATAGAAATAACACGCGCAATAAATTTTCCACTCTATGTTTCCATTGAACTAGAGCACTGAAGACAATGAAATGGCATGCACAACAAATTTTCCACTACGCATTCACTGAACTGTGGCACAAAGTAGGTAATAAAAAAAGCGTGTGGAATTAATTTTCTTCTTTAGAGTTTCATTAAAAAGATGGAACACAAAAAGAGCAATAAAAAAGACATATGCAATAAATTTTCTACTCTGTGGTTCGCTGAATATGTTATTTAAATTTTCTACATTTTTCTCAATTCATAATAAACATATATTGCTTCTTCTTTTTTTTGGTTGAATCGCTCTTCAAAATTATTTATTCAACAAGGGGTGATAAAGAAAGCATAGAAATGAATCATACATAAATTATACTTGGAAATCCAGTAAAATGGAAAATTTGAACTTAAGAATAGTAAATGCTATTTAGAGCGCGGAAATTTTCTGCGCAGATTGCACAATTTCATTGAAATTTTTCCTAACCTCATCTGATTAATTTTCGAGACAAGAAATAAGAAGTTATTTCACATTACTGGAGCTGAGTTTTTAAATGGGGATAGCTCAGGTTTGTAAATAACATTGCTAATCTCTTGATGCCTATAGGTCACATCCAATACGAAGTCTGAAAATCCCTACCCTATCCCTTCCAAAACCACTTAAAGTAAAATTCAGAACAAATGTGGTATTTTTTGCCATGAAATAATCATATAAGCATATAATCTTCAAATTATAGTAACTTGAGGCTCATCAAATGGTCCCCAAATTTTTACAATTCGTCATTTTGGATCCCTTGTTGACCCTAATTCAAGAGGTCATATCTTATTCATCAACTATCACTACACACAAAGTTTGACCTTTCTAGGTCGATTTAGTGAGGAGATATGTAAGATTCGTCCATTTTTTGCTCCAACTTCCCAACACATTCACTTAGGAAGCTAAAATCAGTATATGTTAGTCACTTGGGCTTATTTTATCATATGATACCGCAATGAAAAATTTTCAACTTCTCGTTTACGCCGGCAAATTTTGAGGTCAATAACCCCTCCTTTTCCCCTCCAACACCATATATGGAAGTGAATTGGGGATAGAGAATACTTCTTACACCCAATAACCATATGAGTTCATATTAATCATATTTCCAACATTTTGAGGCTCCTCAAGAATTACTCAAAATTTTGATAATGCGCCATTTTAGAACCATTTTGATGCTAATTCAGTGTGCCATATTGTAGCGTCAAACTAACTCCACACACAAAGTTTGACCTTTATAGGTCGATTTGGTGAGGAGATATGAAAGATCTAGGAAAATTACTACAGCAGTTTCCTCTCCGACAATTGTTTTTTGTTTCAACTCTCCACCAAATTCACTTGAGAAGCTAAAATCAGAATAAGTTATTCGCTTCAGCTCATTTTATCATATGAAACCGCAATGAAAAATTTTCGACCTCTCGTGTACCCCCACCACATTTCAAGTTAGATAACCCCTCCCTCACCCCTCCAACATCATGTATGGAGATGAATTGGAGATATAGTATACTTCTTATCCCCAATAATCATATGAGTTCATATTAATTACATCTTCAATGACTTGAAGCTCCTCAAGCTCTACTCAAATTTTGATAATCCGCCATTTTGCATCCATTTGGATCCAAATTCAAGAGCTTATATTTTGGTAACCAACTAACCCTAGAAAAATGGTCTGATCTTTTTGAGTTGATTTGATGAGGAGATATGAAAGATTCAAGAAATTTCATGACTTAAACCTTCCTCAAAAAGTTGTTTTTTCCTTTAACTCCCCTCAAAATATACTTAAGAAACTCGAATTTAGTTATGCTGGTGTCCGTGACTCACTCTTTCATACGAGATCAAAAACAAAAAGTTTGAGCAATTTGCCCCTTCTTCAACCCTCCCTCAAAATTTGAGCGATCCGACATTTTGAATTTTTTCGAAGAAGCAAAAAAGTACTTTTGTTAGATTTTTAAGAAGAGTCTCTCATCAAATTTTGAACAAATTTCATGAATATTCGCCAGCGCTACGCGTGGGGAAAAAATATATATATACCAAAAAGTTGGACATTCGCTAAATGATTACAAATGCTCTGAAACGCAAAGATTTCAACACCCCGCCGTCCCTGGTCCCTTTTTCCAAAATCAGTTCGGCTGTAACAGCTATCGTATTTATTGAAAATTCAGTTTAAAAAAATCAAGTCGTTATAAGGTTTATCCAGCTAAATCGCTCAAAAGGACCTTGAACATCCGAAATCCAATCTAGCCGAATAAAACATCAATTCTTCAACTTCCACCGGGTTACACATCCGTAGTACCATACAGTTGCGAAAAGACATAGCTAATCATCACTCCAGACTCGTACAGCCGAACGTATCAATTAATGTAAAACAATTACACGGATAATTTTCCTCTCCATCTCACGCTAAATTTTCCAACAAAACACAATAACAACTTAATCATGCATACGAACGGCCATCCAACAGGTACGAAAACAACTCCATTATTAGATTTTCCCATCTACGTGAAAATCTCGTTGACGTCAAGCTGGCTGCCATGATACATCGAAAAGAAAAAATTATACCTTCTTAACTCCAAAACTTCACTCATATCCGGACTACCTTGAAGTACTAATTTCAACTTTACGATTTCCATGCGCATAGAAAAAAAAAATACCGCTGAAAAAAAACTCGTTAATTCCACCGATTAAAATCTAGTTCTTCACGTGTCTCCGAAATAACATCGAGGTTTAGAAAGTCCAGTCCCAGCGAAGGATGCGAAATTACTACTTTCCACGTAGAATTTTGAAATAGGTACCAGGAATTCCTAACACCTCTCCGGTTCCCGCGGCCATCGTTCGTATCCGAACAATGAGCCGATACCGCGATACCGGTGATTCGCTTCCTCGGTGTTTATTGTTTTAATGCGATTAATATAAAAACAACGCTGCAGCGATGTACACGATAATTATACAATTATTATTACGCGAATCTAGAAAAACGGGTCATGGTTAAAGGGTTATACTCGACGAACGTACATGATTTTAAATGTCTCAACTGGCGTTCTTCGACGTCTTCTCGGTACAGCGTATCGAATACACGAACGTTGTTAATTCGCACCTGTCTTCGTCTAAAATACATTGGACATTTTTATCGCCTGAACGGATCTGCAAAGTGCATTTTTTTGTTTACTCCAAGGTACGCCAAATAAATCACCTTTTTAATTACCCTGTCGTACAGTCAATCCATCAATCGTGTATCGATATGCAATTTTTTTTGTACCTTTGATTTTATCAACGCGAGTCGACGTTTTAATATATTATATTTAAAAGTCGTCCCGGAACTACTCAGGTAGTTTATCTGATTCAGTTCAAACTCTTTGGTGATAAAAATTAATTTTTTACTCTTGCCTAAATTCATTCCATTACCATCGTCGAATTAAAAAATCTTCCAGAAATTTATTTTACTGAAAATTTCCAACAACCACAAAATGCACCAACTCAAGTTGTTAAATTGACCGAATAATAAATAGAAAAAAAAATAAAATGAAGATTTTATTAATAAAATTTAAATTAAAAAAAAAATTTTCACCTGGTACAATGAGGGGAGGGAGAAGGGCAGAGTTGGACTTTAAAATGTCTCTTTGTGGTTCGTGCGAGAACCAATCAAACTGGACACAATTATGAAGAAGAGCTTCTCTTAATACCAAATACTCGATCATTTCTATAATTGGATTCTTCACCAAAAAATTTGATAGCACTTTGAATATAATTTGCACGAATGTTTGGCCACTTTTCATAGTTAGAAAGCTCTCTCTCTAGGTCAGCGTGAGTTCGTTCCTATCTTCGAAAATTTTCCATGAAATAATTTTTGAAAAATACTTTACCGTCCATAATGGTCTAAAAGCTGAATTTAGACAAAAAAAATCGCAACTTCAACTTTCGTGGGAAGTCAACAATGTCTTTGCAGGTATTTTGGTTGCTAATTTTATGCTTATTTGTGCGAGACTCCTATGATTATTTCGCCCCTTATGATAAGTTTTTTTCAACTTTTTCATTGATTTTTTTTCCAAATTAATTTTTGAAGCTCTATAATATATGTGATAGCTGCCATAACATTATTGCTATACTTGTTAATATGTGAATGAGTTATTGAGAATTTTTAGCTGAGTTTTTAATAAAAACGATAGCTATTACAGCCTACCTGATTTGGGAAGGGAAGGTCGGGGGAGGGTGGGGTCTTCAAATCTTTGCGTTTCAGACCATTTGTAATCATCTGGCAAATGTCCAATTTTTTGGTAAATATATATATATATTTTTTCCCGCACGCGTAGCACCAGCGAGTATTCATAAAATTCGCTCAAAATTTGGTGAGGAACTCTTCTTGAAAATGCGCAGAAGTGCTTTTTTTGTTTTTTCGAAAAATTTCAAAATGGCGGATCACTCAAATTTTGAGGGGGCTGGAGAAGAGGCAAATAGCTCAAATTTTTCGTTTTTGATCTCATATGAAAGAGTGAGTCACGGACACCAACATATTTAAATTTCAGCTTCCTAAGTGCATTTTGAGGAGAGTTAGCAAAAACCTGTTTTTGAGGAAATTGCGTTTTTTGTGTCACTCGCCTTGCGCAGGCGGGTGTGGATAAAATTCGCTCAAAATTCGGTGAGGAACTCTTCTTGAAAACGCAAAAATAGTTTTTTTGTTTTTTCGATAAATTTCAAAATGGCGGATCACTCAAATTTTGAGGGGGCTGGAGAAGGGGCAAATAGCTCAAATTTTTCGTTTTTGATTTCATATGAAAGAGTGAGTCACGGATACTAACATATCCAAATTTCAGCTTCTAAGTGCATATTGAGAGGAGTTAGATCAAAAAACGGCTTTTTGAGGAAGTTTTGAGTCATGAAATTTCTTGAATCTTCCATATCTCCCCACCAAATCAAGTTAAAGAGGTCAAATTTTGTGTGTGAGGTTAGTTGGTGACCACAATATGACCTCTTGAATTTGGATCAAAATGGATTCAAAATGGCGGATTATCAAAATTTTGAGTAGAGCTTGAGGAGCCTCAAGTTGGTAAAAATGTAATTAATATGAATTCATATGGTTATTGGGGATAAGTTGTATACTATATCCCGAATTCACTTCCATACATGATGTTGGAGGGGGAAGGCGGGGTTATCAACCTAAAATAGTGGTGGGGGTACAGGAGGGGTCGAAAATTTTTTATTGCTGTGTCATATGATAAAATGAGCCCAAGTGACAAACGTATTTTGATTTTAGCTTCCTCAGTGATTTTGGAGGGGAGTTAGAGCAAAAAACGGCTTTTGGAGGGGAAATTGCTGCAGGAAATTTCATGAATCTTCCATATCTCATCACCAAATCGGCCTAGAATGGTCAAACTTTGTGTGTAGGATTAGTTTGTGACCAGAATATAACCTTAAATTTGAGTCAAAATGGATCCAAAATGGCGGATTATCAAATTTGAAGATAATTTGAGGACCCTCAAATAGTTATAATTTGAGAAATATGTGTTCGCATGATTATTTCATGGCAAGAAATACTACATTTGTGCCAAATTCAACTTCTTAAGTGTTTTTGGAAAGGATAGGGTAGGGGTTTTCAGACTTGGTATTGGGTGTGGCCTGTAGTCATGAACGGTTAAGCAAGGTTATTAGTAAATCAAAACAAGCTCCATTAAAAACTCAGCTCCAGTAATGCGGCATGGCTGCTTACTTTTTTTTTTTAAATCGTTTTAGTTGAGTTTTTAATAAAAACGGTATCTATTACAGCTTACCTGATTTAAAAAGAACGATTAGGGAGAGTGGGGTTTGAAATCTTTGCCTTACAGACCATTCTTTGTAATCATTTGGAAAATGTACAACTTTTTGGTATACATGTAAGGTAGGTGTACCAAAAGAGACCATCCTTAATTTTGAAACCTCCTCACGTCTCCCTCCAAATGCTTGGAAAAAGTTGAAAATTTGGTGACGAGTACCTTGAACGCTCTAGCTTCAAACCAGGAGGTAGATTTTTTCTGTGAAAATTCCCTCCCCCATCATAAAAATTCAAGATGGGAGAAAGTAACCTCATTTGAAACACGTGTACTTCATGAGGCTACCCACTCCTCTCACCCTCGTTCTTAACAAGGCCATCCCTTTTTTATGCCTGAAATGACTGCAGAATTATGTTTTATCATAAGTAAAACTATTCCAAATTGTAATTAAGTATATTTAAAAAATAAGTACATTCTAAAAGACAAAACTGGTCGCAAAATTACGAGCAAAATTCACAGACAAAATTCTTCGGATTCCTTATGATTTCGTAATGTTCTTCTTGGTACTCCATAGCTGTTTTTGGTTTGTAGATTTTGATAAGGTAATGCAATGAACATCACTGACATATCATTGGAAAAGTAATAAAATAAGCTTTAATTTGATACATAATATACTTACCACAGATCAAAAATACGACTATCAAACCTTAGTTTCGAAGCGCAAAAATTAACAAAAAACGCCAGTTTTTCACAACAAAAATTTCGAAACGTTATCAGACATGGAAGAAAGAAATGAGCTCGACAACATTAATAAGGGAGTTAATAGGTATATTTTGGTACCGTCCTTCCTTTTTTTTTTTTTTTTTTTTTTTTTTTTGAACTGAGATATAACAAGGTGGCCACATTATGGTACATGGGGCCTGGTTTGGTACACCTACATTATAATCCATGTAAATTGCTCAATATTTAGTGACACTCTGGTAATTTTTTTCTTCTTTCAATACACCTCAAATAGCCGATCATTCAAATTCTGGATAGGATTGGAGTAGAGGACAATTGCTCAAAATTTTCAACATCAAAATATCCAAACTTCAGCTTCCTAAACGTATTCAGAGGGGAGAATCTTCTTAAAAAAATCTAAAAAAATAACATTTTTTACTCTTTCGATAAAATTCAAAATGACGGATCACCCAAATTTCGAGGGGAGGACTGGAGAAGGAACAAATAACCCAAATGTCTCGTTCTTGATCCCATACATGAATTTAGAGTGGAGTTGAAGCAGAAAATGGTTTTTAGAGGGGAAATTACAATCAGGAAACTTTACGAATTATCCGTATTTTTCATCAAATCAACCTAGAGAGTTCAAACTTTGTATACAGGTTTAGTTGATGACCAGAATATGACTACTTAAATTTTTAGTCGAAAGGATTCAAAATTACAGACCGTAAAAATTTGAGTACAACTTGAGGAGTCTCAAGTTGCTATAATTTGGAAAATATGGATTCATTTGATTGTTGGATGGCAAAGAATATTACATTTATTCTAAATTCAACTTCTCAAGTGGTTTTTGAAGGGATAGGGTAGGGGTTTTCAGACTTGGTATTGCGTGTGACCTATAGACATCAAATGGTTAGCAACGTTGTTTGCAAATCTGAACAAGCTGGAATTAAAAACTCAGCTCCAGTGATGAGGTATGACTGTTTACATTTTTTTTTTTCAATTCACTCAACGTGATTTCCCTCAATGGAATAAGTCTGGGCCTAAAACTTTGGTCAGGAAATTTTTGTAACAGTATAGGTGGAATTTTGAATTTTTCAAAAAATCAAAGAAGATAACAGGTCACAACAACTGTTTCACATACTTCAAACGGTGTCATAAAAATTTAACCGTCCAAGTCAATCATCATACTCCCCTCCCCTCCAAAAAATGATTTCAAAAAAGTAATTCTTGATCAATTGAAAATTTTCTTCGACCAAAAATCATAACTATTATCGTTTGAAGGCTAAAAAATATTTTAATCTTTAATTTCTTCGCAATTTAGAAGGCTTAAATTATTTATTTAAATTATATAACGTTTTCGCAAAATTGTCAATTTCGCTATTTACGAAAATGAATAATGAATGGATAATTTATAGGTCTCACACACAGTACAAGTTCGATTTAGACTCTTCAAGACTCGTAAAGTCGAAAAGAAAGATATGCTCAATTTTTACTTCAAAAAAGTTGTCCAAAAACAATTTTATCCTAAAAATGATGTTTTTCAGATGTTTCAACATCAAAAACCTCGAACTTTAGGAATCCCTGTGAGCGTATTTTGCCTTTTGAATACGTTCCAATAAATTACCCATTTGCCGGTTATTTAAAAAAAAAAACAAAATCGGTGTTTTTTCAAAAAAACTAAAAAGGGGTTTACCTCCTCCCTCCACGTTAACAAAAATTAATTTCATATTTTTTCGGAGCCTTTGAATGACAATATATGATTTCTGAGTGCAACAAATTTTTAATTCATAAAAACAAATTTTTGGAAAATTTGAAAACTTGGAGGATCTGAAAATTCAGTTAAGAAGATGAAATTTTAATAAACATTTTTTTAAAACCATATATCAACTAATATGACCTGCCCACTTCATGTTCAGGGACGTACCGAAAGAGGGGAGGGGGGAGCTTCCTCCCTTGGCTTTTGGAAAGTTGGTAAATTTGACCACTTGTGCAGTATTTAAATTTTTTGAAGACTAACAAGACTGTGTATCATATTGTTTCGTGGAGCAAAAAAAAAAAAAAAAAAAAAAAAAAGGTCAACAGTTGGTAAAGTTGGTAAAATTTTATGGTTTATGGTATTAGTTGGCAATGTTTGGTTTTCTCCCCCCCTGAAGAAGGTCTTCGGTACCCCTGTCTACTTTCCGTAAGAAAAATATTCAGCTACCCCAGTACCTACCTACCTCTCAAATACAGGGCTAAAATGACTCCCGGGCAAATTCGCCATTCTTACATCTCCACCCTACATACCCCTGAAGCGTAAAAATGTACAATTTTCATCATAATATTCAAACACGTTTTTCCATCGTATATCCGATCTCCTACAATTTTCCAAACATATTCCTCCAGTCGATATACAAAACGCCATAGAATACTTGAAATTACACAATATGCAATTAGATCGTTATCGCTCCACTTCTTACGTAACCTACAGTCGGCGCATATGTACCCGAAAATCCACCGGTCCAGGATACCCTGTAGACAATAAGCTATATAGTAGGTAAATAGGTGAATTAATCAGCATACCTGTAATATCCGGAGGCAAGTGCGATTGTGATTTAACCCATTCGTCTAGTATTTGTATATCGGATTTCTTCAGTTTGGGATTCTTATCGTACTCCTCTTTGGCGGAAATCGGGTGAACGGACATTTCTTTGATTTTAGTCGATTCTGGATACCGCATAAAAAAAAAGAAAAAAAAAATTCTTTATAAATACCTCGTTAACATTGGCTTATTTTTACGAAGCATCGGAACCGATGACGAGAAGGACCACGTGTTAATGGATTTTTAAATTGATCATTTTAAATTTGCAAATCACTAAAACTAACAACTCGGCGACCGCAAATTACTAGCTGAGATTTCGCCGATTCGGAGAAATTTCATTACTCTCTTCGAGCCAAACGTAATCACCAGAGGCTCCGAGTGATTGGCGATTTATTACGGAAAATTTACATTTATAAGTTGCGTCGGGGAAATAATTTTTTTTTTACACGTTCGTTTTTGTTTATTTTGATAAGAAGAGCGTGTAAGTTGCGCCAAAATAATAAGTAACCGTTATTATGTAAATAATTGCGAATACGAATGACACGACGAGTCGCCGAATACCGGCTGATGTCACGTTTTAACCTCTGTCGACATTTCGTATTTTTGTACAAATACTCGGCGATCGAATGATAAAGAAATTTTGACGCTCGATCTGTCCACGTTCACCTTTGAGGAAGACTTCGTAGATAACACTTAATATCCGAATACTGAAATACCTATTACTTACGCATAGGTGATTGTTCACTCGACAATTACACATTGTAAACGCATTCCCTCGTGTACTTCATCGCAGCTATACGACGTTGAATTAAAATATTAGCCATTTTTAAAATCAAATTAACGTTTAAAAGCTGTTTTAAATTCGCATCTGGCCTACATACGAGTCGGGTTAAAATTACGTGTCGTGACCGGCGCCTTGCACGCTCCAAACGCAACCTGCGCGACTCAACATTCCAACAGGATCATTTATCAATTACGTAATCGTTTCGAAACGCCGAGCTTTATACTTCGCTGCGACGAGTACACAAGAATCATTTGAACTTGATAGTATTTCCTTAGACAAACGAACGCACTCGGATACGCGTGAACACCATGGTCAAGTCTGCGTGAAATTTCGATTCATGCGCGACTACGCTCATACGTAACTCTTCCATTCATCCGTAATTGTTATAATTCCATCGAAACTCTCGTACTCGCTAATTTAATTGGGCACCGCGAGTTATACGATTGTAAACGCCTCTGCGATGGTATACGTCGCCAACAACTCCACATGGGTACTCGGAGAACGAGAATATTTCAGAGACCGAATACATTCAATTAAATGCTAATTATCGGTTCGATTCGAGTTGCCAAATTTTTACTTGCATCACACGCATACACAGCGTTCGTATCAGCGTGTACCAGCACGTTTTGGAATATTTAGAAAGAACGGTGGCTTTCTCTTGCGCCATTCATGAAGAATTGTACGCGAAACGCGCAACAATACGGAAATTGGTCGCGTGAAAATGGAATTTTTAGATGAATTTTCCATCCCAAACGACAGCTATTGGAGCCCATCGGCTGGTTTGGAGGGGAGAGGTGGCGAGAGCCATCAAATCTTTACGTTCTTAGTAATCACTAAGCACAATGTGTTATCTCTCCCCCACCCATTCGCTGACGAAAACCGATAAAGAAAACTAATGAAATAAATAAATCAAATTAAAATGATTAAAGCAAATATAATTAGCCATTCAACCTTTTTTCATGCTTACCCCTCGAACATGAAGTACATACGTGGATACCGGTCGCGAAAACTTAATTCAATAAATTGGTGTTTTTAGTAAAAGTAATTTTTATTCTCAAATTCGCCAATATGGCATCAAACGCTAACGGTGATTTTAAATTTCACAATTTAACCATTTAACTGTTTATAAATCTAATATATAAAATTCTCGTGTCACGGTGTTTGTATGTAATAAAATTTCAATGAAACGGCTTGACCGATTCTTATGAAATTTTGTGCGCATACCCAGTACGTCTGAGAATAGGACGTAAACTATTTTTCATATCACTAAATATTAAAATGGCAGATCAATCAAATTTTGAGGGGGGGGTGGTGAAGAAGCAAATAATTCAATTTTTTTGTTTTTGATTACATATGAATGAGCGAGTCAAGGACGCCAACATACCCAAATTTCAGCTTCCTAAGTGTATTTTGAAGGGAGTTAGAGTAGAAAACTGCTTTTCGAGGAAGTTTTGAGTTATGAAATTTCTTGAATCTTTCATATTTCCTCACCAAATTAACTTAGAAAGATCAAACTTGGTTTGTGTGATCGACCTTTTTAATTTGGATTAAAATGGTTTCAAAATGGCGGATCATAAAAATTTGAGTAGAACTTGAGGAGCCTCAAATTGATAAAATGTAATCAATATCAACTCGTATGATTATTGGTGATAAAAAGTATACTACATCTCCAATTCGCCTTTATACATGATGTTGGAAGGGAGAAGGAGGGTTATCAACCTTAAAAATGTGGTGGGGTACAAGAGATGTCTATAATTTTTTCTTGTGGCGTCATATGACAAAATGAGCCCAAGTGAATAAACTTCCTTGATTTCAGCTTCTCAAGTACATTTCGAAGGGAGTTGGAAATATATTTATATGGCAAAATAACGTTTGATGGGTCAGCTTGTAATTATTTTTNAAAAACGCGTCGATAGTTCGTCTTCGGAAATGGAAGGTAGTGGTGATTCGGTCAGGCCTGATAATTTATCTGTGCATTCGAGATTTGGTGAATCGAGAAAATACGATATATTGGGTCAGTATGCAATTCATAGCGTTATGCTTACTTGCTGAGTTTTTAATTCAAAACAATAGAATTTCAATGATACTGCATAGCTGCTTACAATTTTTTTAAACAGACATTTCAATAGAGCTGTTTATTTTAGGCGACTTCGAGATCTCGGAATATGAAATCATGAAAGAATTGATATTTTGTATGCAAGGAGTCGAGGGTAAAATTATCAAATATATGTCACTCGAGGAAGGCTTCCATTTAAATCCTTGCGTAAGCGTAATTTTGACTTTATTCCATTTTGAAATACTTACGGAGAATTTCAAACGAAAATTCATCGTATTATAGGTGAAAATAAATCAGCCTTATATATACGTCACCTGATGGAACTCGGATACTTACATAACAAAGTTATGCATTTCGTGAAAACGCTATTCACCGATGTTGGTACCGTAGCGCAAGGGTTAATGAATGCAGTTCGACGTGAGATGACTCAGTATTATCAAGCTTTAGCCGTTCTTGATTCGCAGGTATAATAGTATATTTTATCGGAGTATATAATAGTTCTCATTTAATAAATAACATGGTGATCAGACAACAAAAAATTCTTTTGTAGCTTAATCCTTCCCCAGAAATCGCTGACACCCCATTATCCGAAGAAGAATGTACCAAGTATAAGTTACCTTCGCTTAGTCAACTAGTTATGTGGTCTAGAAAGCAATTTCTGATCTTGCAAACATTATGTGATGTTCTACGTACCGTGCAGGATAAGAGAGGTGGACAGATTGTATCTGATTTAGCCTTTTTCGCCTACAACGGTAACACCGAAGCAAGAAAGATTGTGTTGCGTTTGTTATCCTCGGTAAGTACCACAATGAAGGTTGATCTTGTTTGTTATATATGAGTGGAATGTAGATTTATGATAATACAAGATACAGACACCCGCCAAAGAGCGGCTTTGAACACAATCATTGACATTGAGTTAATACGAAACAATCACTCTATAATATTCAAGGTAATAAAATTTTATAACCCTTGTGGTTGTGAAATTATATGACCCTTGTGGTGAAAGTTCACCTATATGTGATGTTTATTCTTCAATGGTTTTGGTTGATTTATTATAGCCTTACCTAGACAATAAAAAAAAACACTGTCTACGATAAGGCTATAGTACTTTCACAACACGAAGGACCCTTACTGTGTGAATAAGCTGGAAACAGTACCAGGGTTAAAAAATTTTATAACCCTTGTGGTGAAAGTTTTATTATTTATGTAATAACTTTCACAACACAAAAGACCCCTACTGTGTGAATAGACTGGAAACAGAACCGAGGTAATAAAATTTTATAACCCTTGTGGTTGTACAACTTCATATGATATAAAAAGATAAGTGTAGATCATACTTCATTCAGTAGTAGTATTATTAGTATTGTAAATGGTGAAGACCATTATAATTTGTCGGGCTTACTGTCTGTATAATGTGCTGTCTATATTCAGTATTATTTAAATAATTGAAAATAAAACGTAAAATTAATAACTTTTACACATATATAAAAAAACAAAATGTCCATAAAACGAAAAAGATCGAATAATATTAAAACCATTGTTGGTGATGGTAATTGTTTATTTGGATCATTATCTTATTGTATCTATGGTACTCACTTATCGCATAAACGAATGCGAAATGAAGTTGTAAACGAAATTGTAAATAACTGGCAGCATTACTAAAATATTGAAGTATTGTAACTTATAGGTACGAAGTATCTTATAAAAAATATAAATTTGTATATGCTTATTGGTCATAAATAAATCTTAAATGATGATTTTAGTAAAAAATTTTTTAAAAAAATGGGTAAGAAAACTGAGAATGAAGTTGAGCCGCAAGTATTAAAATAGTTTGATGATTCAAATAAAATATTTAAAATAATAAATAAATAAAAAAAAAACGTAAGCAGCCATGCCGCATTACTGGAGCTGAGTTTTTAACTGGGGCTTGTTTTGATTTAGTAATAACCTTGCTTAACCGTTCATCACTACAGGCCACACCCAATACCAAGTCTGAAAACCCCTACCCTATCCTTTCCAAAAACACTTAAGAAGTTCAATTTGGCACAAATGTAGTATTTCTTGCCATGAAATAATCATGCGAACACATATTTCTCAAATTATAACTATTTGAGGGTCCTCAAATTATCTTCAAATTTGAAATAATCCGCCATTTTGGATCCATTTTGACTCAAATTTAAGTGGTTATATTCTGGTCACAAACTAATCCTACACACAAAGTTTGACCATTCCAGGCAGATTTGGTGATGAGATATGAAAGATTCATGAAATTTCCTGCAGCAATTTCCCCTCCAAAAGCCGTTTTTTGCTCTAACTCCCCTCCAAAATCACTGAGGAAGCTAAAATCAAAATACGTTTGTCACTTGGGCTCATTTTATCATATGACACAGCAATAAAAAATTTTCGACCCTCCTGTACCCCCACCACTATTTTAGGTTGATAACCCCGCCTTCCCCCTCCAACATCATGTATGGAAGTGAATTCGGGATATAGTATACAACTTATCCCCAATAACCATATGAATTCATATTAATTACATTTTTACCAACTTGAGGCTCCTCAAGCTCTACTCAAAATTTTGATAATCCGCCATTTTGAATCCATTTTGATCCAAATTCAAGAGGTCATATTGTGGTCACCAACTAACCTCACACACAAAATTTGACCTCTTTAACTTGATTTGGTGGGGAGATATGGAAGATTCAAGAAATTTCATGACTCAAAACTTCCTCAAAAAGCCGTTTTTTGATCTAACTCCTCTCAATATGCACTCAAGAAGCTGAAATTTGGATATGTTAGTATCCGTGACTCACTCTTTCATATGAAATCAAAAACGAAAAATTTGAGCTATTTGCCCCTTCTCCAGCCCCCTCAAAATTTGAGTGATCCGCCATTTTGAAATTTATCGAAAAAACAAAAAAACTATTTTTGCGCATTTTCAAGAAGAGTCCTCACCAAATTTTGAGCGAATTTTATGAATACTCGCCGGCGCTACGCGTGGGGAAAAAATATATATACCAAAAAGTTGGACATTTGCCAGATGATTACAAATGGTCTGAAACGCAAAGATTTGAAGACCCCACCCTCCCCGACCTTCCCTTCCCAAATCAGGTAGGCTGTAATAGCTATCGTTTTGTTAAAAACTCAGCTAAAAAGCTAATATAGTATTGACTTTTGATTTTTTTAAAACAAAAAAAAAATCATATGTATACGTAAACGATGAAGTAGCATGACTCAAGTCACATCAAAAATATTTATAAAAATAAAAAGAAATACAGTAAAACAAAAGTAATCATTATAAGTCTAACTAAGGTGAAAGAAATAGGTATGGAAGATTCATGAAGTTTCCTGTAGTAATTTCCCTTCCGAAAACCATTTTGCCCCAATTCCGATTCAAATTCACTTGGGAAGGAAAAATCAGAATAGGTTCTAAAAACTTTCTACCTTTCATGTACCACCACTACATTTTTAGCTCGATAACCCCTCCTTCTCCCCTCCAACATCGTGTATGGTGGTGAATTGGGAAAATTGTATACTTATTATCCTCAATATCATATGGGTTTATATTATTATATTTTCATTAATTTGAGACTTGTAAAATTATCCTCATATTTTTACAATTCGCTATTTTGGATCTATTTTGACCTAAATTTAAAAGGTCATATGCTGTTCATCAACTAATCTTATACAAATTTCCACCTTTCTACTTTGATTTGGTAAGGACATATAAAAGAGTCAAGAAATTTTATGACTCGTAACTTCCTTGTAGGGGTCTTACAAATATTGATAATATCGATATTTTGTAATATCGACTGAGTATCGATACTAATCATAATATTGGTTGAGTATCGATATTTTTCAAATTTCTCTGTTATTATTACATTTAGGTTTGTTATCGTTGTAATTTGCAAATTTTGTTCATCTATACATTAATTAGGTCAAACCTAAAAAAATTAATTATTACCAAAATTGAACGAAGTTGGCGAACGACTTGTATTTCGCGTTCAAGACCAAAATAGGCCAATGAGGCACTCAAAGAGTCTTGTTTTGGAGAAAATGCTGGCTCCAAAAATATCGATATATCGATACCGAAAATTCTTTCAAAATAAGACCCTTACTTGAAAAGCTGTTTTTTGCTTTTACTCCCCTACAAATACTTTTAGGAACCGGAAATTTGGATATGTTGGTTTCTACGATACAGTTTTTGATATGAGATAAAAAACAGAAAATTTGAGCTATTTAATTTTTCCTCAGCCCTTCTCAAAATTAAAATTTTTACAAATTTGAGGCTACTCAAGTTCTACTGAAATTTTGATGATCCATCCATTTTAACTCAAATTCAAAAAGTAATTTTCTGGTTACGGAGATTAATTGAGGAAATATGGAAGATTCATGAAATTTCCTATAACAATTTCCTCTCTAAAAATTCACTTGGGAAGCTAAAATCAGAATAGGTTAGTCACTTGGGCTCGTTTTATCATATGACAACACAATGAAAAAAATGTTGACCTCTCATGTACCTCTGCCACCGTTTGAGGTTGATAACCTCTCCTTCTCCCCTTCAACATCATATATGAAAGTGAATTTGGCATATTATATACTTCTTATCCCCAATAATCTTATGAGTCCATATCAGTGGAATTGTTACCAATTTGAGCCTCTTGAAGCTTCACTCAAATTTTGATAATCCAGCATTTTGGATTAATTTTGACTCTAATTCAAGGAGCCATATTCCAGTGCCAAACTAACTACACAAATTAAGTTTGACCTTTCTGTATTGATTTGGTGAAGAGATATGAAAGATTCGAGAAATTTCATAACCTGGAACTTTATCCTAAATCAGTTTTCCACTTAAACATTCTTTCAAAAACAATTAGGAAGCTGATACGCCTCACTAATTTCTTCGTCTTTTTCAAGATAAGCAAATTATTCGACACCAAAGATTTCAGTTTTGACTTTGAGAAACAAGTAATTTAACTGTATAATGAATTGCCTACTTTCTAAATTGGAGTGATGACATAAAATTAGATTTAATGTTTAATAAGTTGTCTATGTGAAAAGGGAAGGTGGTTCTATGCTTTCATCTTGGAAGATGGAGTCTTGTAATGTATGTGGGATTTGAAGACATTTTCACAACTTTTTACCTACTATCTACCGCGTACAGATTTTGTTCTAATAAATTTTGCGTTTAATTATTACATAATGTTACTCGCTGGTTATGCAGAATATCGAATTGTCGACTCGTTCATGTCGGATGTCGAGTAATTTTCAATTCTCCATTTCAGGCTATTCAACCGTTCTACAAACAGATCTGTTACTGGGTTGTAAACGGAGAGATTATCGACACCCACGAAGAATTTTTCGTCAAAGCCGAAACTAATTTGGATAACGTAGAAGTGAGGAACACGTGGGATAGACAGTTCGTCTTAAGGTATATGTTCTTCTGAATGAATTGAAAATTGCGAAATCATGTATATTTATTCTGCTGTGTTTCTTAAGGCCTTCCATGATTCCGAAATACATGTCTTTGGAAGAAGCCAACCAGATCTTGGAAGCAGGCCGATGCATGAATTTCTTGCATAACGTATGCCGCGAACGACCTCCTTCTACTAAAGCGCAGATGACTTTATTAGAATTGGAAAAAAATAAATGTAAATTGAATCCTATTCTGTTTTTAAATTTAACCTTGGTCGGCTGAAATTTATCGTGGTATTTGCAGGGAACGATCCGATATCTTTAATTGAACCCGGTAGCCAAATATCTGAAGTAATCAACAAAGCATGTCGAGAAGTGTCGAAAATGGTATTGAAATCGTTGAACGAAAATTTCAAAATGCAAGTGCATCTGGAAGCGTTACGTAAATTCATGCTGCTCGGACAAGGCGATTTTATTCATTATTTATTGGAAATTATAGAGTACTTATTTATTCTTGAAATTCTCTTCAAATGAGAAATGTTTTGTCGGTATTTACGTGTTAACTTCAATGTTGTAGGCCAGATTTGAACAAATGTGTGGGCACGTTGCATACTTATAATTTAATGCGTTCGTTGGAAGACGCCTTACATAAGAGTAATGCTCAGTTCGATGATCCTCAAGTGTTGAATAAATTGTGCGTTAAAATGATGGTCACCTCGGAACGTGAAAGCGCCTCCGAAGCTTTTTGTTTGCAGTATAGATTAGAAGGGCCTTTGAATACGGTACTAATATCGTGTAATTTACTTATCTTACTGAAACAAAAAACACAAACTTGAATATGAACCTTTCATTTAGATGTTCAAATCGAGTCTTGTCGCTTATAATCGTCTGTTCACATTTATGTGGAGAGTTAAACGAGCCAATTATATGGTTTTGAAGATGTGGCGTGGACTAAAACTGCTCTACAAAGAAATCAATACCATTGTTCCAGGTAGGTACGAAATGACTATAGAAAAGGCCCCTTTTCGGGTCCGCCTAATTCCGAACTTCATTGCTCAAAAGTTGTTTTATGGTATGATTCCGTCGATAAGTTCCTAGTAAAGTTTTTGATATCAACCCCAATGAGGGCGGGTGGAGATCTGAAGCGTGACTAGGAAGCTTTTCTAAAGGAAAGAGTTGAAGACGGTTGCTGTGCTGTGTCATACCGAAACGTTTGCGGTTAGATGTAATTTAAAAAATAAAATAAAACGCGTTTGTGAACCGTGGAAAAATTTTTTTATTATTAATAATTATCAAAAACCAAACGCTTGAAAATGAATCCAATTTCCTTTATGATGATAATGATGGAAATAGAATATCGTCGTTCGCGAACGATTCTTTTGTAATATGCGGCAATTTGTTTGAAAATTAACATTGTACACTAGTCGTTCGCGAATGATTCATGTATGACATATTGACACTATTATTCAAAAATCATTTTGAACACAAATCGTTTGTGAACTATTCATTTGTAATATGTTGTAATTTGTTCAGGAATCGAATTGAACATGAGTCGTTCGCGAACGATTTAGTTGTAATGTTAAAGTTTGTTTGAATATTTTTTTGAATGCAAGTCGTTCGCAAACGACTCAAATGTAACATATCAACATTTTTTTTTGAAAATGACATTGTACAGAAGTCGTTCGCGAACGATTTAGTTGTAATGTTACAGTTTGTTCGAATATTTTTTTGAATGCAAGTCGTTCGCAAAGGATTCAAATGTAACATGTCAAAATTAAAAAAAAAATGACATTATACCGAAATCGTTCGCGAACGATGTAGTTGTAATGTTACAGTTTGTTCGAATATTTTTTTGAATGCAAGTCGTTCGCAAACGATTCATTTGTTATGAGGGGCTGACCGTTGAGTTATCAATGATCAGTGCAAAAATTTGTAATTTGGGAAAAATAGTTTTCAAATTCTTCATAACCATTTGAAATGATTTCAGTTCGATCAACTCAATAGAAATTAGATGAGTTACAAATTTTTGCGCTGGTCGTTGATAAATTATTAGTTCGCACGGGAATTCGTTCGCGAACGATTCATATCTAATATGTTTCAATTTTTTGAGAAATTAAATTCAGCATTAGTCGTTTGGGAACGATTTATATGTAATGTGTTGCAGTTTGTTCGAAAATTGCACTAAATAGTGAATACACGTCGTTTGCGAACGATTTATTTGTAATATGTCAACATTTTTTTTTTTTTTCGAAAAATACATTGCATAGAAGTCGTTTGCGAACGATTCACATATTATATATTGGCATTTATTCGAAAATCACGTCGAATATAAGTCATTCACGAACGATTCACTTATAATATGTAGCAATTTGTTGGAAAATTACGTTGAACGCGAGTTTTTCATAATTAAATCATTTGTAACATGTCAACATTTGTTCAAAAATTATTTTGAGCGCAAGTCGTTCATAAACGATTCACATGTAAAGTGTTGTAGTTTGCTCAGAAATCAAATTGAACTTGAGTTGTTCGCTAATGATTTGGTTGTAATATGTTTCAATTTGCTCAGAAATTACACTAAACACAAGTCGTTCGCAAACGATTGAAATGTTACTCGTCAACATTTTTTTTAAAAAAGGACATTATACAGAAGTCGTTCACGACCGATTCATATGTAATATACTGGCATTAATCCAAAAATCACGTTGAACACAAGTCGTTCGCGAACGATTCATTTATAATATGTTGCAATTTGTTCGAAAATCACATTGAATACGAGTCTTTTTTGAATATTTCATTTGTAAAATGTCAACATTTACTAAAAAATTATCTTGAACGCAAATCGTTCGTGAACGATTCACATTCATAATATGCTGCAGTTGGCTCGAAAATTACATTAAACACAAATTTATGCAAATGCGCGATGAGTGAAGATAAATAATTAGCTGCATATATGATTGTAATCAGTGCAGAAGGTGTATTTCGAAAAATCTCCTTTGTTTCGCTCCAATTCGTTTTTAGAATTGATTTTAATACTCTTTTGGATCAAATAAATCTTTTAGCATAATGCTCCGAGGTTCACCGCTTTTCATTCTGTAATGGAATCATTTTCGAACATAGGAAATATTCGGTTCACTGTTCCACCCTCTTATTGGAGGTTGAAGTGGAAAATTGGTGCTGGAAACTTGTCGTGAATATTGTGTACAACAACTTTTGGGTCATAGTTGCGAAATGTGCAATCCAAAAACGATCCATTTATACGCCTCTTTTAAGCCATTCTCGATTGATAGATTTATTTGGCGGATTCTATAATCTTGAGTATCTCGATATGTTACAGAAGCTAAACCGATTTTCACTAAAGCCAATTGTTTGATTATGGAAATGGTGAATTTCATTAATCATTTCCAATACTACATTGCCTCCGAAGTGGTCGAAGTGTCGTGGAGGAAATTCCAAAATGAAATTAGCTCGGTCGAGTCTCTCGAGAAAGTGTTACAAGCGCATAATTCGTTTCTAGAATCCATGCAGTCTTCGTGTATGCTCAATACCGAAGTAAATATTACGATTATTTCGTTATTCGTTAAATTTGTGCGAATGTCGAGTTATTTAATCAATCAATATTTGTAGACTGGTTCAGCTCAAGCTACGATGGCATGGCATATTAGAATGTTACTTGATTACGTTCAAGAATTGGTACCGGTCGTCGAAATATTCCAAACGCTATGCGAACACGAAGTAGAAAGGCGTAAAAAAAGGCAAGAAAGTATAGCGAAATTCGGAACCTCTCATCAAGACGAGGTGGAAAATAATTCTCACATGGCGCAGTTCCAAGAAGAATTGAATAAAGTAAAAACTAAATTCAAAGTGCTTACCAATCAGCATCAAGTAAGGCTATAATAGTTTGTAAATTTATTTAAATTTCTATAATGTAAAAAGCAATTAATACAAATTGTGTTATAATTTCATTTTTCAGGATAAACTGAAATCGTTGTTAATGCTGTTCTCCGAAAATCAACAAGAACATAATTTAATATTACTCAGTCACAGGATAGACTTTAGCGAATATTATAAACGAAATGATTCGCGACTTTCCGATTCATTAAAATTATATAAGTAATGTTAAGTGCCTACTAATGAACTGATTATATTTAATACAGTGCTTCGCATTATTTATTCAATTTATTTTTTATGTGTGTATTTGGCTTGTTTTTTTTTTTTTTATTTCATGTATTAATGAATTTGTTTGTTATTTTCTTCGTTTACTACCTATATCAAAATGCCTTTGCTAATTAATTAATTCTTTTTTAAAATTTATTTTACAAACGTTAGCATTTATAATGTCTTCCTGTTAGTGAGGCTTTTAACGTGCCATAGGCAAATTTTATCGTTTGCGTTCGTTAGAAATGTATTTCTATTGAAGCGGTAGACTCTGGCTTAACATTGTGTTTTAGTTTCACTCTTTGTATCATTCTTTTTATGTTATTGTCATGATAATGGTGAATAAATTTATATAGGATATATAGTTTAAGTAATTATTTTTGACTAATACATTACGGTAAGATACTGAGATGCATGAAAAGTTAGTGTTATAAGCAATACACTGGTTGTATGCTATTAATTCTTGTTCATTGCTTTAGAATCTTACGTCAATTAAATTTTAAGTGGGGAAGAAAAGAGCATGTGTCTCTCCCCAAACCGAGGACAATCTACCGGAATATGTTCCACTGATTCCGGGCCCCTTCCGCGGGGGCATTCTGGTGAAGTCCTGCGTCCAAACCAGAACAAGTAATCTCTAAATGCACCGTGACTTGATAGTGCTTGAAAAATGTGAAAATCTGGTGCCAGTGGCTGAGAAGTGGCAGATGGGATGAAGCTGTAATAGCTATCGTTTTCAAGTTGAAAACCCAACTAAAAAGTATTAGGAAAGTAGAAAATGATGAGAAGTATTCAAAATTCAACAAATTGTAATTTTCTGCCTTTATATTTGAAATAGGCAACTTGTTTGATAGTAGAAAACCACGAAGTAACATGCAACGTATTTGGGAGAATAGAAGATGCTAAGAGCTATTTGAAATTCAACAAAATGCCACTTTCTGCCTTGCTATCTAGGATAGGCAACTTCTTCGTTGTTCAAAAATGGCGGAAAAACTTTTTATTTGAGAGAAATTTTAGAAGAGTAGAAGATGGTGAGAGATGCTTGAAATTCGAAGCACTGGCATTGCATGCCTTGATTTGCAAGTTAGGCAACTTATTCAACCCTTGAAACTCTGAAATCAATGTTCATTTCATAGAAAGTATTAGGAGAATAGAAGGTGCTGAGAGGTTTTTGAAATTCAATTAACTGGTATTCGATGCCTTGATTTTTAAGCTAGGCAACTTGTTCGTCATTCAAAAACTGCAAAATCACTGCTCATTTTTAAGAAAGTATTAGGAGAATAGAAGGTAGTGAGAGGTGTTTAAGTTTTAAAATTTGACACACTAGCATCATATGCCTTAATTTGTAAGTTAGGCAACTTATTCAACCAATGAAAACTCTGAAATCACCATTCATTTGATAGAAAGTATTAGGAGAATAGAAGGTGCTGAGAGGTGTTTGAAATTCAAAGCACTGGCATTGTATGCCTTAATTTGCAAGTTAGGCAACTTGTTCATCATTCAAAAACTCCAAAATCACTGCTTATTTTGAAGAAAGTATTAGGAGAATAGAAGGTCGCAAGAGGTGTTTAAATTTTAAAATTTTACACACTAGCATTATATGCCTTAATTTGCAAGTTAGGCAACTTATTCAACCCTTGAAAACTCTGAAATCACTGTTTATTTGCAAGAAAGTATTAGGATAGTAGAAGGTAGTGAGAGGTGTTTGAAATTCAAAGCACTGGCATTGTATGCCTTAATTTGCAAGTTAGGCAACTTATTCAACCAATGAAAACTCTGAAATCGCTGCTTATTTGAGAGAAAGTATTAGGAGAGTAGAAGGTAGTGAGAGGTGTTTCATATTCAACTTGTTAATTTGCCTTTATTTTCAAAATTGGCAACCTATTTTAAATAACTATTGAAGAAAGTGCCTACTCCTACTTTGAAGGCAAAAAATGATATAATTTTCGTAATTTTAAGACCATCTAATGATTTCTATTTTCCTAATACTTTTTCACAAATAAGGAGCTACTTCAGAGTTTTCAAATGTCAAACAAGTTGCCTAGCATAAAAATCAAGGCATCAAATACCAGGTAATTGAATTTCGAACACTCCTCAGCACCTTCTATTCTCCTAATACTTTTTGAAAAAAACCAGTGATTTTTGAGTTTTCGACAGTTGAATAAGTTGCCTAGCTTGCAAATGAAGGCACAGAATGCCAATGTGATGAATTTAAAACACCTCTCAGCACCTTCTATTCTCCCGATACTTTTTGAAAATAAGCAGTGATTTTTGAGTTTTTGACAGTTGAATAATTTGCCTACCTTGCAAATGAAGGCATAGAATGCCAATGTGATGAATTTTAAACACCTCTCAGCACCTTCTATTCTCCTAATACTTTTTGAAAATAAGCAGTGATTTTTGAGTTTTTCACAGTTGAATAAGTTGCCTAGCTTGCAAATGAAGGCACAGAATGCCAATGTGATGAATTTTAAACACCTCTCAGCACCTTCTATTCTCCTAATACTTTTTGAAAATAAACAGTGATTTTGGAGTTTTTAACAGTTGAATAAGTTGCCTAGCTTGCAAATGAAGGCACAGAATGCCAATGTAATGAATTTCAAACACCTCTCAGCACCTTCTATTCTCCTAATACTTTCTTTAAAATGAGTAGTGATTTTGTTGTTTTTGAATATCAAACAAGTTGTCTACCTTAGAAATTAAGGCACAGAATGATAATTTATCAAATTTCAAATATTTTTCAACCTCCCAATACTCTCTCCTAAATGAACAGCTATTTTGTAGGTTTTTAGTATCGAACAAGTTTCCTATCTTGAATATTATGGCGGAAAGTGGCGGTTTGATGAATTGCGAATAACTCTCAATACCTTCTACTTTCCTAATACAACTCAAATAACCAGTTATTTTGGAAGTTTTGAGAGTTGAATAAGTTGTCTAGCTTGTAAATTAAGGCATAAAATGCTAATATGTTGAAACACCTCTCACTCAAATAAATTATGGTTTCAGAGTTTTCCAGTGTTGAACAAGTTGCTTAGCTTAGATATCAAGGCAGGGTGTTCCGTTGAATATCAAATACCTCTCAGCAACGTCTACTCGCCTAATATTATTATTTTTTTTTCCAAAAAAAAAAACAGCTATTTGGTAGATTTCTAGCATTGAACAAGTTGCCTATCTCAAATATTCAGGCGAAGATTAGCCATTCGATTAATATCAAACACCACTCAGCACCTACTTTCCTAATACTTTCTCTCAAATAAACAGTGATTTCATAGTTTTCATTGGTTGAATAAGTTGCCTAATTTGCAAATTAAGGCATACAATGCCATTGCTTTGAATTTCAAATACCTCTCACTACCTTCTACAATCCTAATACTTTCTTGCAAATAAACAGTGATTTAAGAGTTCTCAAGGGTTAAATAAGTTGCCTAACTTGCAAATTAAGGCATGTAATGCTGTTGTGTAAAATTTTAAAATTTAAACACCTCTCGCGACCATCTATTCTCTTAATACTTTCTTCAAAATAAGCAGTGATTTTGGAGTTTTTGAATGAAGAACAAGTTGCCTAGCTTAAAAATCAAGGCACCGAATACCAGATTGTTGAATTTCAAACACCTCTCAGCATCTTCTATTCTCCTAATACTCTCGATCAAATAAATGTTTTACCAATAAGCAAGTTGCCTAACTTGAAAATTAAGGTGCAGAGAAAGAATTTGTTATTTTGTCAATTATGAAACACTTCCTATTAGTCATTACCTCCTATTCTTTTAGTACCTTTTTCAAATTCACTGTTTCATCGCAGTTTTCACGTGCCCAATAACTTCAGCTCAATGCCTTCTTTTTAATAACATGCAACTCATTCCATTTCAGACATATTTTCAAGAAAACTCTTTGTTGGGGTGTTAAATAAATTGCCTAATTTTCAGAATTGAAGGCACGAAGTTGACATTCATTGCCAAAAAAGTTGCAAACAATGTAGCTGAAGGCATCTGTCACATAAACAAATCGCAATATTATCCTTCCAATGGGTTACAAATGTGAATGAGATGTCCTTTTTTATTAATTTGAGGGTTCGATTATTATTTTCTTTTGTCGCTTTTAGTCAACTAAAATAATTATAATTTCTCTAGGTTGGTGGAAAAGCTAAAAAATATTTCTTCCAAAATTTTTTCACCCTCAACTAAAATGTTCTAAGATATAAATATTTCCTACTAAGCTAATAAAAGCTTCAAAAACTACTCCAACAACGCAATAAAAAAAGAATTTATGTACAAACAAGTTCACTTCGTATAAAAACGTTCGTATGTTTAAATTAAGAAAGTAACATTACACATGTATTTGTAGCTTAAAAGAAAAAAAATCGATAAAAAGAATCTATACAAACTTAAATCCTAAAAATTGGACAATTCATAAGAGACCATTACAAAAGAAAAAAAAATCTTACAAAATAAAAAAAATTAATTGAGCAAAATGGTGGGATTTTCTTACTCCTACGAAGTCTCAATACATCAAACCAGGATGCATACCACTACGGTGAAAGAAAACATTAGGATTGGTCGACATGGTAGGTTCAACGGTGGTGTACATATTCGTTTCCAGTATACCGCTGCCTGCAAATTTAATCAGAACAATGTTTAAGAAATTTTCTCGCTCGTTAAACCGCCAAGATAAATTCCAACACCGATACCTGCTGTAGGATTTCTGGTATGCGTATGAGGTTGCGGGAAATAACAGCATGGGTAATAATGATGAGCGTACGTTGGCGGAGCGGCCACCAATGCGACTCGATCTGCATCAGGTATACATTGACTAATGGAAACACAATTTGCGACATTTTTTTACACGTAAATATAGGAAAAACTTACCCCGAAGGTGTTCAAAGCCGATGCTTGATGTTTGCCAAATGTATAAACTGGTTTCACTGGTTTAAAGTGGAAAAACGACGGCGACGCTGCTCTGCTTAACGTGCTAAACTTCTCTTCTCTGTCTTCGATGTACATGCCTTCTCTACCCATCGCTGCTAATTGTCTGCTTTTCGGCATAAACATGATTAAGAATACGATTATGGACGTTATGCTCAGACCGAACGCCAGACAAGCGTCGCGATTTTTCTCCAACACCATTAGCCCGCTAATCGCCCAGCCCAACCAGACTGGTATTACGCAGCACATGGTTATCGCTATGAACATCGCTTCTCGATAATTATCTCGTATGGTACGCGACTTCAACGATAAAACGGTCACCACTATTATCAGGAAGATCACGTATACTAACGACGTTAATATATGATGATAGGATACTTGACACGTCGGATATAAGAAACTACCCTGTGGAAAATATAAACAAATTTTCGTTAAATTACGCTTAGCATTAAATCGAAAAATTACCGACTCTTGCGCCACTCACCTGCACCAGTTTCGGAGGCGTATTAATCAACCACTGAACGTCGATGGCGATTTGTATGGCGACGGCGAAAAATAGTAATAAAGCTTGATAGGGCGCCGGCAAATAAACGCCGCCGTTCAAGCTGATCAGAAATATACATTTGACTAGTAAGGTTGCGAATATTAACGAATAACCGAATCCGATACCGAATCTGACTACGGCGCATGTGCCGATCGTCGGCTCAGCCGTCAATACAGCGCTGACCGCCGAACAGATGAATAAGCCGGTTAGTAGCATTTGTCCGAGAAACAAATGCCTTCTGCTCGGTACCGTTCTCCACGTTTTGCATAACACAAAAATCTAGGGTAAAAAAAAAAAAAAGTAAATAGATAAGATATGTGCATGATGTAGTCCAACATTTTCATAAAATCGAGGGAATGGGTAAAACATTTTCATAAAGACGGAGAGGGGTGAAAGGGAGATAGTGAGTTTATACACGTTATCTTAATTCATTACGAAGTTTAAATACATTCATTTCTATGTTCTAGGCTGCTAAATATGTGCATTCTTCATGTAGTCTTTATAGTGTCTTTTTAAGGACCCCATACCGCCCCTTCTATGGTTCGTGCAGAAAATGAATAGGAACAAAATTGTAGGAAATTCAATGAGGAATAACTTACTTCATGAGGATTTTTCTCGTAAAATTGAATCCTGAAGAGATATATGCGAAAAACATGTTTTGAGTCAAAATCGCCGAAATTATAAAATCCATTTATGCGTTCACTGTACTTTTTTTTTGAGGACTTCATTTTTGTTTCGTTTAATTTCAATTCTCCGACAATAACTCGAGTAAAAATTTGATCCATTGAATCTGAATTTGAAGGATAGGTAGAAGAAGCGGAGCTTAAGAGTTTTGCTACTTTTAAAGTAGGTCCTTAGGCAGAAAGTGAAGCTTCCGAACTTTGAAGGGTTTTTGGTTTTTTACAAATATCTCGGAAGTGAATGGTCATAGAGAAAAACGACTACAAACAAAGTTGTAGAAAATTTTATTCTCCACAACTTCAGTCCTATCCATTTTTCTTAAAAGTTCGCTGAAAGTTGAATTTTTGAACTTTGAAGCTTTTATAGTTTTTTTTTTTTTTTTTGAAATATCTCGAGAATGAAGCCTTAGAAAGAAAAATGAATAGGGAGTAGGTGGTGGCAAATTTCAAGCTCTATAACTTTGGTTCTTATATAATTTTTACAAAACCTCATAGTTTTGCGGAAAAAGGAACTGAAAGTAAAGAGTACAATAATTGGTACGTTATGTTCTCTGTAAGTTCGATGTTTTCATTCTCCGACAATAGCTCGAGTAAAACATGATGGATTCATTCCAAATTTAGAAGATAGCTAGATACTATGAAGCGCAAAAGTTCTATTGATTTTGAAGTCGATTCCTTCGTTGAAAGTTAAGCTTTTGAACTTTGAAGATTTTTTAGTTTTTTATAAATATATCGAGAATGAAGGGTTGTGAAGAAAAGTGTATGAGAACAAAGTTATCGGAAATTTTATTCTCTATAACTTTGATTTTCATACTTTTTCCATTAAAGCTCATAGAAAGTTGAGCTTTTGAACTAAGGATTTTATTTTCATAAGTCAAGGACTAGGGTAGTCCGAATTTCATTTTTCTTTTTTTTCTTTTTTTTTTTAATTGAAGAGACTGGGTCACAATAATACGTCACGAAAATTTTAATTCCATAACTTGATTTTTAAATCCTCCTCAAAATGAAATCAAAGTTTCAAAATTTTTAGCATTTTTAAAAAACGAATTTTCAAAAACTAAAAATTTCTTCAAGTTCCAAAGTCGTATTTTGTCATTTAAAACCTGAAGAAAATTAGAAGCACCAATTTGTTTTAAATTTAGGTTTTCTAAGCCATTTTTATATTATTATCAAAAAGCTACAACGCTCCAGAGTGAAAGTGGAACCCCGTATCACAGTAGATGAAATAGAATAGGGCATTTCCTGCACGAGGAATAATGTTCGGAAACGCACTAATATGAATACCCGTCTCCTGCTCAAACCAAGTTCAATATCGTTTCTATCGGAAACTCAGCCAATAAATAAATTCTATAAAAATTATATTATTCCATTACAACTCGATAAACTCACCTCGAAAAGAACTATAAGCACCATGGTAAGTATGGAAAGTATCAACAACGGAGGAACCCATATTTCCCTTCGAAATAAGCCATTTTGGTAAGGTACTGGAGATCTGTGAACGGAGACTGAAATAATGGAATCCGTTTGCTCGGTCGTTGGTAAACTGTACACCGCCGATGTGGGTACCATAAAAAATTCCGTACTCATTTCCAATCTGCTATGATTAGCAGCTCCGAAAAGCCAACCTTCATGAGCCATCGCTTCAAGTCAAGCCGACCATTTTCTGCAGCAAATAAAACAATCGTTCCGTTAATCTTCGGTAACCCGACACCTCGGACTCGTAAACGTCCGAACGTAAAAAGCCTCATTATTCATTTGGACGGCCGAGCCAAAGAGAAATAATAAATATACACGCGATACAATATGAAATAATATACCGGCCATAATAAGGTCTAGTCATAAAGTACCACTGCGACCAGTTAACAATAGCGCCGAATGGCCACAGCTGTACCATTCAATAACCTTAAGTATAAATGAGAATACCAACCACCGCCAGCAACATGTCCTCTATCAATCCTCCATCCATATTAACACTTTTCACTATTAATCGAAACCGACGAGCTCGCGTTACCATCATGCTTTTCGAGGCGATCACGCCACGCCTGGGTCTTTTCATTGTAAGCGACGGTAGCGCGGCGAGGGAGTTATTTTTAATTACCTATGGTTTGCGACAAAGGCTTGCGGGTCTTCTCATCGGTTACTGATACTCTACTACTTATTCTTTGAAGAATCCTTCTCGAAATGATACGTCGTCGTTGCATCATAATAGTAGGAAATGTACTCTCATGAAAAAAATTATCGATTATCGAGCCAATTCGACAAACAATTGGTCATGTTTTTAGCAGGTAATGGATATAATATCATCAATTTTTCAACAATCGCAAGAATATCGATGTTTCAATAATTGCTATAATATCGTTTTTTCAATGAACCGATAGAATATCGATTTCTCAATGATAGATAGAATATCGATTCCGTTAATAATCGATAGAATATCGATTCCGTTAATAATCGATAGAATATCGATTTTTCAACAATCGATACAATATCATTTCTCAATGATAGAAAGAATATCGATTTCTCAATAATCGATACAATATTAATTTTTCAATGATAGATAAAATCGATTCTGTTAACAATCGATACAATATCGACTTTTCAATAATCGATACAATATCGATTTTCAATGATAGATAGAATATAGAACTATAGATTCTGTTAACAATGATAACATATCAAATTTTCAATAATCGATACAATATGGATTTTTCAATAATCGATACAATATCGATATTTTTAAATAATTGCAATATTGATTTTCATAATATTACAATATCGATTTTTCAATAATCGATACAATATCGGTTTCTCAATGATAGATAAAATATCGATTTGTTAACAATCGATACAATGTCGACTTTT
>CM019754.1:39120006-39152699 GCA_009761765.1 Phenacoccus solenopsis | reverse complement strand
ATTGGGTGTGGCCTGTAGTGATGAACGGTTAAGCAGGTTATTACTAAATCAAAACAAGCCCCAGTTAAAAACTCAGCTCCAGTAATGCGGCATGGCTGCTTACGTTTTTTTTTTTTTTACTCTGATGGTGATCAACTTTGGAAATTTTTATTTCATTATTCGAGGCAGATCGAGATATGCTGTTTAAATATGGTATATACAATGTAGTACTACTAATAAAAAATTGACCTCCTTGGAGAGAGTAGGTGTGGAGGTGTAATGCAAAAATTATGAAAAACTCCAGAAAAAATTGGCCATTTTTTTCATAATTATTTTTTGCAAATCACTTTGAAAAATGTTCTATTGAACTTATAATTCAAAAATTTTTTATAAACGCCCATTCCATCCTGTGTTAGATTTTATGGCTGGATGCGCCCCTAGTTCCTCCAAAGACTAGACAAATTTTTGGTTTAAACAAATTTTCCATGATCATTTATTGGAAATTTTCATCCAATATTTCAAGCTAGGTAGGAATGTGGAATTAATGCTAGAATCTGATGTATAGAATGTAGTATTATTGATAAAAATTGGTGGTAGTAGAAGGCATGGGTGAGGGGAAGTAATGAAGAAGTACAAAAACTATGAAAAAAATTCAAAATTTTTCATGTCTTTTTGCTTATAACTTTGAAAACTGACTCATTGAATATAGATAAATTAAGCTTTAAAATTAATGTAATCATAATAAAAACAAAATAAAAATCATTTAAAAAAATTATATTCATCAAAAAAAAATTTAATTTAATTAAATTAAATAAAATATAAAGAAATTAAATTTAACAATAATAAAACCCCGTGTAAAATATGTTCATGAACCCGTATAGCATCTACCCCCCACCACCACCACACTACTCCAGTAGATGTCATCTAATGGTAGTCAAGAAGAGAAAAAAACGTTTTTTTAATCACATTTTTTTTCTCATTTATGTTAGCTTCATTCCGGATTTTTTTTCGAAATTGCTGCTGGGTAAGAAAGTTCTATTCACGATAATATATAGCCAATATAATTTAGTGTAATTGATGAAAAAATACTCTCAAGGGAGCAGGTAGCTGAGGAGAAATGAAAAAATTTAACCCTCTTCCTACTGAATACAGGCAAATGTTTCAAATTTTTAACCCTTATTACTCGAGTATACTAAACGATGTATGTATATGAGCCATGCATCAAAATATTCGTGTTAATAACACCAGTTAATGCCACTTTTCAAATTTTTGATGACGGTCTAAAAGGTTATAAATTTTTTGTAATAATTAAGGAAAATTTTTTGAACTGATGTTGAGGGTCTAGAGCCTTATCGAGTTATCATCGTGATGTGATGTGTAGTAAACACATTTTTCCAGTAATTTGACATAGGTTTTTTATTTGCAATGAGTAATTCTACGTCTATTTCTCGCTTTTATAAAAAACATCACCTTAAGCCTCGGAAGAGATATTTTCTATGTGTGACAAGAGTATTGATTTCTCTAGTTCGGTCTTAGCTCGAGTTTCTCTCCCTCTCGCCATAAATTCCATCGGATGGATTCGTCGAATGGTCATCCGTAGGATATGCGATACATCATATGATCGATAGCGTAATTTCACTCTGCTTTCCCGCCACCTCGCCATCGTGAAGCGCTGTGACACGAGCAATGCATTCAACACTTCCGGGCTAATACGATCAGCGTATAGTGAAACGCGAGAAATATTTATACGGCGATATATCATCGTACATACACATCTGGTTTACCATTAGGAATTTGAGGTTGAATCTGCGGTATACCGTTGAGCATAAACTAGTTTAACCGTAAAGTCGCCGTTCGATATGTTTGCGCTGTTGAGTTTTGAAATATTCTGGTTCTTTTTAATTAAGTTGCCAGCATTAAAGCACGTTTTTTTTCCTCCTTACCTTGCATCGAAGCCATCGGAGGTTAATATAGAAGTCAGTACGATTTTCCGCATCGGACGTGGGAATGGTCGGTTGAAATGTGGCTCGAATGGAGTAAATGTAAAACGAACCAACGCCGAAGAATAATGTACGTGTATTTAAATAATGGTTACATCTATTAGATTTATAAGTCGAACCAGCTTATAATATAAATCGCGCTAGTTGCGTATTACATGTTGCTCGCTTGTAGAGGTAGAAGAGCGAAAATTTCATTGTTAAATAAATCAAAATTAATACCAACACCGAGTCGTAGCAATATGTTGCGATGTAATTCGATAATGATACCTTTACGGTGATCTTTATCGGGGACGAATATAAATTGAAATTTATTTGAGACGCGGCGACGTGCGCGACCGACTATAACGATTGGAAAACGAGACGAGTTCGGGGGTTTAATTAAATCATCGAAATTGGAATTCCTGGGTACCGGCGCGAATAATTACCAATACGCGAAGGAGAAGCGGAGGTATTCGAAGGCAACGATCACGCGAATCTGCCGCAACAGTACGTCGAACGTCGTGCACGTCGTAATGAACTTCGACTCTATGAGATTATATCTGTTAATGAGAACGAGGATTTATCTTCTTCTAATTTTATTCGTCTTACTCGCTTTTCCGTCGGGCCGTATTCGTCGGCGATGGTATTTATACGGTGTTTTCTCGATTGTATGGGAAGTTCACTCCTATCTAATTTAGATTCCATCTACATTGAGCGAACGCGACCCGCCTATGCGGTAATATTTCTCGTTAGATGTTCGCACCTGTCCGAAGCCGGCCAAGCTCTATCGCTTAATTCGGCCGGATGCGTTATCGGGACTCGGGTACGCGGGTGGGTTTTATCAGATGCGGTTTTGCTACGAAAATATCGTTCCGACCAAACTAATATGTCGTGCGGTTGCTCTCGGATGGCCGTCTTGGTGTATTCTTTAAGTAGCGGTACCAGATCTGGAGGTATATTTATCTCGGCCGGCGGTACGTTCTCTTTGATGTTGGTCATGTGGTCTGTAAGTACCCGAAAAATTATACGAACGGGTATGCCAGAGTGCTCTGTAAATGGGATACATGATGCGTTAGATTGGTGCTAGATAAGAATGGAAGTGTACGTGAGCTTGTATGGTACATACCTTGGTTTGTACGAATTATTGTCGAACGAGTTGTTGGGAGCTTTTCGCAGTTGTGTCACGAATGGAAAACTGCATACGTGTGGGGAAATTCGAGTGTACATTCGCGATTGTTTTATTCGGTTACTATGGAGATTACGTGTATAATGTCGAGAACGCATGCCAATTCATAGCTATGGAGATTGTTAATCAATCGCTGTAGTTTTTTTTCTGTTACTTCGACCAATTATTTTAATGGGATTTGAATATGCTCATTTAAGAAACGCGCATGGGACAGTTTGAAATATTACTCCGGAATCTGAGTGAGTCGGAGTATGTTGGAAAAATTGGCTAGGAGCTTTGACTATATACTAGATAGACCGAGCTAGCAACAAGCAAATGCCAACCCAAAAACGGTGATACATTACACAGATTTTCTCAGAACACTCGTGACTAAATTCTAAATGCGCATGCGCAAATTTATTTCGCGCCAATAGTGCGGCAAGGGGACATCGATAGTACTGCTTAAAATCAGAATAACATGAATATGATAACGGACTTCAGGCATGCGCAACATATAAAGTTGCAACGAGTGTTCCGACTCTGATGCATGTAATGTTTCACCGCAGTTTTTCTACACGTAACTCGGTCCATCTAGTATATAGTCAAAGGCTAGGAGTCAAAATATGATTGAAGAGAATTTGGAATTGCTTATAATCATGTGTAGGGTTGTAGTTGATCTTGAAAACTGCTATAGAATTCATTAGAGTCGTTACGATGATTTTGGTGGGCTTGGAGGGAATTTAAAAATTGCTCGCCACACTTATGTGTGGAGGAGGAGTTGACCTTGAAAATCGCTCTGAAATTCACTGGAGTCATTACGATGATTTTGGTGGGCTTGGAGGGAATTTGAGAATTGCTCGCCACACTTATGTGTGGAGGAGGAGTTGACCTTTAAAATCGCTCTGAAATTCACTGGAGTCATTACGATGATTTTGGTGGGCTTGGAGGGAATTTAAGAATTGCTCGCTACACTTATGTGTGGAGGAGGAGTTGACCTTGAAAATCGCTCTGAAATTCGCTGGAGTCATTACGATGATTTTGACAGGATTGGAGAGAATTCAAGAATTTTTCTTCAATTATATGTGAAGTAGGAGTTGTAGTTGAGAATTTGGAAATTGCTCTGCAATCATGTATGAAGTAAAAGTCAACTTTGGCAACTATTCTGGAATTCAAGTCAATACGACGATTTCAGAGGGATTAGAAGAAATTTGAGAATAGCTCTGTTATCATGTGTAGAGTAGGAGTCAACTTGGAAAATTGCTCTAGAATTCAGTGAAGTCAATAAAATGGTTTTGATGGGTTTGGAGAAAATTTGAGAATTATTGAATAATCATTTATAGAGGTAAGATTTGATCTTGAAAAGTGCTCTGAAATTCTATAGAGTCATTAAAATGATTTTGCTAGGATTGGAGAAATTTGAGAATTAAGGAGAAATCATAATTATATAGAGTAAGATTCGATTTAAAAGTTACTCTGAATTCTTTGAAATCTTTGAATGATTTTGGTGGGATTGGAGAATATTTGAGAATTAATGAGAAACCATAATAATATGTAGAGTAAGATTCGAACTTGAAAATTGCTCTGGAATTCTGTAGAGTCATTAAAATGATTTTGGTAGGATTGGAGAAAATTTGAAAATTACTTCACAATTATATGTACTGAAGGGATAGACTTTGAAAAGGTAAGATTAAGCGGAATTTAAGAATTCCTCCGCTACCATATAATTTAGAAATACACCTTGAAAAGTTAAGGCGGGGTGGGGGTATTTAGAAATTGCTCCGCAATCATATGTAGAGTGAGAATAGAGCTTGAAAATTGCTCTACAATTCATTCAAGTCATTACAATGATCTCAGAGATATTAAAAAAAAATTGAGAATAATTCCGTAATAGTGTGTGGAGTAGAAGTCAACTTTGAAAATTGCTTTGGAATCTATATAGTTGGTGGGATTGGAGAAAATTTGATAATTGTTTCACAATCAAGTGTGGTGTAGGAATAGATCTTGAAAAGGTGAGATGTGGGTGGACTGAATTCAAAAATTGCTCCGCAATCATATGTAGAGTAGGAATGGACATAGAAAATTGCTCTGGAATTCAGTAGAGTCAATAAGATAATTCCGTAATCGTGTGTGGAGTAGAAGTCGAATTTGAGAATTGCTCTGAAATTCTGTGTAGTTGGTGGGATTGGAGAAAATTTGAGAATTGTTTCACAATCAAGTGTGATGTAGGAATAGATCTTGAAAAGGTGAGATGTGGGTGGACTGAATTCAAGAATTGCTCCGCATCATATGTAGAGTTGGAATGGACATAAAAATTGCTCTGGAATTCAGTAGAGTCAATAAAATAATTTCAGAAGGATTAAAAAAAAAATTGAGGATAATTCCATAATCATGTATGGAGTAGGAGTCAATTTTGAATATTGTTCTGAAATTTTGTGGAGTCATTAAAATGATTTTGGTGGGATTGGACTGATTACAGGGCATTTCCAAATTGTTCTGGAATCATGTGTAAAGTTCGAAAAGACCTGGAAAATTGTTCTGGAATTCAGTAGAGTCCACTATGATTTTAGAAGGATTGGAAGAAATTTGAGAATAGTTCTATAATAATCTGTAGAGTAGAAGTCAACTTTGAAAATTGCTTTAGAGTTTTGTAGAGTCAATACGACAACTTTGGTGGGATCAGAGAAAACTTGAGAATTGAATAAAGTGCTCTGGAATTGTGTAGCGTCATTAAAATGATTTTGGTGGGATTGGAGGAAATTTGAGAATTGCTTTGCAATCATATGTATAGTTAAGACTCGAGCTTGAAAAGATGAGATTACAGGGAAATTCAGAATTGCTCACCACACTTATGTGTATAGTGGGAATCAACTTTGAAAATTGCTCTAGAATTTCATATTCAATAATACGACTTTGGTGGGATGGGAGAAAATTTTAGAATTTTTGAGAGATCATGTGTGGAGTAATATTCGACCTTGAAAATTGCTCTAAAATTGTGTAGAGTTGTTAAAATGATTGTGGTGGGATTCGAGTGTTTGGAGGGCATTGGCCAATTTCTTCACAATCATGTGTGCAGTAGGAATAGACCTTGAAAATTGGTCTAGATTTCAGTAGAGTGATTGCGATGATTTTAGTGGGATTGGGTGAAATCGGAAAATCGTCCCATAATCATGTGTGGAGTAGAAGTGAACTTAGAAAATTGCTCTGGAATTCAATAAAGTGAATTCAACGATTATGGTTGAATAGGATGGAATTTTAGGATTGCTTTTCAGTCATGGGTGGAATAGGAGTTGACCTTGAAAATTGCTCTTGAATTCAGTAGAGCCATTATGATGTTTCTATCAGAAGTAAAAAAAAAAATTCCTCCTAAGCATCCTTTGCTCAATTTCGATGTCAGTTTTTTGTTGAAGTCAATTTTTGACTTCTGAAGCAATTCATGACTGGTGCTAAGTTTAAGTGACAGTGAAATGAAAATATCCACAAAAAATGAAATTAGCTTTTGAGGTAAAGTGCGGTTAAAATTATCAATCAGTATCTAATTAATCTTTAAAATCATTGAGCGGTGTTTTCAATAGTAGCTTGTTCAGATTTGCAGTTTTTACATCCGCACCTAGAACCTCGACCGAAAGTCCGTACCAGTCCTCTCGAAAATCACCTGATAATATGAATTGACGTGTAGTAGTTGTTGTCGAAAAGAGTCACGGGACCCCATATTTATTAGATTTTAGCTATTTGAAGCTCCTCAGTCTTCCTCAAATTTTAATGAATTGATATTTTCGATGCATTTAGAATCCGTTTCAAGTCAAAATCAAGTTGCTTTCAAGGCTTAAGCTTCAAAGGAACGATAAGCGATTCGCATCGCCGGATAAGTCTGCGTAGATATACGTTGCGGTTTTTGAGGTTTCAGCTAATAAGATGGCGTGGTGACGTCGTTGCGTCTCCATACGTGTGATAGAGAAGTTGATATTAGATGCAATATCTGTTAAAATAGGAATGTTAATAAGACACTTGGAGATTCCGCCCGGTATGAGCGGTTGTTGGTGTACTATTATGTAGTTTCGCCGATACATACAGCGCGGGCGAAAAGGGGCAGCTGAGATAAATGGTAATACGCGCCGGTACTTGTGGTGTTATTTTACGCGATATGACCTCGCCGCAGCTGAGCCATTCTGTGGCCATCTTTGGCTGGTTTTTATGTATATATCGTACGTTATTATAAAGCGAATGGTGGAATGCGGTGAATTCTTTTAATTTAAATTCCACACGATAAGATAAACGATAGCGCGGCGTGTTTCGCGCCAATACCAATCGCCAGTCTTCCCCAAAGGAGCGACGGTGTGTATAATGTTACGCTATGTTGACGAATCTGCTAGTTGGACCGGGCGAATCGTGTATACAATGTCAATGTTGGGTAAAACGATACACGGAAAGCGATATTCCGGATATGTTTACATTTGGTGGAATGTTGCACTACTCTGTGCTCAGCGGCGAGTGAAACGTGGCGTGGTTATCTGTACCTTCGGGCGATTCGTTTTATAGCTTCGAAAGCTATTAAAAAATCGAGACGAGCAACAAAAATGAAGAATATGCCCGAAATGTGTTGATGCCTAGGTTCGTGTCAGCGTGCTGTGTGACGTCCATTATCAGGTGTCGGCTGAAATTGAAGGCCTTTTCGATAACAATAGACTGGGTATTGATTTTTTGACCTGATTTCCATTTAAATCGATCCGATGGAGTTGAATCGCTCGCGATTTCAACTTTCTTTTTATACTGGACAGCGGCGAGGAGAAGGACGTCGATGATAAAATCGTATTGAATTAATTATACGCCGTCATAAACGCCTACGAATGGTGAAATATGTGTACGCTTTTTAACAATAATCGTGAACCGGTTCGTCAATCATCGAGTCTACCGATCAGGGTTAGGAGAGAATATGGAATTTAATTATCAAGCTTACTCGCCGATTAAATGATAAGTATGGAATTGCATGCGGTGTGGGTTCGGCGAACTTTCGCCCTTCAGTCGGTAGCCTATTATTAGGTCCTTGTGAGACATTCCAGTAAAGGTTGTGCGGCCTTTGGATGCCGATGGTTGAGAGGCCGAGCTCATGTGCAGACTATGAAGAAGGTAGAAAAAGGCTATATTCTTGGTATACTCTATAAGTAATTCCCAAATTTGAGTAGAAATTTTGAGCATATCTTTGACGTGTGCGGTATTATTTGGTGCAAATAGAGATGAATTCATATCAGTAACCATTGTGATTTTTTGTGCAACTGTTATGACCTTTTTTGTGGGATATTGTCAGGATGTGCTGCCCCCTGCGGAAAGCATCCCATCTACTCTAACTCACGCTACTCGTTGTCAGGGCCCTCACTACTACTGATATCGATTGAAATGTATTGTGTGGTGCCGAATCCCATCCTGTGGTTGATCTTCCATTTTCGTCGTTTCATCAAGTCCTACTATCTCATCAGTTTTATGCTCCAACAGCGAAAAAAAGGATATAATTTTCGCATTACTGGAGGCTTGAAGTCTAATTCATTTTCTTTAGACTGCAGGACTCCCCAGGTCCATGATAAGATCTTTCAAAATAATGACCTACAAATGTATATAGTATTCATTATTAACATGAATCATAGAGTGTTTAATCTATTTGTATAGATGATTTTCCATCATGACCTTGTATCATTTCTTATAAGCTTGGCATGTTTGGACAAGCGTAAATCTAAAAACCTAGAGCAGTTCCTGAGTGGAAGTCATAGAGCTGTTCAAACTTCGTATTTTTAATGTTTTTGTGTGGTGTGATCACTGACTCTGGATGATGTCTAGAATTTGAATCGGAGTTTGTGTCCAACTTCTGTTCTAAGTGATGTCAGAGTTGTAGTTAGCTTTTGAATGATAGGCACCAGAGTTCTGCACGAATATATCCCGATAACGAATATACCCGGTTTTTATCCATACCGTTTGTAGTACGAGTATTCGGATAAAACGGTTAACGAATACGGATATATCCGCTTTATATCCGTTCGTTATTCGTATTATTCATACTCACATTCAACTCAAACTTATATTTCTACGACTCAGATTTCTAACATGAATGAGAGATATACTTGTTACAGCACTGTTCCATATAAAGATGGTCGCGAATAGATAAGGATGAGTCATAGATAATACAACTTTTCTGCTTTTTCATTCTGCTTCTTTACATTTTATTAGTCCATAGCAGTGTTGTAGGAACAAACCAAAGAACGAGAACGAAGAACAACAAGAACGGAGAATTTTTATTGTACCTGAGGAACAGGACCAAGAACGAGAACATAAAAGTGATATATCTGAAGAACAAAGAACAGAACGAGAACAGAATATTTTCAAACTGAAAGATCAAAGAACAAAACGAGAACCAACTAATGAACAATGTTGAGGTACAAAAACAAGAACAAGAACGATGTAATTTTTTGTTGTTCTTCGTTCTTTTGAAAGTTCACGATTTATTATAAAATTAATAGATATCATGAAGGGAATAAGAAAATAAGAAATTTATACTTGGGCAAGTGCTACATACCCATATAAGTATTTTTTTTTTAATTATTAGCTTCAATTAATTGATTTTCAATTTCAACAACAACATTAACTGTAAACACGTTATCAAAAAAAAGAAAGAAAGAAAGAACAAAAGAAAAGTTGAAGAACGAGAACAGAACGAAGAACGAACAAGAACGAGACCATAAAGAATTGAAAGAACAAAGAACAGAACGAGAACAACATTGTAAAGAATTAAAAGAACGAAGAACGGAACGAGAACAGTTGAAACATTGAGAATAAGAACGAGTCAGGAACAGGATCAAATGACTGGGTCTTTCCAGGAACGAGAACAGGAACAAGAACAGACCTATGTTCGTTCCTACAACACTGGTCCATAGTATTCGAAGTAGATTCAAAGTGGCAGAATGTACAAATTTTGAGGGTAATTTGGGAGCCTCAAATAGTGATAATTTGAGGAATATGTGTTCATATGAATATTGGATGGAAAGAAAAACCAAGTTTGTCCTAAATGCACCTTTTAAGTGCTTTTGGAAGGGATAGGGTAGACTTTGTATTGAGTGTGGCCTACAGACATGAAGGGGTTAGCAACATTATAAGCAAACCTGAACAAGCCCCAGTTAAAAATTCAGCTCCAGTAATGCGGCATGGCTGCTTACTTTTTTTTTATATATATATAAATTTCCTGACGTCATTCCAAAAATTTAAGCTATCCGTTCGTCTATGCACCACAAAAAAAAATCTAAATTTTATGAACCCCTGAACATCCCTTTGGAGAAGTGGAAACTCATAACTGCCCTAGAAAAGTACTTCCCTGATCGCCGAATCCATATTAGAGCGTATTTCAAATAATGAAAATTTGGGAACCCCTGTAGATCAATTTTTTGGCCAACACAATAAGGAACAAAAATTTGAAATAAATTTCCTCCATGATAAATTTTGAAACTACCTCAACATAACTTTAGAACAAAAAACGAAAATACAAAAATACAACCATTACGGATATATTACGGATACATCCATATCCGTTAACCGGATATATTTTAAACGGATAAAACGAATATATCCGTATCCGTGTGTTTACGGGTATAACCGTTTATCCGTAACATCGTATCCGTGCAAAACTCGGATACGCACCCCTTAATTTCAGTTCGACTTTGGATTTAAAGTGGAGTCTGAAAGTATGAAATTAGAACCAGTTCCGTTTCATTTTGAATCCAAATCCTCAGAAAAATGTAAAAAAAAAATAAAAAATAAATGTAAGCAGCCATGCCGTATTACTAGAGCTGAGTTTTTTAATAGGGCTTGTTCAGGTTTGCAAATATTATTGCTTACACCTTAATACCCCCACCCTATCCTTCCCAAAACCACTAAAACAAATGTAGTTTTTTTTTTTATATGGAATAATTCTATGAACACATATTTTCCAAATTATAACTACACTTGAGGCTACTCAAATTGACTTCAGATCGTTGAGATCCACCATTTTGGGTCTATTTTGAATGTTATATCGCTATGCCTCTACTCATTTATATCGCTATTCTCTCTCTGCTCATTTAATTATTCTCATTTTATTATTTTATCAAACTAACGTCATTTCCTGTTTTTGCTTTTCTGTTAAATTACCAATATTCATTCTTATCTTATCTTTTTTAAATTGAACATTTTACTTACTTGAACTTCCTGTTTTTGTTTTTGAACTTACTGATAAGAATATTTTTCATTTCCTGTTATTGTTTTTCTCAAACTTTATTAAGTGATAAAAAACCTGTTGTAAAATGAGAGAAATGTACTAAGAAATTAGTGGCAGTTAGTAATAGTAATCGTTCAGTTCAGTTAGTGAAGAGTTAATAAGTTAACAGTTCTTGTAGTTTTTACAAACGTAATAAAAAGTGAATATTATGTAATTTTGTATGATAAAAGTTCGAAATTGCTTCGCGTGTTAGTTTGTTTACGTATTTGTAACATGAAGAACATTCAAGACGTCATATTTTGGTCATCAACTAATCTTACACACGAAGGTTGACCTTTCTGGGTCAATTTGGTGGCGATATATTGAAGATTCATGAAATTTCCTGCAGCAGTTTCTCTTCAGAAACAGTTTTTTTGCTCTAACTCCCCTACAAATTTACTTAAGAAGCTAAAATCTGAATAAGTTACTCACTTGGGTTTGTTTCATTATATGACACCGCTATAAAGAACTCCCGACATCTCGTGTACTCTTATCACATTTTGAGGTCGAGTACTCTTCCTTCTCGCCTCTAACATCACATATGAAGGTGAATTGCGGATATATTGTACTTCATCTCCATTAATCATACGAGTATTAATTACATTTTTACTAATTTGAGGGTTCTCAAGCTCTACTCAAATTTTGATAATCCGCCATTTTGGATCCATTTTAATCGAAATTCGAGATGTCATATTCTGATCACAGACTAACGCCACACACAAAGTTTGACTTTTGTAGGTTGATTTGGTGAAGAGATGTGGAAGATTCAAGAAATTTTATGACTCGAAACTTCCTCAAAATGCTGTTTTTTGCTCTACCTCCTCTCCAAATGCACGTAGGAAGCTGGAATTTAGATATGTTGATGTCCGTAATTCACTCTTTTGCTTGAAATCAAAAACAAAAAATTTGAGCCATTTACTCCTTCCCCAGCCCTCCCCAAAATTTGAGTGATCCGCCATTTTGAATTTTATTTAAAAAGCAAAAAAGTAATTTTTTTTGCATTTTTAAGAAGAATCTTTCACCAACTTTTGAGCGAATTTCATGAATATCTGCCAGTGCTGCGCGTTGGAGAAAATATGACCTCTCGTCACACTCGTAATTTTGATATCCTCTGTAGCTCTAACGGTGAAAGATCTCGTTTTTACGAACTGATTTCAGCATTTTCAAATACTCTTTACACATCATTAATGCTATCAAATTAAAGCGATATTTAATTAAATGTTCCGCTGTTTGGCGTGTTTAAGGTACATTAAGTAAATCACCCAATTATATAGATGCCTCAGGAATCTCGATTGTATTATAACGAGAACGTGTATTTAGGAATTTAGGAAGTTATGCGTTCGTAAGGCTGAGTTGGTTGTTGGTATTTTCAACGCTTCTATTCGTATATTTTATAATAGCATTAAAGATGTAATTCTGGATACTTTTATTAATACAAAAAGCTAGGTTTATACAATCGAGATATAATGGTGGAAGCAATTTCGGTAATATCTTGGGTAATAAAAAAGTCGACTATCGCGTCGAGCAGAAGCTGAAAATGAAATTTGATACGTTTGGACGGCTTGGCATGAGCAATAAAATTACTAGGCTTTTAATGGGTTTCGGTGTCGACCGGTATGCCGGATTAAAGATGAAAACATTAACGCGAAAACGCACGGTGGACAGGTAGAATAAGAAATTATTTACAACCTTAAGCGTTGAGAATAGTTTAACGATATGAATGAGAATCGAGCTAGATAGGAGGGAGGATAAGGGTTTGAAAAATCTGCTATTATAAGTTATAATAATATCGCGCGGCGCTCTAATGGCGAAGCCGTGTTCGACTGTTCATGTGCCGTATGATTAATTAGGGCGATATTTGCCTCGTAACTAGTTGGGTGTGACTGCGGTACTGTATGAGACGAGTTTGTACGCGCAGATATGAAATATCGAGTACTTTTTTTGTCCCGTTGGCCATCCAAATGAAAGTGGTACTTTCGTTTTTTTTTTTTCTCGCGTCGACATTATATTAATTTACGACTCGATTTGCGCCGTAGGTGGAACCAGAAGGTACATCTTCTTTGCCAGCAGCCAGTAAAGCTTTATTCCTCGAAAAAGTACGCCAATCCAATGCAGCCTGTCAGGGTGGTGATTACGCCAAAGCTGTCGCCTTGTATACCGATGCGCTTCAGTTGGATCCGGCCAATCATATATTATACTCGAACCGATCCGCCGCCCATCTTAAAATGGGACAGTTCCAGCAGGCACTTCAAGATGCCACCAGAGCCAGGGATCTCAATCCGAAATGGCCGAAGGTATGTATAGCTGAAGTTTATTGTCATAGTCCATTATTTATTTATTATCACATAAAAAATACCTATATGCGCAATTGTGCATTAATAGAAATAGAAAATATTCGAGGCACCACAATAAAGTATGTGGTGTATGAATGTGGATGTTGGTACAGTAAATATAGACATTTAGGTGGAAAAAATCTTCCAACATGGATTTTTTTCATGAATATCTAGGAAACGATTACTCGAAGAACTTACCTAAAGCAGAGGCGTATTTAGGCATGGGCAGAGAAGGGCAGCTGCCCATGGCGGCAAAATATCAGGGGCGGAAAATTTTGGTTTTTCCAGCTGTTTTTTAAATGTGAAATATATTATGACGATTTAAAAAAAAATTATGGTAGTCAGATGGATGAACTTATATCATTCAGAAATCAGTTTGAAAAAAAGATTATGAAAAATTGAAAATTATAGTAAAAATGAAAACTGTTTTTGTTTTCGGCTGAGTTTTTTCAACTTCAAAACGATAGCTATATAATTTTTTTTCACGCCTAGCTCCGGCAGGTATTCGCATGAAAGTTGCTCAAAATTTTGTGAGAGACTCTTCCTAAAAGTCTAAAAACATTCCTTTTTTGTTTTTTCGATAAAATTCTGAGGGAGGCTGGAGAAAAGGCAAATAGCTCAAATTTTTTGTTTTTGATTTAATTTATGAAAGAGTGAGTCACGGAGACCAACATATCCAAATTTCAGCTTAAGTCATAAAATTTCTTGAATCTTCCACACCTCCTCACCAAATCAATGTAAAAAAGTCAAACATTGCGTGAACGGTTAATTAGTGACCAAAATGTGACCTCTTGAATTTGGGTCAAAACGGATACAAAATGGCAGATTATCAAAATTGGAGTAGAGCTTGAGGAGCCTCAAATTAGTGATGATGTAATTAATATTAATTCATTCGATTGTTGGAAATTGCGTTTTTTGTGTCACTCGCTTTGCGCAGGCGGGTGTGGATAAAATTCGCTCAAAATTCGGTGAGGAACTCTTCTTGAAAATACGCAAAAATAGTTTTTTTGTTTTTTCGATAAATTTCAAAATGGCGGATCACTCAAATTTTGAGGGGGCTGGAGAAGGGGCAAATAGCTCAAATTTTTCGTTTTTGATTTCATATGAAAGAGTGAGTCACGGATACTAACATATCCAAATTTCAGCTTCCTAAGTGCATACTGAGAGGAGTTAGATCAAAAAACGGCTTTTTGAGGAAGTTTTGAGTCATGAAATTTCTTGAATCTTCCATATCTCCCCACCAAATCAAGTTAAAGAGGTCAAATTTTGTGTGTGAGGTTAGTTGGTGACCACAATATGACCTCTTGAATTTGGATCAAAATGGATTCAAAATGGCGGATTATCAAAATTTTGAGTAGAGCTTGAGGAGCCTCAAGTTGGTAAAAATGTAATTAATATGAATTCATATGGTTATTGGGGATAAGTTGTATACTATATCCCGAATTCACTTCCATACATGATGTTGGAGGGGGAAGGCGGGGTTATCAACCTAAAATAGTGGTGGGGTACAGGAGGGGTCGAAAATTTTTTATTGCTGTGTCATATGATAAAATGAGCCCAAGTGACAAACGTATTTTGATTTTAGCTTCCTCAGTGATTTTGGAGGGGAGTTAGAGCAAAAAACGGCTTTTGGAGGGGAAATTGCTGCAGGAAATTTCATGAATCTTCCATATCTCATCACCAAATCGGCCTAGAATGGTCAAACTTTGTGTGTAGGATTAGTTTGTGACCTAAATTTGAGTCAAAATGGATCCAAAATGGCGGATTATCAAGATTTGAAGATAATTTGAGGACCCTCAAATAGTTATAATTTGAGAAATATGTGTTCGCATGATTATTTCATGGCAAGAAATACTACATTTGTGCCAAATTCAACTTCTTAAGTGTTTTTGGAAAGGATAGGGTAGGGGTTTTCAGACTTGGTATTGGGTGTGGCCTGTAGTCATGAACGGTTAAGCAAGGTTATTAGTAAATCAAAACAAGCTCCAATTAAAAACTCAGCTCCAGTAATGCGGCATGGCTGCTTACATTTTTTTTTTTTGAGATATGACTTTATTACTCCAGATGTGGGATGTGCTTCTATGTATTCTGGTCCTAAGCCAATCCCACCCATGAAGTTTGACCTTTCTAGGTTGATTTGGTGAGGAGATGTAGAAGATTCCAGATATTCATGACTCAAAATTTCCACAAAAACCAATTTTTGCTCTCACTCCCCTCCAAATGCACTTGGGAAGTTTAAATTTAGATATGCTGATGTCATTGGCTCACTCTTTCACTTAAAATCGAAAACGAAAATTTTGATCCATTTGCCCCTCCTCCAGCTACCTTCAAAATTTGAGTGAGCCGCCATTTTGAGTTGAATCGAAAATTCGAAAAAAGTACGTTTACTTATTCACACATAAAGAGTCTCTCACCAAATTTCAATTGATTTCAACCATATGATTGCTAATAGTCTGAAACGCATATTTGAAGACTCACTCTGCCCCCATCTCTCCTTCTTGAATCAGGTAGGCTGTAATAGCTATTGTTCTCAAATTGGTAAATTTGGAGTAGAACAAAATTGTGTACAATTATGAAGGAATAAAATAATAATAAGAAAAAAACATTTTTGGAGGGAGAGGCGGGTTTACACTCCGTTAGCTAAGCGTCGCTCCTATCTATGGGGGACATTTAGTATATTGTTGAAGAGGCAATTCCCTTGATATTCGTAGAAGAAATCATTGTTGGAATTTTTTTCTACAAATGTCTTGTTTGAGTCTAGATGTACTGGACTGTGTGGCAATATATCGTTTTGTTTCTTTGTAGGCATATTATCGAGAAGGCGTAGCGTTGCAATGCCTGGGTAGACACGGAGATGCGTTGGCCGTGTTCAGCTCAGGCTTAGCAGTCGAACCGAACTCAACGCAGTTGTTGGCCGGTTTGGTGGAAGCTTCAATAAAATCGCCATTACGAGGTAACTAGGCGCATCTTGTACGAAATGATTTTTCCGTTTTTTATTATTACGCGGTATAAAGGCTAATGTTGACTTAATGCGAATGCCGCGCCGTATCCGCCGAGGTTTGTAATATCGCTTTGTGCGACAGTTAAACAAACAATAGACTTAATGGATCTTCGCCCAGGTGAAGAACATATTCGCCTTTCAAAAAATGATAAATTACCACCGCCGGGTGTTTTCGTAATGGTATGCGCGGTCGCGTATAGCGGTCCCGGCGCGTTATTCGCGTACGCGTCCCAACAGAAATGTAGTTATTTAACGAAAGAATTTATATCGATTTGCATTTTTCCGAATGTGGTCATGTGTATGGTGAAAAAAGATATAGGGAAGGAAAACAATTCTCCGATCTATCTTCACGATGATGAGCTTTTAATTTAAAACGTTAGCTACTGCAGCCCACCTGATTTTGGAAGGAGAGAGGGGGAAGAGGGAGTCTTCATATCTTTCATCTTCGGCTCATACATTCGATCATGGTCTCATATGGAAGAGTGAGTGAAGCACATCAACATATTCAAGTTTCAGCTTGCTTAATCCATTTGAAGGGGAGTCGAGCTAAAAATGATTTTTTGACGAGATTTTGAGTGCGGCAATTTCTTGCATCTCAAACTTTTGTATTTGGGCTTATTTGGCGGCAAAAATACGGGCCTTTAAATGAAGATTTAAGAAGCTTCAAATAACTGAAATTTGATAAATATGAGCTCGTATGACTACTGAGGATAAGAGGTATGCTGTGTCTCAGATCGACCTTCCGGTGATGTTGGAAGAGAGGGGTAAGGGTATTATCATGAACGTAACCTGCCATAGTAGTCATGGAGTTCAGAAATGTGGCTCCCATAAACTTGGAGCCCTACTCTTCTTCACAGGTGGCACTGTATGCGTGATGACGTCATTGGAGAATTGTGAAAATAAAAATTTCAGGAAAATTTAATTTTTTTAATGAAATGTTTAGTACATACTTTCAGAAAATGAGGCAAAAGGTGATTGACAAAAATTTGTACATCTTCAAAATTTCGCAAGTTGGGTATTTTTGTTCATAACTTTTTTTTGCTATATTTTTCAAGTACAATATTAATTTCATAATCATATTATTTGCTCGAAAAAGAATTTTTTTTTTGGAAAAACTTGGTGAAAAAATATTGAGCAAAGGTGTAACAAGAGAAAAAATCTACGTTCTTTGAATTTTTTTATTTTTCATTTTTTAATCGACAGTAGTTGGAAAAAACAATAAATGAAGTCATTTATAATTTGCCTACCTTCGAAATTGAGGGGCTTACAGTGAATAAAAAACTTTGAATTGATCACAATTCCTTCAGTTTTGGTAATCCGCTATTTTAGATCCATTTGGGCGCAAATTTAAGACTTCATATTATGGTCATCAACCAACCTCACACATCAAATTTCACCTTTCTAGATTGATTTGGTGAGGAGGTACTGTCTGTCAAATATAGCTTGAGACTTTTTGACAGCGCAAAGTTAGGCAAAAAGCGCGACAATTTTCACGATTTCATTACTTCCTAAAATGTGTTCAAAGTGAAAATGCTGGCCAAATAGTCGAAACACTAAAGCACAAAAAAGTATGGTAAATGCGTTTCCAGTGATATTCGATGAGCTGATAGGTAATAACACATTTACCTACTTTGTAATGCAATCCACATTTTGAGTAACCATGCATGAATTGTTGCCTAACTTTGCGCTATCAAAAAGTCTCAAGCTATATTTGACAGACAGTATGTAAAATTCAAGAAATTTTATGACTCAAAACTTCCCCAAAAACCCGTTTTTTGCTCTGACTTCCCTCCAAATTCGCTTAGAACGCTGAAATTTTGATATGTTTTCATCCGTGACTCACTCTTTGATGTGAGATCAAGAAAGAAAATTTTGAGTCAACGGCCCCTTCTCCGGCCACCCTCAAAATTTGAGTGAGCCGCCATTTTGAGACGAATCGAAAATCCAAAAAAAGTTTTTTTTGCTTATTCATATAAGGACTCTCTCAATAAATTTTTGGTGATTTTCAACCGTATGATTAGCAATGGTCTGTAATGCAAAACTTGAAGGTTCACTCTCCCCTCACTCCTCCTTCCCTGATCAGGTAGGTTGTAATAGCTATCGTTTTTACGTTGGTAGATTTAGAAGAGCGGAACAAAATTATGTGTCTGTATTGACCGCAGGAGCAATCCTGAAGAAATAATTCGCAAAAGCATCCTCAACTAGCTCTTACACTCAGTTATTCCAACAAATCAAAACCCATGAAGAAAAATTTCCAATTAATCTAGATTCACACTGCAACAACCAAGAAACATACAACTCAATGTTTTCAATGGATGAATTATTACACACTCTAAAACACAATATTAAAAATTCAGCCCCAGGTCTAGATGACATTCACCCCACTATGATAAAAAACCTCACAGAAAATAATCTCATTCAAATTCTCAATACATATAATTCAATCTGGTCCAGCAATACCTTCCCTTCTGCATGGTCCAAAGCGATTATAATCTCCATCCTCAAACCAAACAAAGAACCTTGCTCCCCCGCTAGCTATAGACCAATTTCTCTCACAAGCACACTATGCAAAATTTTAGAAAAAATGGTAAGTAGAAGACTAAACTGGTTCATTGAGTCAAACAATATACTAAACCCTAACCAAAGCGGATTTAGAAAGAAAAGATCCACTTTAGATCACATATATGATCTTGCTCAAGATATTCAAACAGCTTTCCAAAACAAAGAAAATCTTTACGCCATATTTTTTGACTTGGAAAAAGCCTACGACAAAGCATGGAGACATAAAATATTAGTAAAAATATCCTCTGTAGGCATAAGAGGACGCATGGCTCATTTTATAAAAAACTTCTTATCAAACAGATCATTCCAAGTGAGAGTCAACAACACCTATTCTCCTGAGAAACATATCCAAAATGGAGTCCCTTAAGGTTCCGTCCTTAGTACTACTTTATTCCTTCTAGCAATTGACGACATTTCAAAAATTATATCCCCCCCAGTATCGCTGAGAATCTTTGCAGACGATATAAATATTTCTGTAAAATCTAAAGACCCTCTTTTAGCCCAAAAACTCTTACAAAAATCATTAAATGAACTTGAAAAATGGTCCAATTCAAACGGTCTCTCCTTCTCACCTCTTAAAACCCATTGCATAAATTTCACAAGAAAGGCAAAAAACGTATTAGACCCAAAACTTACACTTGGGGACAAACAATTGGAATACAAATCATCCACAAAATTTCTTGGTCTTACTTTCGACAAAAAACTCTCATGGAAACCTCATATTCTAAATTTAAAACACGAATCCTTAAAACTTCTAAATTTACTAAAAACTAGGGGGCTCCGCCCCCTGGCCGCTTCGCGGCCCAACCCCCGCCTTTGGAGCTAGCAATTCATAAAGAATAAATCAATAAAAATTTATTTAAAGTATTTTTGTAGCCTTTTTGAAGCAGACAATAATTACTACAAAATCTGAGATTAGCTACGCATGCTGGACTGTTGATACATCACTTATCGATCATATTGAGGTCGAGTAACAAAATTTTCCAAACTTATTTAAAAATTTGACGATATGAAAGCCTACTTTTTCAATATTTGACATTTTTTTATAATATGTTAATCATAAAAAAAACCTTCCCAAGTCCTATAGAAAGGGCTAAAGACTTTTGTCAGACTTTTTTTGTTGATTTTTTACAATTTATTTTTGTACTTTTTCAAAATGTGAGAATTTGAGGGGCTACTTCTTCGACATTTGACATTTTTCAGTAATGGCTGATATTTTAAGCTGTCGATCAACAAAAAAAAATCAGCTTTGCAGGTGCTACTCTTTTTTTTAAAAAAGAGTAAATATAAAAAAGCTATATATGAAGTATATATTTTTTAATGTTTTATACATTACATTCCATTCATTATCTTATGTGAAATTCCAACTATTGAATCTTTTCAGCTTCTCTACGATTATTTCTTCAATTGTTTTATCATTCTTGCGCTAAAATTTAAAATATAATAATTGAATAATTAAAATTTTAATAATTACAACTTATTTTAACTTAGCTTTATTACCTTTAATAAAATTACTCATCAACTGTTCTGGATTTCATATTCTACAAACATAAAAAACTTTAATAATATGAGTAAAAGAGTTACGTTTTGAACTTACTCAACTTCAAACGATGCACTGCTAAACAAAAATTCAGAATGTAATCACATAATATGAGCCTAAAAAGTTACACACTAAACTCACTTACCTTCAACTTGGAATGATGCACTGCTGGATTCTAGATTTTACATTCTACAAACATAAAAGATTTTAATCATAAGCAAAAAAGTTTACGTACTGTACTTACTTACCTTCAACTTCAAACGATGTACTGCTAAACAAAAATACAAAATATAATCACACAATATGAGCAAAAAAAGTTACACACCTAACTCACTTACCTTCAACTGCGAATGATGCACTGCTAGATTCTGGATTTCATATTCTACAAATGTAAAAAACTTTAACCATATGAGCAAAAAAAGTTATATACTGAACTTACTTACCTTAATTTTCGAACGATACACTGTTAGATTTTTATACATTTTACGAAATAAGCACTGCTACATTCCAAACTGCACAACTACGCAACCCAATTTACTCTTACTTGTTACCCCCCACTAAAAGGTTTTTCTTTCAGGATGTCCCTGCTCCTTTATACCTTTGTATACATACCATTCTAAACAATTTTACTGCATTATCCTTGCTTATGTACAAAGCTTTTATTACATTTTATCACCCTTTTTTCCCCTTTATATATCTGCTATCCTTGATTCCTTTTATACCTGCTATTTAAAACAATTTTATAACTTTACCCTTGCACATACACAAGGCTTTTATTAAAATTTACAACTTTTTTCCTTTGTATACCTGCCATCCTTTATATAGCTTTTATACCTGCTATTCAAAACAATTTTATTACTTTACCCTTGCACATTTGCAAGGCTTTTATTAAAATTTACAACCTTTTTTCCCTTGTATACCAGTCATCCTTTATATAACTTTTATACCTGCTATTTGAAACAAGGATGCGCGCGCATCTCAAAACCGATTTCATTTTGATTTTAATATATAGAGAGATAATTAAAAATCCCACACACAGTCCCTCCAGAAAACTACTCCTCAACGTATATCATGCTCTTATCCGTAGCAAAATGGACTATGGTTTCCCTATATATAGTGTCACATCGCAGTCCACATTACTAAACTCAGATACTGTCACAAACTCTGCAATCCGCATATGTATCGGAGCACTTAGATCAACACCCATCACCAGTCTGTATTGCGAAGCCTCAGAATTGCCGCCTACACATAGACGACAACTATTAGCGAATAGATATCTCAACTCTGTCATCTCACTTCCCCATCACCCAATTCAAAAAAAAATTCTAAAGCACATCGAAAGTAGAGGTATTCCTTTACACCTGCCCATTACGGAATTCTTACAAAATTTAGAACAACAAATACCTTTCCCACCAAAACAACTTATACATCCTCAACCAACTCCTCCCTGGAAAATAGAAAAACCTAATATTAACTTAAATTTGACCAATCACCCAAAATCCCAAAACTCCTCTCATATTATAAAAAGACTCTTCCTTCAACACCTCGAACCATACCACAGTTACATTCACTGCTATACAGACGGCTCAAAAATCACCAATACCCATACAAGATACGCATTTTCCATTCAAAACGATTCATACAACTTCAAAATCAATAATGTCATATCAATTTTTACAGCAGAACTCGCCGCAATTTTCCACTGTTTGAGAAGTATCCAACAAATTACTACCCCTCAAGTAAAAAGTATCCTCATTCTATCCGATTCCCTCAGTTCTTTGCAGGCTTTACAAAACTCCTTTTCAGAAAACTCCTTAATTTACCAAATTCAAAACTTAATACACTCCCTTATTCAAGCAGGAAATATAATCGAAATGATGTATATTCCCAGCCATGTAAAAATCGAAGGTAACGACAAGTCGACCACCTCGCAAAAACCGCTAGTAATACTTCTCCGATTCAAATTTTTACCCCCACAGACCTCAAATCTTACTTCACATTAATTACCACCCAAAAATGGCAATCAGAATGGTCCTACCAAAACACATCCAAACTCTTCACCCATAAAAAATCAGTTACACCATGGAAACACCTCGACCATTAGATCGGAAAAGCGAAATAACAATCACCAGACTACGACTTGGTCACACTAGGCTCACACATAGTTACCTTTTCGAAAAGCTTCCACCACCAATATGCAACCTATGTCATCAACAAAATACCACTGTCAACCACCTTCTCTTTCTGTGTCCAAAATTGAATTATATTCGAAAATCACTAAAAATCAAACAAGAAATAACCGACAACCCACAAAATATCCATAATATTTTGACTCTTTTACAACGTTGCGGCCTTCTATTTAAAATCTAACCATCCTAGAGGTGGCGTGATAACCAAGGCGGTTAAAAACGCCACCAAAAAAAAAAAAAAAAAAAACCAAAACAACAATTTTGGATGGGGATGGGGAGTTCACCCTCCGATGCGTATATGAAGCTGAAATTTTTATGTTTCCATCTGTGACTCACTCCTTCATATGTGATCAAAAACGAAAAATTTTAGCTATGTGTCTCTACTCCGGCCTTCCTCAAAATTTCAGTAATCCGCCATTTTGAGGTGAGTCGAAAAAAAAAACGAAAAAATACCTTTTTCGCATTTTCAAGAGGTCTTTCACTGAAGCTTGAGCGAATTTCATGAATACCAGCCGACGCTGTGCGTGGAGCGAAAAAAAAAACAATTATACCAGAAAGTTGGACATTTGCAGTGTTGCCAGGTTGGGCGATTTTTCCCAAAATGGGCGACTTCCAACATGATTTTTGTGATCGAAAATATGGAATGGCGACTACTCGCAAATTGGGCGATTTCTTACTATGCCAGAACGTATTAGAAATTCATTCAATATCATCCTTCTAACCAGTTTCATTTTTAGACATTTTTTTGTTTTCATGATCTTTGTACGAATCAATGAATCATCAATTATTAATAACTCCGAAGAACTGGATTTCCCATCGTTTAATTCTCATTTAGGTGATCGTAGAAATCACTCAGAGTTTATTTATAGGTTTGGGCGATTTGGCGAGTTGAGTCGACGAAACCTGCGACTTCAACCACGATAAACCTGGTAACACTGGACATTTGTCAGTTAACCCTCTGATGGCGCACATAAAAGTAATTTAAATTAGAAAATAAAAACTGTGCCGAGTCACTCAAGAAATTGAAATATTATATGTTATTATGCTCGCTGAAATGCAGAATTTCATTACAAAAAAAAATTGCATTATATCAAAATTGAAGGGGCAGCATACATAGGATAGAATAGAACAATTTTTGAAAATTTATAGCTCCTTCAATATTGAAGATAGGCAATTTGTTCTTCTATGTTTTTTTCTTGCAAATCGTTCGAACTACAACATAACATGGTTTTATTTTCAATTTTTGCGACCTGAAAAATGCAATGAATAATTTACATAAAAATTCAGAAGTGAATCTGCCCCTTCAAAAATTGATGTATGCAACTAACACAGATTCCCAAACTGAAGAAATTGTGGCAACGTTCAACTATGAAGGGTGCACAGGGATGAGTAGCCGGTTACGCCGGTACGCAGCGAGGTTGTATTACCGATGGGTGAAATTCACCCATGTGTGCCAATTAAGGGTTAATTACAAATGGTCTGAAACGTAAAAAATTTGAAGACTTCGCCTTCCCCGATCCTCCTTCCCAAATCAGGTGGGCTATAATAGCTATACTTTTTATTAAAAACTCGCCTAAAAATTTTATAAAATATTGATTTTTTTTTTATGATAAACATGTTTTATCAGATTTTTCTGTTTATAATTGGATATCTGGAAAGTTTCGATGTTTTTCATCGATCATTTCGCATCAAATATTCATCACCTTTTCAAATTTCCGACAAAAAAATTTTTCATTTCACTAAACTCGTTGGTTAAAATTTACGAAATTCTTTCGTTTCGCACGTAATAAGTGGGCATTTGAAAGACTCAATTTCGAAGTCAAATGCCACTATTCTCTGTCGAGGTTACGAACTGCCTGAGACGTTATTCCGGCGAGTAGAATAAATACGAAGAATTTCACTTTTATTTGAATATCGCTATGTAGTTTGGAAAGTTCCCATGATGAATTTTTTCTCCTTACAATACAACTGTAGCTGCATTAAATACATAATTAACTTTTCCTTTTGACTTGGCGAAGATACGGCGTAACGGTATAACGGTTATTGGGAGCTTAATTGCGGCGATTTGGCGTAATAAATTGACACCACCGTTGGTACACCTATTTACAGGTACACTGGAGCCGATATTCCGGCAATTAGAGACAATGAACTTGGATAAATCGGCATTTGTGATAATATCGGTAGTCGGTCAAGAATTACTGGTGACTGGCCAGTATACGGTAGCGGTTATTGTATTGGAATCCGCGTTGAGAATTGGAACGTGTAGCCTGAAGCTGCGTGGATCGGTATTTTCGGCTCTATCGTCCGCGTATTGGGCGCTGAATTCTTTAGACAAAGTAAGTAATACTTGATTCGATATAGGCTGCGCTCGCATATACGAGAATTACCGCCTATACTATGTCGAATACGTACGTGTACGGTGTTTTGAAATTAGGAGAGAATATTAAAACTACAAAATAACGTGTATATTTTCGGGCACCACCTTAACGCGAGCCCGAATATAGAGAGGTTTTTCGTTGCGGTGATTTTTCATAACATCGAAACTATTCGTTGTGTGAACTCGTTCCAGTTTCGACAGGTTCTGCGCACAACGTGTAATTCGAAACGATGTAATAATTTAGAGAATTGAAACGAATGCTAATTTATGTCATTTGGACGCGGTTCGAGTTTAAAAATGGATACATTTTTTAGGCATTCTTTATGGAAACCGAAGTACCTACTCGGATGAGTAGGTTATTTAATCGTGTTCGAAAATTGACGTAATTAATTTCGATAATGGGTTCGCTGCGGAGCGCATCTTTTTCTTCGGCTACGTAAAGTGGTATAGGGATGGATTTAGCGTGATCGAGTACATTTCTCGAATCCTTATCGCGAGGTGATTTTTCAACGAAAATGTGTTTTCGATCGACCGACTAGTGCGCATGTTTGGAATTAATTGAGAAGAATTTTTTTTGGTCGATTAGATTTTCATGTTAATTCGCGTGAAACTCGATACGATACGTTTAGACGAGATTATGTGGTTAAAAGGTTGGCGCTATTTTTCAGGCTATCGGATACATGCAGCAAGATCTAGCGGTGGCCAAATCTCTGGGAGATACAGCTGGCGAGTGTAGGGCTCATGGCAATCTGGGATCGGCGTATTTCAGCAAAGGCAGCTATAAAGAAGCGTTGACAGCTCATCGACATCAATTAGTGCTGGCTATGAAATGTCGAGATATACAGTCGGCAGCTTCAGCTTTAACTAGTCTCGGTTAGTAGGAAATGGGATATTGTTGGGGTGGTGTGCAATCGATGATTAATTGGCGGTTGTATAGGTCACGTGTATACCGCAATTGGGGATTATCCGAATGCACTGGCTTCTCATAAACAATGCGTGCAGTTGGTGAAGCAGCAAGGCGATAAATTACAAGAAGCTCGGGAGATCGGTAACGTCGGAGCTGTGTATTTGGCTATGGGAGAGTTCGAAAGCGCTGTTGATTGCCATAATCAGCATTTGAGACTTGCTAAGCGATTAGGAAATAAGGTAATGTTCGATCACTCGATTGCAGGTTTCACAGCATTTTTTTTTTCAATCTATAATTATTAGCTTAAATTTTTTTATGTTTTTTAAATTTTTATTTTAATTAAAATAAAAATTGATTTTTATAAATAAAGATGAATTAATGAAAAAAATTAATTTGGTTTTGAAAAAAATTCATTTTAAGTAATAATTATAGGGTTTTTTTTCAAGTTAAAGTTGAATTTTCGTTTAATTTTTAATTTAATTAAATTTAATATAAATTTTAATAAAAAAATATTATCGAAAATTTTAATGAAAAAATATTTTCTAAAATCTTAGTGAAAAAATGAATCAATTTTTACGCCTCCGAAAATGAAGTACAAAATTTTCAAAATTTCCAAACTTTTAAAAAAAATTAATTTTGGTGCATTAAAATTTTTTTTTTTACCTTCGAAGTCTTATTTTGTCGTCCAAAGACTAAAACAAATTTTAGTCATTAATTTTTTTTTTTTTTTTTTTTTTTTTTTTCAAAAAAAGAGCTAATGGTAATTTTCTAAAATGAAGTGCAAACGAATAATTTATTGGTTGTATAGTAATGTATGGGCTTAATTCAGAATATTTCGGGCTCAAGAAGGTATATATGCTCGATTATCACCTTACACAGCTAAACAAAACATCGCATTGTTACTTTTAAATAACATCATATATATGTATAAGCATCAAGAAGCTAAAATTTTGAGAAACACTGTGGAATGAGCATATTGTTTGAAAATGACCAAAGTTGTTTTTTGAAAAAAATTTATGAACAGTTCAGACCTGAATTTCAACAAACTGACGTGTAATTTTTTTCTCAATCTTCGGATGACGAAATATGACTTTTAAATATGAAAAAATTTTTCAAAATTTTCATAATTTTAAAATGTGTTGAAAAAGCTGAAATTTTCGTGACACTTTTTATGTAAAATTTTAATTTAATAATTAAAAAATTATTAAAATGAAAAAAACCCGGCTACAAAAATTAAATTAGTTATAATTAATTTTTTTTTTTTTTTTTTTTTAATAAATTGATGCCTTAATAATCTATAAAATATTAATTTAATATTTAATTTTTCAAATTAGTATTTTACATTAAATATAATATGAATAAAAAAATTATAAAAATTATCTTGAAAATAAAGAAAATAATTTAATTCAAAATATGTAATAAATTTAATTGTAAAATGATTTTTTTATATATATTTTTTTCTTTTAATTATAATTTCTATTTTAGGTGCAAAAATTGTCAAATATCGTTCAATTAGAAAAAAGAAAAAAAAACGAAATTTGGAAATTCGACATACCCTATTGAATAATCTTGTATTTAAAAAAAAAAATGAATACTAAATGCAAACAATGGAGTTGATATTTATGAAAATGGAAAAAAATCAAAAAATAGAATTTGCATTATTCGTATAGATTTAGTGATGTACATTTACATATGGATGAAATGAACCATTGAGTTTGGGGTTTGGGTCAAAATGAATCCAAATTGGCGAATGGTCAGAATTCGAGAAGGCTTGAGGAGTTCAAATATTAGCTCAAACTCGAAAAAATATTCCAAATCAGCTTTTAAAAGTGTTGTTGGAGGGGAAGTGGGGGGGTATAGATTTGTGTGCGTAATTCATTGTACACGTATCAGTGTTATGACATAATTTCTCTCCTAGAGTATCTTTAGAGAAGAAATGAGTGTCCCTGAAGAACACCAAAAAATACTTACAAGACCAAATTTGGACTCTAAGCGCGTCTTCATCCCTTATCGAGTCAAACTTGAAGTCGGAAATAGAGCATATTTCGACTAGGGTTAATTTTTAATGCGTTACTTTTCAACCATCTTTTCAAAATTTAAAGATGGTAGAAATCGACTACGAAAAGAGCCTAGATTATTTGTTTGATAGTAAATTTTCTTTGATTTTAATTCAGGTTGAAGAGGCTCGCGCTTACAGCAACCTAGGATCTTCGTACCATTACGGCGTAATTTCACTCAAGCCATTACCTATCACGAGCACGTGCTAAGGATAGCCCAAGAACTTGGTGACAGGGCGATTGAAGCTCGTGCATATGCTGGTCTCGGGCACGCCGCTCGATGCGCCAGCGATTGCCAACAGGCGAAGAAGTGGCACGAACGTCAGCTCGATATGGCTCTCAGTACCAGAGACCGTATTGGCGAGGGTAGAGCGTGCTCAAATCTCGGCATCGTTTATCAACTGCTCGGCGAACACGATGCAGCTTTGAAACTTCATCAGGCTCATTTGAATATCGCGCGAGCTCTACAAGATCGTGCTGGTATGGGACGAGCGTACGGGAATATAGGAAACGCGTATAGCGCTATGGGGTTTTATGAACAAGTAAGAATATACGAGATACATTATGAAAGGAAATGAATAGATATGAGTTATGTTGGAAATTTTTCCAGGCTATTAAATATCATAAGCAAGAGTTAACCATTTCAAAAGAAGTTAAAGATCGCGGATCGGAGGCATGTACTCATGGGAATTTGGCTGTGGCGTATCAAGCGTTGGGAGCTCATGAGATGGCGTTGTTGCATTATCGCGCCCATTTGAATATCGCTAGAGAATTAAAGGATACAGCTGGAGAGGCCTGCGCGTTGTTGAATTTAGCCAACTGTTTGAGTTCGAGGAATGAGTTCGCCCAGGCTGTGCCATTTTATGAGAACTATTTGATGTTGTCTCAGGTATGCGATGATTTACTGGGTTAATTCTTTATTTTAATTTATGCTTATTTTATGTTATCGGTGGGAAAAGTTTTCAAGTAATAAAAAAAAATTTAGATGAGATATAGTTTTCAAGAGTAACTCATTAAAAGTGTTTGTTGTTGTAGTCTTTTTATTACTGAGTTATTTCAATTAAAAAAAAAATTATTTTGAAAAAATATTTAACAAATTGTTAGAAATTTTATCAACATTAAAAACAACATTTTCGCAAGCGAGAAAAATTTGAAGTAATATTCCAGTTAGTTCTAATAATTAAAAAAAAAAATTGATAAATTAAATAACTATTTTGGTTTGCTATTGTTGTTGATGATGATGATGAATGATGATGATGTTGTTGTTGTTGTCGTCGTCGTCTTTCGATTACCAATAATTATTTTGAAATGTTGAAAAATTTTTAATCAATATTTATTTTAATTGAAAAAGTTATTAATATGACTTTGAATAAAATGAAATAGAATAAACATTAATCCGAAAGAAAATCAGTATTAATGTTTGTGGTATTGCTGTTGTTATTGAGGATTTTCATTGCTCATTTGATTATTTCAGGCGATTAAATTTTTTTTTTTTATGAAAGAAATATTTTATTTTTTATGAAAAATCTGTTGAATAGAAATTGTTTTCAAATCTAAATTTTTTATGAACTAAAGAATTATTTTCATCATTGAAAAATTTAAATTTAAATTCATTTGATCAAAAAAATTATCAATAAATAAAAACTTGAAAAAACCACTGTCGGTGTAAACTAATCATTGATTAATCAAATTGTGATGGTGAGGATGATGACAGTGTTGTTTTTGTTGTTGTTTTTATTTCTGTTTCTCTTATTGTTCCTTTTCTTTGTTAATTCAAGTGCTTCAATCTATTAAAAATAATAATTTTCTCAGCGAAAAAATTGATTTTCAATAAAAATCTGTTAATAAAAAAATATTTTTGTACTGAATTTTTTTTAGCTATTTTTGAAAAAAAAAAAAAAAAATTAAAAACCATTTCAATCAATATGTATTTTAGGAAAAAGCAAAAAATAAAAATAGTTTGAAAAATAATGATCAGTCTTAAAAAAATTAGTGATAAAGTGAATGATTATGATGATCATGATCATGATGTTGTTGTTGTTATTGTTGTTGTTGTTATTATTGTAATTTTTTATTTCTCATTCGATTATTTCACTTGATTAAGAAATTATTTCTGTTGCAAAATACATTTTTCATCCATAAAATCTGTCTATAAATAATTATTTTCAATTCTTAATTCTTTTTGAAATTTTAAAAATTCATTTTTGTTACCAAAAAATTCATTTTCTGTATAAATCTATTGTTAAAAAAATACTATCGTGCCAAATTTTCTCTTCAGCTACTTCTGAAAAAAAATCATCATTAAAAACTATTTTTTAATCAATATTTATTTATTTTTTTCAAAGAACAGATAAAAATATTTAAAAAAATAATAATCAGTCTCAGTGAAATTTGCGATGAAGTGAGTGATTATTATGATGATGATGATGATGATCTTGTTTTTTGTTGTTTTGTTGTTGTTGTTGTTATTGTTATCGTAGTTTTCCATTTCTCATTCGATTATTTCAGTCGATTTAAAAATTTTTTCCATAGTAAAAGAAATTTTTCATCTATAAAAATCTGTCTATAAGTAATTATTTTCAACTTTCATCTTTTTTGAATTGTTAAAAATTTATTTTTTTATAAAAAAAAAACACATACTAATGAAGATATTGACGAAAAAAGTCGACCAAACATTTTCATTTGGTAAAAAAAAAATAATATTTTTATTTGATCTTTTATTCTTTTTCTGTAAAAGCGCACTTCAAAACTAAAATCAATTAACCACTATCTTGTATCCATAGGAATTACTGGATGTGGAAGGCGAAGCAAAAGCGTGCCATTTCCTCGGCTACGCGCACTATTGCTTGGGCAATTTCCGAGAAGCGGTACGATACTACGACCAAGATCTAGCGCTGGCTAAAGACCTGCAAGACAAAATGAACATGGGTCGAGCCTACTGCAACCTCGGCCTGGCCCATCTCGCTTTGGGCAATTTAGACACAGCGCTGGAATGCCAAAAGTACTTCCTAGCTATAGCTCACATGACCAAACACCTCGTAGGTAAATTCAGAGCGCTGGGTAACATAGGCGACATTCTGATCAAACTAAACGATACGGAAGAAGCGATAAAAATGTACCAAAGACAATTAACGTTCGCCAAACAAAGCCAAGATCGCAGCCTGGAAGCAACCGCGTACGGTTCGCTCGGCCTGGCTAATCGCTTAGTTAGGTGTTTCGATAAAGCTCTCGGTTACCATACGCAAGAATTAACCGTACGTCAAGAAATGGGCGACGTCAAAGGCGAATGCAGAGCGCACGGTAATCTAGGCGCGGTTCACATGTGCTTGGGAAACTACACGAACGCCATTAAGTGCTACCAAGAGCAGCTAGAAAGAGCCAAAGAGTTACGCGATTGCTTAATGCAAGCTCAGGCTTTTGGTAATTTAGGTATCGCTAGGTTAAACATGGGTCATTTCGAAGACGCTATTGGGTACTTGGAGCAACAGTTGGCTACACTGGAGCAGCTAAGCTCTAATACCATTTTACTCGATAAGGGACGAGCATTCGGTAATCTAGGCGATTGTTACGACGCTCTCGGTGATTTAGAAGAAGCCATTAAATGTCACGAGCAACATTTAGCCGTTGGGTTGAAATTGAAAAGCCCCAGAGACTTGGAAAGAGCTTATAGGGGATTGGGGCATGCTCACAAACGTCTGGGCAATCTTCAACAGGCGTTGGTGTGTTTCGAAAAAAGACTAGTGGTTGCCCACGAGCTAAATAGCGCGGAAGCCAAAGCATCGGCGTATGGCGAATTAGGCCACATTCATACCTCATTGGGAAATTATCAACAGGCCATATCGTGCTTGCAGCACCAACTGCTTATAGCCAGAGAATTAAAAGATAGGGTGGCCGAATCAGATGCAGCATGCGGTTTAGGACAGGTTTACCAGCAAATGGCTGATTACTCGACGGCCCTTAGGTACCATCAGGCGGATCTAGAAACCGCCGAGGAGTTGAAACTAGCTCCTCTACAAGGCAGAGCTTGCGGTAACCTCGGCAGTGTATACGAGTCTTTAGGTAATTTACAAGAAGCCATGAAATACCAAGAGCAACATTTATCCATTGCTGCCCAAACTAACGATAAATTAGCTAAAACTGTAGCGTACAGTAGTCTAGGTCGAATACATCACGCTCTAGGTAACACCAACCAGGCAGTTTCCTATCTAACCCAAGGTTTGCAGATAGCCGAAGTTTTAGGTAGACGCGAAGAAGAGGCTAGAATACGTCATAGGCTGGGATTGGCATTATGGAGTAGTGGCCAACTAGAGGCAGCTCACGTGCATCTAGATCAAG
>CM019754.1:39078727-39113918 GCA_009761765.1 Phenacoccus solenopsis | reverse complement strand
CGATATAATGAAGCAGATATGGAATGTATAATTTTCTTATTTTAAATGTCTGATTAAGTGTTGAAATAAGTGTGAAGATTCCAGATACCTTTATGATCAGACAGTTGGAGTCTTTGTTATCGCTATTTTCTAAATCTATCATTCGGGTGTCTGCTTTTTTCGCATTTATCGTTGTCACTCTTTCAACTTTTCAAGGTCAACGTGTACAGATGAAATTTTTAAGATGAAGTGGTACTACATTGTACGATGTAAAAGATTTTATGGCATGTTTAATTGGTTAACAGATCAAGTTTTATTAAGTTGTAACCTTAGTAAATAATTGAGTAATTGAATTAATTTCAATAGGTACGTCATTTGTTCATAATGCTAATAATAAATCGGTATAAGTACTTCGAAAAACATCTTGGTTCCTATATTTTTATTGTTCCTTCTAATGTCATATTTCAATTGGTATGCAATTTCTTAGATTAGAGAATTAGGATGAAATAAAATCCAATGAATTTATAATACATGTGCTGCGTTTGCAGTTATTAGCAAAAATCTTATATTAATTGCCTAAAATCGACATTCTTCGTTCATTTTGTGTTTTCAAATTTTGATAAAAAATGATGAATTGATGGCGCATGTTGAACGATAATTAACTTTCAAAGTTGGCTGATCCCTTTGACTAATAGTATATGGACCGCTCGAACTGTAGAAACGTAGTCAGCCAATATAACGCAACTAAATGGAGGTCGCATTTCCAAAAACGCGTCTGCGCATCACAATTTTGTCATTCGAAACGTCGTGTTTCCCTGAACGCTAGGAAAGCAGGGTAAAGCGGGACGAAAGCGGGAGGCATTTTAGGTAAGGAACGTCAGTTCTTACATGCGCAGACTCGTTTTTGGAATTACGACCTTCATTTGTATTGGCTGAATATCATAACATTACGCTAACTGGAGTTCGAGCGGTCCATATACTGTATAGTAAAAGGCTGATCCCAATAAACAATTTCTTCTGTCTTCAAACCGAAAAATCTGATTTTGTAGCTTCGATAATAATTAAGTATGATTCTTGAAGAGTTAAAAATATATACAACTGTGTTTCGTTCTATTAAAGAATCAAAGAAATCGTATTTCAAAGCATATTAATTAGAATTAGGTGTATGATGTGAATCTCAAAATATCAGCTTGACCCGTATTCGATATAAAAATGCATTTCATTATCAGTAAAAATACAGCTTTCATCTCTTGTTTTCCACATTCATGACAATATCGCACCCCTACTGCAACACCACCACATCTCAAAACACGTCAATTAACCGAAACTCAAGAAAATTGCTTTTTATTTGCTTTGCAAATAACGAAATACGAATTCAAATTCATTTTTTTCCTTTGATCCTTACTAATTCTTCACGTTCTTTCCAATGGTAAAGGCAGATTTTCGCAACGAAAATTATTTTTGGTAGTTTTTTGAGATGTGATGTTTTTGTAATCGAAGATTTTTTTTTGAGATGTGGTGTTGTTGCAGTAAGGGTGCGATATTATGACATGTTGAAAAACGAAGTAAATTATTTCAGCATAAATATTGATGGAACAATATTATGTGTTGTGGGCATCGAAAAAACCTTCAAAAATGAAGATTTGCTCATGCTCAAAGTCCTTCATCACTTTCGTATTACTTTGATTTGAAACCGTGTACATTAGCGCGAGATAAATTTGCGTTGGTATGCGCCCAAAGAATTTAGTCACGAGTTTTCTGAGAAAAGCGTCGGTTATAATGGCACTGAATTTTTCATAGAAAAAGTTGAACCTGTGGTTTTTTATGCAACCGTTTATAATACTTAGTATGTGAATCTGGCAATGAAAATAAATATTCTCCGAGTTCCAGTAAAAAGTTGAAATATTTTAACTCTTCAGTGAATTTCTACGGTGTCAAACATTTATTTATTCCTGTTACTCTGTTATCACTTCAAAGTAATGGGGATTTTTTTGGATAGTTCTAGCCATTCCCTGAAAATTTCAGTGACACAGTCAGCGCAATTATAACCGACGCTATAATCTGTGTAAGTAGTGTACCGTGCGCGCAAGTAATTACTTACACACCAGCGCAAAAATGTTCCAAAACTAAATCATGCAATTTTGAAATAAATGTTATAAGAGCAAATTTAGGGTTTATTTATATTTTTAAATAATTTAGTAACATAAATAAATTAGAAACTGGGATAAAAGACCATTTTAAAACGTGTGATATTATTTTTTAAATATTGAAAAATTGATCTTAATACATTTTTGCGCTGGCGTGTAAGTAATTATTTGCGCGCACGGTATTACCTTCTTTGGTTGGCATTTGCTCGAGTATTTGTAATTTCATTGGTTGATTAACATTAAGTATTGCGCACGCGCACAAATCTACTTCGTCTGCCCTCAACTTCAATTCAAATTTTATTTTCATTTTTCAATTTTTCATTTTCAGTACAGTGGCCTGCATGATGTGTTATAAAATGTGAGCATTTGCATTCTCCAAGTTGGAGTTCGTGTTAGGATTGGTGTTATTATTCAGAGATGATTAACCCTACATTCCTACACTATAAAAACTTTAAAAAGTCATTTACAGCTTTGTAATTAAGTCTACGAGGATGGGTTATGGTGAAAATTCATGCGAATCGTCTCTGCTAAAACATGATATACCGTTTATATGAATGATGGTATAAAAAAGCAGTGTTACCAACTACCCCAAAAAAAGTCATTTTCTGAAAAAAAAATTTCATCTTGAAAATTGGTCTTTCTTCGCAAATTTCTTAGGAAACTCATTATCATATTCCTTTCTATAAAAAATTATCGATTTCTTTTTTTTAATTTGTTACTATTCCAAGATAAAAAATTATTTTGAAAAAAACGTTTGGTCACACCCCCTCCCACACACAGGGAAAACAGTTCAACTCGTAGCGCATTTTGTTGCCAAAGGAAGATGATTATCGCGCACTAGCGTTGAACGCGTTGAGCGCTGCGTATTGCCTACAACGCACCAAGAAACTTACACCGGGTGTTTTTTCACCCAGTGTAGGAATCAAGGGTTAATTTAACTCAGCCGAATCAACGCTCAATATAAAACTTCGCAAGTAGATGAAAATTCTCGCTTAAAAATTAAGCTGTAATCTGATGAAAATACGAAAGTATTTGGAAAGAAATATCTTCCTCTTTTATTAGCTATCTCAAGTATTTTAACGGTTTTAGAAATGAATTCAACTCATCATAAAATATTTCGCTACAAATGTTCTACTCGAATGGTTTGTAAAGATTAACTGTGCAGAAATAGTTTTCATTTATAAGATTGTGCCAAAAGCTTGTACGATATTCATATTGAAACATTGACACAGATCTCGTACTAATATGGCGGAAAGATCAGAATTGATCATTTCAGATCATCAGTTCATCAATCTACGTAAGGCATGTATCGAGTGTTGATAGAAGTTTAATTACCTGACGACTTAATCATCTATCTATTTCTCTTTAATTATCAGTAACATTTGCAATATTGATTTTGCAATTTTACCTTCATTTTTTATTCATACTCATTTTTTCAATTACATTTCAGAACTCTCGGAAAGTGACTTGGAAGTTGGAATAATATGTAACCTATGCCTGGTAATTTTTAAAACATTCAAAAAAAAGTATACGGTGCCTCCAAAACGAAGCCTTTATCTAAAAATGCTGCAGTAGCTCAGTGTCTCATAGTGATGGAAAAATTCGAGTAAAAGAAGAAAAGTCTCCAAACAGGCAAACAAACAAATACCATTGAATACCATTCATCCTCATCGTGTTCATAAACTGCCCCCACCCTTAACTCGTTATACTTGTTCTTTCGTTATCCACAGTCCACACGACGCCGTACTTCATTTTGCACGCTTGCACCGTGAAGATTATCATTTTCTCGATCGCGTAACCGTGTAAAGAGCGAATACGCACGTGATTTAAATTCATTATTTAATACTAGGTGATAACAAAGTGAAGTGTAAATCGTTAAAGATTTTATTATGCCACCTGTAGTAAACGAAGAGACGGATATTCCTGACGGAAATGTTTTACGAGGTAAGTTCATCATCAAGTGGTTGTAAATTGTAATGGTAGTTTGATTTATTCGTTTATTTCAATCGAATATGCCGACTAGGTATGCGATACTAGTTTTTTCAACTATCGTGTTTATATTGATGGAATTCTTTGAATTCTGTATGGGACACGTTTATAAATATTTGTCTGAATTATTTATTTGCTTCGAATTGCCGAATTGTTGGCCTTGAAGGAATACAGAGGGTTACAATGTTGCTGAAACGGATTAACGAAGATTTTAATTTTCGTAGATTCATTTAATATTTTAGTTTTTGGAAATAGAATTTTGAGAACTAAAAAATCTCGTCTTGATACCGGTAGCGATACGTAATCTTGCTTTTGCGATAGCTCAGATGGCTTTATAGTACATTGCTATGAAATTCTTACGGATCGACGATTTGATTTCGAAACTCGAATTTAATACATCTATCGGATTCTAAATTTCCAAAGGATGATTTCACTATTCAGATTTTCATCGGTGACAACTGCACGAGCTCTTCCAACGCCGCATTGTTCATCATTCAGATAACTTGGAAAGAATTCAATTATCTAACGACCCAATGGAAGTTATTCATTTTATAGCATACACGATAGCGTTACATAATAACATGTCAAACCCCAGCAGGCATTATTACCGCTTCAATGTATCTCGATATATCTTCAGATTACTTAAATATTTCCCATTTATGCTTACAAAGTATGACTGATAGCTGCTAATTATTGTCCTATCAACGAAATTATATTTCTTATCAGCGCGAATCTTCCATCCAAATAATACCCGCCAAAGAACGCACGAGCGTTTAATTATTTTACCTCGGAGACTCGGGGAGTATCGTAAGCAGTAATTTTTGACGACGAAATTAAAGATGCGTGTCTGGTATTCCTGTCGCGTCTACATTTATGTAATTTTTCGGCCAAAAAGTAAAAACCGTCAGAAGGTCAAGGTCTTCCAGGTAGTTGTTTGAAACGCGCAATTGTATAATTATAAAGCGGATTAAGTGTCCAGTATGGTAACTGCGAACCAATCAAAACTGGTATCGGTTTTACCAGAGAATGTCATTCCTAGACCAAACAGGTTACCGCATGATTCGACATTCGAGTTGTATAGCCGGCGTGGTAAACGCTCGACCGATTATACGTGATTTATTTTATGTACCAATTTATTAATGGACGTTAAATTGATTATTTTATTATTTTATTTTCATTTCATTAAAAAACCTTGAATGAAGCGAGTTAAACTTGAAAGTGAAGATAAGAAAGGAATGGATGCATAGGAGACGATGTCTATCTTCATTTGACCTATATTTTAAAATATAGAGAAGGCTTAATATTTATACTACTGATGGAAGGTAATGAGATGTGCGTTGTTTATCTACATGAAATCATTCATCATCTGTTGTTAAAGCTGTGTTTCTCAATGTTCACCGCGAACGGAATGGAAAATGAATACACGGGGATTTAAACATGTTTCGGTACTCAAAACTCAAACTCATAATATTTATAGATGATTATGATAGCAATATGACTTCATATATCATACTCATTATAGGGTTGTTTCCATGAAATTACAGTATTTCCCATCAACTTTCTTACACGTAAATAAGTTATGCGCAAAATTACTTTTTAATTTGCACATAACATATTTATGTGTAAAATTTGTGATAAGAAATACCTCGATATTATTGAAACTCTATATCTCGTATTCGTTCTATGAGTCAAGCAATTTGGCATTTAATGGAAATAGAATCTCTGGCAAATTTTTCATTTGTAAAAGTGTTCAGTTGGCCACACTGAACTAAAAGCCCATTGAAATGAGGTTTTCGCTTATAGAGTAGTTATGGTAACTGGTCCATGTTCTAATTGGTCATACGTCATGCGTGTAACAACCAATCAGCAAGTTGGCGAGCGGTAAATTACCTCGATTTACTCGTAAAATAAAAACACAAATCAGCTGATGATTCAAATCACAAACGAATTTCAGTCGTTCACTGAAAACTGAACGATATTTAGGAAGGTAGAAATGAAACTACCAACATCACATTTTAGCCTTATGATTGGTCATTACGCGCGTAACATATGACCAATCAGAACCCAGACAAGTTACTATAACTACTCTATGACTCTTGAGAGAAAGCTTTAAAGATGAAAATAGCTGAGTGTCAAAATATTCTACCTCCGATTTCAAGCAGGGGGGTGCTTAATAATTTGGAGGTTCCAAGATAAATGCCTTGAAAAGGTCCAGAGAGTGTATAAAGATAAATTTGATGAAGTTTTTTTACTATTTTCTAACCTTCATTTTTACCGAATTTTACGTCTTAATTATACTTATTGTTATACTAAAATAGGCCCCACTCCAAAGGAGCCCACTCCTCGAGGCCCCAGGATACTATCCTGAGTTGTTACATAATGAGCACGCCCCTGATTTCAAGTAAAAATCAGCTTTTTATACTTTTTTGTAGAGTTGATAGAAAGCCCAAAAAGTTTACTTTAAATTACCAATTTTTTGCGCGTATGAAAAATAATGTATGTTTCAAAACCACTGTTCCTCATAAGTCATAGCAGTCCGAAAATTGTGATACTTTATTACAAACCATAGAAAAGTTCGCTTTGATATGCTCCTACCAATAGGGGAGGGGGAGTCATGTGCACTTGGCGATGCATGAAGAGATTGGCATAAATTGGAATGAAATTTGTGATAGATTGTCGAAAAAAAAGGGAAATGTTTATTAATTTATTCCTTCAAGTGTGTGTATGGTTTATTTGCTTCATTTTTCGATTTTTATCAACTCATTCTCAAATGTAGGAAAATCCATTTTTTCCTCACGCATAACACCAGCGTGTATTGATGAAAGTCGCTCAAAATTTGGTGAAAGCCTCTCGGTGAAAATGCGTAAAAAATGCAGTTTTGTTTTTTTCGATACACTTCAAAATGGCGGATCACTGAAATTTTAAGTGGGTTGGAGGGGAAAGCAAATAACTCAACATTTTGGTTTTTCATCTCAAATGAAAGAGTGAGTTACGTATATCAAAACATCTAAATTTCAGCTCCCCAAATGCATTTGGAGGGAAGTTGGACCAAAAAAGAGCTTCTTGAGGAAATTTTGAGTCATGAAATTGCTTGAATGTTCCGTATGTCCTCACCAAATCAATGTGGGAAGGTCAAACTTTGTGTGTGGAATCAGTTTGGTACCAAAATACGACCCCTGGAATTTCGGTCAAGATCAGTCCAAAATGGCGGATTATCAAAATTTGAGTTGAGCTTGAGGAGCCTCAGATTAGTAAAAATATAATTAATATGAACTCATATGATTATTAGGAATAAGAAGTATGCTATATGCCAAATTCGCCTCCGCAAATGAGTTGGAGGGGGAAAAGAGGGGTTATCAGCCTCAAAATGTGAAGAGGCATTATTATTGCATAACAAGAAATCCTTCTCAGGGTTTGATCGCATGGCAAAAATAGTTCAGTGCAGTTCTATTCTACATCAAAATCCCTACAACTTTCATATGGAATTTTTTTTTCTACTGTCCATAGATGGCGAGTTAGGAGTTTTTCGAATTCGGTACTTCGGAGTGCATTGTAATCGACTTCAATTGTACTTTATGAAATCATAAATGCGAATGAAAAAATCATAAATACGATGACTTGTGACTACATTACCAACCCAGTCATTACCATATGGAGGACTCAGCCCCTTCCCTCCCTCTAAATACATATCTATCCATGTACGAATATTTTATGAAAGCAAAATGCGTTTCGTGCACATGACATATAATTATGTATAATATCTTTCAGCTATATACTGACTTCATGACATAGTACGTACACTAATCAAGTTGACGTACATATTTTAGATTCTTGCTTATTAAAAAATATATATATATCAAAATTTTGAGAAATTTTTAGCTGAGTTTTTAACAAAACGATAGCTATTACAGCCTACCTGATTTGGGAAGGGAAGGTCGGGGGAGGGTGGGGTCTTCAAATCTTTGCGTTTCAGACCATTTGTAATCATCTGGCAAATGTCCAACTTTTTGGTATATATATATATTTTTTTCCCCCACGCGTAGCGCCGGCGAGTATTCATAAAATTCGCTCAAAATTTGGTGAGGAACTCTTCTTGAAAATGCGCAAAAATAGTTTTTTTGTTTTTTCGATAAATTTCAAAATGGCGGATCACTCAAATTTTGAGGGGGCTGGAGAAGGGGCAAATAGCTCAAATTTTTCGTTTTTGATTTCATATGAAAGAGTGAGTCACGGATACTAACATATCCAAATTTCAGCTTCTTGAGTGCATATTGAGAGGAGTTAGATCAAAAAACGGCTTTTTGAGGAAGTTTTGAGTCATGAAATTTCTTGAATCTTCCATATCTCCCCACCAAATCAAGTTAAAGAGGTCAAATTTTGTGTGTGAGGTTAGTTGGTGACCACAATATGACCTCTTGAATTTGGATCAAAATGGATTCAAAATGGCGGATTATCAAAATTTTGAGTAGAGCTTGAGGAGCCTCAAGTTGGTAAAAATGTAATTAATATGAATTCATATGGTTATTGGGGATAAGTTGTATACTATATCCCGAATTCACTTCCATACATGATGTTGGAGGGGGAAGGCGGGGTTACCAACCTAAAATAGTGGTGGGGGTACAGGAGGGGTCGAAAATTTTTTATTGCTGTGTCATATGATAAAATGAGCCCAAGTGACAAACGTATTTTGATTTTAGCTTCCTCAGTGATTTTGGAGGGGAGTTAGAGCAAAAAACGGCTTTTGGAGGGGAAATTGCTGCAGGAAATTTCATGAATCTTCCATATCTCATCACCAAATCGGCCTAGAATAGTCAAACTTTGTGTGTAGGATTAGTTTGTGACCAGAATATAACCACTTAAATTTGAGTCAAAATGGATCCAAAATGGCCGATTTACAAAATTTGAAGATAATTTGAGGACCCTCAAATAGTTATAATTTGAGAAATATGTGTTCGCATGATTATTTCATGGCAAGAAATACTACATTTGTGCCAAATTGAACTTCTTAAGTGTTTTTGAAAGGATAGGGTAGGGGTTTTCAGACTTGGTATTGGGTGTGGCCTGTAGTGATGAACGGTTGAGCATGGTTATTACTAAATCAAAGCAAGCCCCAGTTAAAAACTCACCTCCAGTAATGCGGCATGGCTGCTTACGTTTTTTTTTTTTGCTAATTGGTCTTTATTTGTGTACAAAAAAGTAATTTCATGTTACAAATGTGAAGAAGTCTCTACTTCAAACTTTACCCTTGGAAGGAGGTTCCCAACCTAGGAATGGGACTTTTGGTATGTTGATGGGGATTCTTTCTGCTTATTAATGAAAAAGTCTAGAAATTTTTCTCGTAAATAATCCTCATGTGGTACAGATTTACTGGACTAGTCGATGACAGGTGAAAGATCGATGAAATATGCGCTCAGAATTTCAAGATCGCAGTAAAATGAACGTTTCGTGCTTTTTATCAAGTCTGTTCAAAAGTATACTGCGAATTGATAGATACTTATCGTTCGTTGTTCTGGATTACTCGCTAAACACGTTTCACGAGATAAATTTTGCTTTGCTTACGTTCGAACAATTTGCATGGGTTTTTAACCTTGATAATAATTTCTATTTCAACATCCTTTGCGTCAATGGATACAGAAATTAATTCTATTTGAAATACAGTTTATCCAACTACTCCACCTTCAAGTATCTTCGATTATAATTACCTACCAGCTATGAGCTAAGGTAATGATCATTTCGAGAAACTCGATTTTTACGAAGATATTCCTACACGCACTTGTTCGTTTTGGTCGTTATCATTTCGTTTGCAATACGAGTTTCATATATGTGGCCAAATACCTATATTGTAAACGAGCCGTTTAATTCAAATAAGAAAGAGAGAGAAGAAAAAACGAATCGTAATAAAAAGCCATTATGGATTTTATTCTCGAACGAGCCATTCGATAAATCGAGTATTTCTCATTGTTTCACGTTTTAAACTGGTTAACGCGTCCTATATTTTCTCCGATCGCGATGGACGCTCGAGTCTTGAAATATTTCGCGAATTGGACGAGTCGAGAATAAATTTCGTCATCGGAAAATTCGCCTAGAATTTGCCGATCGTTCCAAATGAATCCTCGTTGTGTGACTCGACGAAATACAAAGCTGCGAGTAATTTGATAAACCGCCTGTCACGTGTATTGTTCGTAATTGTTGATGAGTATGGCGGTAAATTCGTTTGTACATTGTATGGTATCATTTCCTCGTAATGATTTTTCGAAAATCCCCCTTTATCGTTGGGTGATTATAAGGTAAGTAGTGTGTGATGAAAGATATAAGCATTTTAATCACCTCTTGTGGGTACGTCCGCTCACATGAATGCAAGGTTATTCGCTAGACGTATGCGTAATTAGTCTAGCGAGAATTGCGTAGCTTTAGATATGTGTTGATGAAGTTGCGGATGCTCGAGTTCAATTAGTTTCGTTTATTTATTAGTATTTCAGGAATTTATTATCTCGGGATTATATTGCGCGCATGCAAATGATATAATTGCCAGTCTTCTTTGTAGGAAATCCAACGAGCTTCAATTCAACATAACACTCTTGCTATACCTTCGAGGCTGCAAGTGCATACTTGACGAGTTGTAGACGAAAAACTGCGCCGAAAAAATTAATTTTTATTGTATCTCAGTTATTGACTGGATTCTAGTAATGTATTGAATTCTAGCAATCGTTGCTGAATTTATGGGAAAAGTGTGATGTGTGATAATTTTAGGAGATGATTACTTTCGTTATGATTACTATTGAAAATTCAGGAATTATTCTCATTGGCCGAAAGAGTATAAATAAGTGATATTTTTGGGCCCTCTACTTTGGAATCTCATGGACCTGAAGTTCTTGTATACTTCATTTCCAATGAGGAGTAGTCCTTCATTTCGCATGGTGTCGGAGGAACCTAAAAGTTGTTATCTGATGACATTTTTGAACCATTGCTCAAAAATTAATCTTCACGAATGACCTAAAATGATTGAGTATGACCCAAGACATTGTGTAAAGAGTATTTTGATAATTGATTTATCTTCGGAACGTTAGTGGAAGGATAAGATAATTTTTTGAAATTTTGAAATAATTCACTTTTTGCTCTTTCCATTTTAGAAATAGGGATACTTTGGTATGTTCGTTAGTGCTCTTTACTTTCAAGTATATTCCACTTATGGGTTTTCTATGGTTTTTTGTTTTTTTGTTTTTTAGTGGATTTCACTTTGATGTAAAATGCACTTATTTGTTCATTATGGTTTTTCTTGTTTTTTTGTTTGATTTTCATTCTTCGACGATAACTCGAGTAAAACATGATAAATGACTTCAAATTTGGATGGTAAGTAGATTGTACAAAGCATAAAGAACCATATTGTTTTTCAAGTCGAGCAGTCTGCTGAAAGTCGAGCTATCAAACGTGAAATCTTTTTTAGTTTTTGGCAAATATCTGAGGAATGAAGACTTGTAAAGCAAAAGTGTATAGTAACAAAGTTGTGGAGAATATTATTCACTATAACTTTTGTTCTATCCATTTTTCATGATAGTTCGCCCGAAAGTTGAGCTTTTGAACATTGAAGCACTTTTAGTCAGAGATGGAAAGCAAGCTAAAAGCCAAAAGCCAAAAGCTAAAAGTGGAGAGTTTTTTACCTAAAAAGCAAAAGCTGAAAGCAAAAGCTAGAACGCACAAATAATTGAAAGCAAAAGCAAAAGTTTTATTTTTTCAGCTTTTCCAGTACTTATAAATTTTAAATTATCATTTTTTATATTCATTGATTATCTCGTCATCAAAACTGAAATGATAAAAAATTATTATGTTGTACAAAAAGAAAATATTCAAAATGTAGGGGAAAAGCCGAAAGTCCAAAGCGGAAAGCTAAAAGCTAATGATATTTGGGTTGAAAAGCAAAAGCCAAAAGCGAAAGCTGAATATGAAAAAATTTGAAAAGCAAAAGCCGAAGTTTTATTTTTCAAGGTCAGAAGCTAAAGCTGAAAGCAAAAGTTTTATCATACGGCTTTCCATCTCTGCTTTTAGTTATTTGCAAATATCTTGAGAATGAAAAGTCCAAAAGGAAAAATGTATAGGAACAAAATTGTAGGAAATTTCATTCTCTACAACTTTTGTTTTATCCATTTTTCATGATAGTTTGCCGAAAGCTGAGCTTTTGAACATTAGCACATTTTTAGTTATTTGCAAATATTTGAGAATGAAGTGTCCAAAAGAAAAAATTTTTAGGAGTAAAATTGTAGGAAATTTCATTCTCTACAACTTTGGTTTGATCAATTTTTCATGAAAGTGCATTGAACTTTTGAGCTTAAAAGTTTTTTTGGTTTTTCGCAATTATCTTGGGAATGAAAGATAGTAAAGAAAAAATGTAAAATGACAAAGCTGCAAGAAATCAACTTTTGGCGAGCTTTCATGAAAAATGGATGAATGCAAAAATGTAGAAAATAAAATTTCCTACAACTTTGTTCTTATACATTTTTTCTGCGCAGCTCTTCATTCCAGAGATTTGCAAGAACTAAAAAAGTTTTCAAAATTCATAAGCTTAACTTTCAGGCTAGCGATGGACTTCAAAAGGAATAAAACTCATGCGTCCCATATTGTCTACCTGCTTCCCAAATTTGGAGTCAATCTATTATGTTTTATTCGAGTTGTCGCCGGAAAATGAAAAGTTCCAACTTTCACAGAACGAAACGTACCAATTATTGGACTCTTTACTTTGAGTTGATTTTTCCGGAAAACTATGAGCTTTCGTGAAGATTGTATAAGAATCAAAGTTGTAGATGTTGAAATTTCCAATCATCGAATCGCTATTTATTTTTCTCTCCAACGAAAGTTGGCTGAAAGTTGAGCTTTTGAACTTTGAATCTTATTTGGTGACAGATCGACTCTAAATTTGGAAGATGGGTAGAAGTGGAGTTTAAGAGCTTTATTAATATTGTTTTTGAAATTGATGCGTCCGCTGAAAGTCGAGCTTTCGAACTTTGAAGCTTTTTCAGTTTTTTGCAAATATTTCAGAAATGAAAAGTTCAAAAAAAAAGTTGTAGGAAATTTTATTCTCTACAACTTTGGTTGTTTCTATTTTTTTTGAATGTTCACCGAAAGTTGAGTTTTTGAACTTTGAAGCTTCTTTAACAACATGTGAACTAGATAAATTTGGAGTATGACTAAAGGGAAACTTAAGAGTCTTATTGTTAAAAGTTGATACGTCGCTGAAGTCGAGTTTTTGAGCATTGAAGCTTTTTACTTTTTTTTTTTAGCAAATATTTCGGGAATGAAGGGTTCAAAAAAAAGTTGTCGGAAATTTCATTCTCTACAACTTTAGTTGTATCTATTTTTCATGAAAGTTCACTGGAAGTTGAGCTTTTGAACTTCGAAGCTTTTTTAGTGATAGATTGACTCTAAATTTATAGGATAAGTGTAAGTGAAACTTGCGACGCTGTTTTTTTTTTGAATTTTATTCGTCCGTTGAAAGTCCAGCTTTTAAACATTCAAGCTTTTCAGTTTTTTTGCAAATATCTTAAGAATGAAGGGTCCAAAAGAAAAAATGTTCGGGAACAAAATTGTAGGAAATTTCATTCTCTAAAGCTTTGGTTCAATCAGTTTTACATGAAAGTACATCGAAAGTTGAATTTTTGAACTTTAAAACTTTTTTAGTTTTTTGCAATTATCTTGGGAATGAAGGATGGTAAAAAAAAAATGTATAGTAACAAAGTTGTAAGAAATTTCATTTTCTATAACTTTCGTTCTATCAATTTTTCATGAAAGTTGGCTGAAAGTTGAGCTTTTGAACTTTGAAATTTTTTAGTCACAGATTGACTCTAAATTTATTGCATAGGTATAGGTGAAATTCGCGAGCCTTATTGTTTTTTAAGTTTATTTGTCCGCTGAAAGTAGAGCTTTTGAACATTGAAGCTTTTTCAGTTTTTTTTTGCAAAATCTCGGGAATGAAGGGTCCAAAAGAAAAAATGTATTGGAACAAAATTGTTGGAAATGTTATTCTCTACAATTTTGGTTCTCATACATTTTCCATTAAAGCTCGTAGAAAGTTGAGCTTTCGGACTTTGAATTTTATTGTTCAAAAATTTATTCAAATTTTTCATCATTACCGATTATAAGTTGTCTTTAGGTACATAGGTATGTACGTTGTTTTTGTCGCGATCGGTTTCGGCATCGATCGCCGTTTTCAAGCGAGTAAATGACGAATAAATGATACAAATAGGTAAACAAATGACTAGTCTCGACCGACGATTGGTAAAATCCTATGATCTGATTAGATCATTCTGCTTCTTCATTTCCGCTGCATTTTTTTTTTTTTTTTATTAATATTTTTCTTGTCTCTTACGATATCAAGTTATTCTGTTTTCGATTTTCCAATGAACTGTTTAAAAAAAAAAATTGTTTCAGTTGTCCCTACAGCTCGAATTTTTTATGTAGAATTAGTTGGAGGCTGGAATATGGCCTCTTGCATGTGAATTAATATCTGCGAGCAAGAAGCATTACACATCGTAAATTAAAATTCATAGGTAGTTCTAAAAAGATGTGTGTAAGTTTTCAGCCTTGGTATTGGGTATGACGTATGAACGTACAGTAGTGAACATTATTTGCATAATGTGAGGAAGCGTCCGGCCCCTCGCGATTTTTTTAATATCAATTTTAAGTATTTCTCGTACTGAAAAAAATTAATTTTTTGCAATGGAAATTTAATTTATTATTTCTAATTACGTATGCTGTATGCTCTACGTATCTATAAATTAATGCATTATTTTTTATTTATTCTAATGTCGGAAGAGAAAATGAAAATTAGGAGCTCTAATGAGCATAGAACTGTAGATCGTAATGGTAGATTTATTTTTTTGTTTGTGTGTGGTGAGGGTGATTGATATACTGCATAAAAACGTAATTGTATGCTATGAAGCAATGAATTGAACATTAAGTTTTTTCATACTTGGACATAGATCATTTTCCAAAATTAGGTTATTAAAATAATCTTGTTAGTTCTTTTGTTTGAAAATAGGAAATGTAATGAGAATAGGTTAATTCATCTATCTTGGTATGAGTTGATTAATTGACATTATTTGGGAGTCTTTTACTATGTTAGCTTTCGCTGTGCTTTGAAAAAACACATATTCGATGGCCCGGGTATTTGTATTCGTATTATCATTTTACCTTTATTTTTATCTCATTTTTTTTTTTTTACTTAATTGAACTTATTTTAAACTTCTCTCGTAAACAATTATTCTAAATAAAATACTCGCGTAATTTTGAATTTTTTTCACGCACTCTCTGCTCACAAGCTAGGTGGAATAGTTCCAATATATTTTATAAAAATTAATTTTTGGATGATGGTAATTTTCTTACGAATTGATAGCCCAATCATAGAATAGGTACTCGGTGTAATCGACGGTCGTTTTACAATCGAATTCCAAACCGAAGCCTCCTTCGTTTAATTAAACGATTCATCGAATAAAGTTGACTAATAATGATGAATAATGCGAAACGAGTAATGTGATTGTTGACCATCAAAGAAAGCACTTTATGCTCGTAATATTCATATTAGAAAGAATGGTTTACATGTCATAGTAACCTTAACATTGGTCGCTCATATTCGCGTAAATATGTACTAACTACATTTGAATTCAAGGTGAATCATAGGCTAACAATACCAACAACTTATGTTCTCATACAAGTCCCTAAATCCACAAAAACACAAATCGTAGAATTATTCCGCTATGAGTTCTGTTATTTACACCAGTTCGAGTGTTGTCAGAAGTGGTTTCGTTGATACCTCACAACGCTTTTCCACTCTTATATTATCTCAAGTATAGGAGATTTTTCTCAAGGTTTTATCGTTGCGGTTTTTGTTTTCCTTATGTTTTCGAAACAAATCTCCTTCGAGTACGAGGAAACGAAACGATAAACGCCTCAAGTTGGCGAAGAAAATGCGAGGATTCGCGTGATCGAAATCGCCACATCGACCGATACGTGTAATGATGCTGTTACGTCATTAATTGCAAAGCACGTATGTCGATCGAAGAATAAGGAAATTAATAGCATAGTGGAGTGTGGCTGTATACTATGCAGTGACGAGATGCAACACGGAGGGAAAAAATGTAAGCGGTGTGCCCGAGTTGTGGAGTTGAGTTTTTAATAGGAGCTTGCTCGGATTTGCAGTCGATGTTGTTGGTCTCTTTATGCTCACGAGTAATACTGATACTGTCAAATCCACACCTAACACTTGCAAAACCTCATGAACTATTCAGTTTATTATATGTTGTATATGATTCCGAAAAGAACCAGATAAGCCCATTTTTATCAAATTATAATTATTTAAGGCTGTTAATGCCTTCCTCGAATTTTTCGACGTATTATTTTGGATAAATTTTAATCCATATTTATGAGATTATGTTGTAGTCCTTCCATAAGCTCTTCTTTAAAAGTTTCACCTTCTTGAATGCAAATGGTTGAAACGCAAAAATATGAATCTTCCTCTCTCCCCTTACTTTTCCTTCACATATCAGGTAAGTTACATGAGCTGTAATAACTGTCCTTTTTAGCTGAGTTTTTAACAAAACGATAGCTATTACAGCCTACCTGAATTAGGAAGGGAAGGTCGGGGGAGGGTGGGGTCTTCAAATCTCTGCGTTTCAGACCATTTGTAATCATCTGGCAAATGTCGAACTTTTTGGTATATATATGTATAGTGATCTATGGTCAAAGTGGCATCAGTTCGCACATTCCTCAGAAGTGCATCTAATGTCACATTAACGACACCACAATGGCGAATGGAATGTATAATTTCATAGGTTTTCTTGGAAACAAATTTTTAAAATGATGCCACTTCAACTGTAAACATCAAAAAAATGAGGCTACTACGACCGTAGACCGAAAACAATTTTTTTGCATGAAATAAAGAATATTAGTGGTAAAGTGGCATTACCCAAGTAACCACGCCAGTGACGTCATGACACATAGCTGAATCGATGAGCAATATGATGGTAAAGTGGCATCAAAAAAAAGATGCCACTTTGTAAAAAAGATGCCACATTACCTGTAGACGACGAAAAATGATGCCACTTTATCCATAGATAAATCTATGTATATATATATTTTTTCCCCCACGCGTAGCGCCGACGAGTATTCATAAAATTAGGTCAAAATTTGGTGAGGAACTCTTCTTGAAAATGCACAGAAGTGTTTTTTTTTAAATTTTCAAAATGGCGGATCACTCAAATTTTGAGGGGGGCTGGAGACGAGGCAAATAGCTCAAATTTTTCGTTTTTGATCTCATATGAAAGAGTGAGTCACGGAAACCAACATATTTAAATTTCAGCTTCCTAAGTGCATTTTGAGGAGAGTTAGCAAAAACCTGTTTTTGAGGAAATTGCGTTTTTTGTGTCACTCGCCTTGCGCAGGCGATGTGGATAAAATTCGTTCAAAATTCGGTGAGGAACTCTTCTTGATAATACGCAAAAATTGTTTTTTTGTTTTTTCGATAAATTTCAAAATGGCGGATCACTCAAATTTTGAGGGGGCTGGAGAAGGGGCAAATAGCTCAAATTTTTCGTTTTTGATTTCATATGAAAGAGTGAGTCACGGATACTAACATATCCAAATTTCAGCTTCTAAGTGCATATTGAGAGGAGTTAGATCAAAAAACGGCTTTTTGAGGAAGTTTTGAGTCATGAAATTTCTTGAATCTTCCATATCTCCCCACCAAATCAAGTTAAAGAGGTCAAATTTTGTGTGTGAGGTTAGTTGGTGACCACAATATGACCTCTTGAATTTGGATCAAAATGGATTCAAAATGGCGGATTATCAAAATTTTGAGTAGAGCTTGAGGAGCCTCAAGTTGGTAAAAATGTAATTAATATGAATTCATATGGTTATTGGGGATAAGTTGTATACTATATCCCGAATTCACTTCCATACATGATGTTGGAGGGGGAAGGCGGGGTTATCAACCTAAAATAGTGGTGGGGGTACAGGAGGGGTCGAAAATTTTTTATTGCTGTGTCATATGATAAAATGAGCCCAAGTGACAAACGTATTTTGATTTTAGCTTCCTCAGTGATTTTGGAGGGGAGTTAGAGCAAAAAACGGCTTTTGGAGGGGAAATTGCTGCAGGAAATTTCATGAATCTTCCATATCTCATCACCAAATCGGCCTGGAATGGTCAAACTTTGTGTGTAGGATTAGTTTGTGACCAGAATATAACCTCTTAAATTTGAGTCAAAATGGATCCAAAATGGCGGATTATCAAGATTTGAAGATAATTTGAGCACCCTCAAATAGTTATAATTTGAGAAATATGTGTTGACATGATTATTTCATGGCAGGAAATACTACATTTGTGCCAAATTTAACTTCTTAAGTGTTTTTAGAAAGGATAGGGTAGGGGTTTTCAGACTTGGTATTGGGTGTGGCCTGTAGTCATGAACGGTTAAGCAATTTTATTACTAAATCAAAACAAGCTCCAGTTAAAAACTCAGCTCCAGTAATGCGGTATGGCTGCTTGCATTTTTTTTATTAAACACTCGACTTAAAATCATCGTGCATCTCGTTCTCGTATTGCGGACATGTCGATGCAGTGTACACGATGGAAACGTGCTATACGTGTCGTAAAATTCGCCGTTTAATCAAGGTGTCTGAGCGATCCTTGAAGATGATACGCCGCATGGTTAACACTCCTTCAAGGCGATTATAAACGAAGTAAAGCACTCGATGATACAATGGGTCGCGTGCCATTACAGTACGCGAGAAAATTCGCGTGTAAATACGAGATTTGGACTCGGATAAATATACGTATCGTAAAATTGACGGTTTATTTCGGAGGATTAATAATTATCTCGTACTCATGGTCGTCGATAATGTCTAATGAGTAATGTAGAAGATTGGGAAGGCGAAGGGGAATCGTTAAAACCGTATTAAATATTTTATACGTTCGAATAAATATGCTCGTCGATATAGCGTGACGTATAAATGATATAAATCGAATGGTCGTCTAGGCAAGTGGCTCACCTTCTTGGCGCACATAGTGGTGTTCTCTTCCAACCACGTACCCGGGCTTCCTAATTTTAACGGTCGAGGGATAAATTTAACGCATAATAAGGCAATAACGGTTTTACAAGATGCATCTAAGGCGTAAAGCGGCCCGATTAATCTGTACCGTTCGTTACGTAATCATCTCGCAGGCGAAATGGTATTTCTATTCGAGTAATTATTAGGTACCCGGCGTGTATCGAAGAAGTATTTCATATTCGGACGAATTTATGAAAGAGTTGTACCGTCCATGTCATTAGGTCAGTAGGTAGGTACGTTGGTAATACCCGAATGAGAAATCCTCGTCTGACCCTAATGGCTGGTTTATCGAAGAACGATTATACAGATGTGATCATTGTTTACACGATGCCACTTGTTGCTGTATTTGGTAAAGCGCACGTCATCTTTATGGGCAGTTGCATAGGTGAGGTTTATAGATGTTGTTGGTCGGCTTCCTCGTTGACCATTTATTATCTCGGTTGTATACATGATATGGGTTTTAGGACAGGGTGCTTCGGCGCTTTCTGCTTTCCAAGAATATTCTAAGGTAAATGCGATGGATAGGTTTATATATGTAGTTCACGGTTACGTGGTTAGGATTTATTGCATTCGTTCTTGAATAGTAAATTTGTACTTAATGGTGGTACTTGTTTACACCGGTGTCTACATGACATTTGGAAAAGTGAATATGAATATGGATTTATGCAAACTATAGGAAGGACAATTACTCAATGACGATAACAATAGCGTAATATTGTTTTTCGTCTTATCAATGATTCGTGTGAAATATTATTCGTGATTTTTTAATATAACAGCCATATTAGGTGGTTATTTTTATGGTATACTCGTGTATCACCCGTACAGTTTCATTCTTTTGATTTTGGGCAATTAATTTATCAATTTGAAAAATTTTATTGCGACCCTGAAATGTTCGTTTCCAGTTGTGGACCGTGAATACAAAATACAAGACTGAATAAATACATTATATCGTACGATAGATGAATTTGAATTCTTTCCTTTCAATTTAGTGAAAAAAAAGCTACAAAACTGTAAAGCAGTAGTACTTGAAAGATTCTGAGTAAGCTTGATTGATGAAATAAGAAAAATGAAATCCAATTGAAACAACATGTTTGGTTTTGTTCTTTCAAATTTTTTATTATTTATTTATTTTTTTGAAATGTAATGAACATAGTGTGGTGACTTTTTTTATCTGAGTTTTTAATAAAGACGATAGCTATTACAGCCTACCTGATTTGGGAAGGGAGGGTCGGGGGAGGGTGAGGTCTTCAAATCTTTGCGTTTCAGACCATTTGGAATCATCTGGCAAATGTCCAACTTTTTGGTATATATATATTTTTTCCCCACGCGTAGCGCTGACGAGTATTCATAAAATTGGGTCAAAATTTGGTGAGGAACTCTTCTTGAAAATGCACAGAAGTGTTTTTTTTTTGTTTTTTCGAAAATTTTCAAAATGGCGGATCACTCAAATTTTGAGGGGGCTGGAGAAAGAGCAAATAGCTTAAATTTTTCGTTTTTGATTTCATATGAAAGAGTGAGTCACGGACACCAACATATCTAAATTTCAACTTCCTAAGTGCATTTTGAGGAGAGTTAAAGCAAAAACCTGTTTTTGAGGAAATTTCGTTTTTTGTGTCACTCGCCTTGCGCAGGCGGGTGTGGATAAAATTCGCTCAAAATTCGGTGAGGAACTCTTCTTGAAAACACGCAAAAATAGATTTTTTGTTTTTTCGATAAATTTCAAAATGGCGGGTCACTCAAATTTTGAAGGGGGGCTGGAGAAGGGGCAAATAGCTCAAATTTTTCGTTTTTGATTTCATATGAAAGAGTGAGTCACGGATACTAACATATCCAAATTTCAGCTTCGTAAGTGCATATTGAGAGGAGTTAGATCAAAAAACGGCTTTTTGAGGAAGTTTTGAGTCATGAAATTTCTTGAATCTTCCATATCTCCCCACCAAATCAAGTTAAAGAGGTCAAATTTTGTGTGTGAGTTAGTTGGTGACCATAATATGACCTCTTGAATTTGGATCAAAATGGATTCAAAATGGCGGATTATCAAAATTTTGAGTAGAGCTTGTAATATTGCTCAAATTTTTCTTTTTTGATCTCATATAATAAAATGAGTCACGCACATCAACATATCCAAATTTGAGCTTCCTAAGTTTATTTTGAGGGGAGTTAGAACAAAAAACGACTTTTTGAGGAAGTTTTGACTCATGAAATTTCTCGAATCTTCCATATCTCCTCACCAAATCAATTTAGAAAGGTCAAACTTCATGTGTGAGATAAGTTGGTGACCAGAATATGATTTTTTGAATTTGGATCAAAATGTACCCGAAATAGTGGATTATCAAAATTTGAGTAGAGTTTGAGGAGCCTTGAATTTGTAAAAATGTAGTCAATATGAACTTATATGATCATTTGGGATGAGCATTATACTATATCTCCAATTCACCTGCATACATGATGTTGAAGGGGAGAAGGAGGGGTATCGCTCTTAAAATGTGAGGGAGGGGGGTACACGAGAGGTTGAAAATTTTTTATTGCCGGGTCATGCGATAAAATGAGCCTTTGTGACTACTTTATTCTGATTTCAGCTTTCCAAGTGAATTTGGAGGGGAGTCAGAGCATAAAATGGGATTCCAAAAAAGTTTCAGTCCTCCACCCGAATTTTCAGATCCCAAAAAAAAAACAAAGCTTGAAAATTTCGAATTTCCCAAAAAAATGAATTTTCGGCCCATAACATTTTCTTCACATTCCTAAGTCATATTTTGTCATAAATAATGATTTAAAAAAAATTCAATCTCATTATGATGAAATTTCGAAGTAATGGTTTTTTTTTTTCAAAAAGAAAAATTTTTCGTTTTTTTCAAAAATGGCCGACGAATAGGTATTTTGCCGGTTTTGTGCACAGTACGCGCTTAATTTAGAGTTTTTTGGACTCGGAGGTAAAATATTCTCGATTCTTGTGGTAATTGAAATAATAATAAAAAACGGGGGGAAATGTATTAAAAAATATATAATTAATTATATAATTTTTTTTTAATTTCAATTTAGGTTCTTTAAATTTAAAATATTGATTTGTGAAATAAAACAAAAATTTTTAGAATTTTAAATTTATTACAAACAGGTTATTTTTATTTTTTGATACTTACTAATAACATTATGCACTATTGAGATCTGAAATATTTTATTTATGTAATCCAAATATAAAATAATAATTTGTAAGATTAAAAATAATAAAAATAATTACAAGCTGACCCATCAAACGTTATTTTGCCATATAAATTATTTCCAACTCCCTTCGAAATGTACTTGAGAAGCTGAAATCAAGGAAGTTTATTCACTTGGGCTCATTTTGTCATATGACGCCACAAGAAAAAATTATAGATATCTCTTGTACCCCCACCACATTTTAAGGTTGATAACCCCTCCTTCTCCCTTCCAACATCATGTATAAAGGCGAATTGGAGATGTAGTATACTTTTTATCACCAATAATCATACGAGTTGATATTGATTACATGTTTATCAATTTGAGGCTCCTCAAGTTCTACTCAAATTTTTATGATCCGCCATTTTGAAACCATTTTAATCGAAATTAAAAAGGTCGATCACACAAACCAAGTTTGATCTTTCTAAGTTAATTTGGTGAGGAAATATGAAAGATTCAAGAAATTTCATGACTCAAAACTTCCTCAAAAAGCAGTTTTCTACTCTAACTCCCTTCAAAATACACTTAGGAAGCTGAAATTTGGGTATGTTGGCGTCCGTGACTCGCTCTTTCATATGTAACCAAAAACAAAAAAAATTGAATTATTTGCTTCTTCACCAGCCCCCCCCTCAAAATTTGATTGATCTGCCATTTTGATATTTAGTGATATGAAAAATAGTTTACGTCCTATTCTCAGACGTACTGAGTATGCGCACAAAATTTCATAAGAATCGGTCAAGCCGTTTCATTGAAATTTTATTACATACAAACACCGTGACACGAGAATTTTATATATTAGATTTATGAACAGTTAAATGGTTAAATTGTGAAATTTAAAATCACCGTTAGCGTTGCCATATTGGCAAATTTGAGAATAAAAATTACTTTTATTAAAAACACCAATTTATTGAATTAAGTTTTCGCGACCGGTATCCACATATGTACTTCATGTTCGAGGGAATGGCTAATTATATTTGCTTTAATCATTTTAATTTGATTTATTTATTTCATTAGTTTTCTTTATCGGTTTTTGTCAGCGAGGGGGTGGGGGAGAGATAACACACTGTGCTTAGTGATTACTAAGAACGTAAAGATTTGATGGCTCTCGCCACCTCTCCCCTCCAAATCAGCCGATGGGCTCCAATAGCTATCGTTTGGGATGGAAATTCATCTAAAAATTCCATTTTCACGCGACGAATTTCCGTATTGTTGCGCGTTTCGCGTACAATTCTTCATGAATGGCGCAAGAGAAAGCCACCGTTCTTTCTAAATATTCCAAAACGTGCTGGTACACGCTGATACGAACGCTGTGTATGCGTGTGATGCAAGTAAAAATTTGGCAACTCGAATCGAACCGATAATTAGCATTTAATTGAATGTATTCGGTCTCTGAAATATTCTCGTTCTCCGAGTACCCATGTGGAGTCGTTGGCGACGTATACCATCGCAGAGGCGTTTACAATCGTATAACTCGCGGTGCCCAATTAAATTAGCGAGTACGAGAGTTTCGATGGAATTATAACAATTACGGATGAATGGAAGAGTTACGTATGAGCGTAGTCGCGCATGAATTGAAATTTCACGCAGACTTGACCATGGTGTTCACGCGTATCCGAGTGCGTTCGTTTGTCTAAGGAAATACTATCAAGTTCAAATGATTCTTGTGTACTCGTCGCAGCGAAGTATAAAGCTCGGCGTTTCGAAACGATTACGTAATTGATAAATGATCCTGTTGGAATGTTGAGTCGCGCAGGTTGCGTTTAGGAGCGTGCAAGGCGCCGGTCACGACACGTAATTTTAACCCAACTCGTATGTAGGCCAGATGCGAATTTAAAACAGCTTTTAAACGTTAATTTGATTTTAAAAATGGCTAATATTTTAATTCAACGTCGTATAGCTGCGATGGAGTACACGAGGGAATGCGTTTACAATGTGTAATTGTCGAGTGAACAATCACCTATGCGTAAGTAATAGGTATTTCAGTATTCGGATATAATTAGTAGTATCTACGAAGTCTTCCTCAAAGGTGAACGTGGACAGATCGAGCGTCAAAATTTCTTTATCATTCGATCGCCGAGTATTTGTACAAAAATACGAAATGTCGACAGAGGTTAAAACGTGACATCAGCCGGTATTCGGCGACTCGTCGTGTCATTCGTATTCGCAATTATTTACATAATAACGGTTACTTATTATTTTGGCGCAACTTACACGCTCTTCTTATCAAAATAAACAAAAACGAACGTGTAAAAAAAAAAATATTATTTCCCCGACGCAACTTATAAATGTAAATTTTCCGTAATAAATCGCCAATCACTCGGAGCCTCTGGTGATTACGTTTGGCTCGAAGAGAGTAATGAAATTTCTCCGAATCGGCGAAATCTCAGCTAGTAATTTGCGGTCGCCGAGTTGTTAGTTTTAGTGATTTGCAAATTTAAAATGATCAATTTAAAAATCCATTAACACGTGGTCCTTCTCGTCATCGGTTCCGATGCTTCGTAAAAATAAGCCAATGTTAACGAGGTATTTATAAAGAATTTTTTTTTTTTTTTTTTTTATGCGGTATCCAGAATCGACTAAAATCAAAGAAATGTCCGTTCACCCGATTTCCGCCAAAGAGGAGTACGATAAGAATCCCAAACTGAAGAAATCCGATATACAAATACTAGACGAATGGGTTAAATCACAATCGCACTTGCCTCCGGATATTACAGGTATGCTGATTAATTCACCTATTTACCTACTATATAGCTTATTGTCTACAGGGTATCCTGGACCGGTGGATTTTTCGGGTACATATACGCCGACTGTAGGTTACGTAAGAAGTGGAGCGATAACGATCTAATTGCATATTGTGTAATTTCAAGTATTCTATGGCGTTTTGTATATCGACTGGAGGAATATGTTGGAAAATTGTAGGAGATCGGATATACGATGGAAAAACGTGTTTGAATATTATGATGAAAATTGTACATTTTTACGCTTCAGGGGTATGTAGGGTGGAGATGTAAGAATGGCGAATTTGCCCGGGAGTCATTTTAGCCCTGTATTTGAGAGGTAGGTAGGTACTGGGGTAGCTGAATATTTTTCTTACGGAAAGTAGACAGGGGGTACCGAAGACCTTCTTCAGGGGGGGGAGAAAACCAAACATTGCCAACTAATACCATAAAACCATAAAATTTTACCAACTTTACCAACTGTTGACCTTTTTTTTTTTTTTTTTTTTTTTTTGCTCCACGAAACAATATGATACACAGTCTTGTTAGTCTTCAAAAAATTTAAATACTGCACAAGTGGTCAAATTTACCAACTTTCCAAAAGCCAAGGGAGGAAGCTCCCCCCCTCCCCTCTTTCGGTACGTCCCTGAACATGAAGTGGGCAGGGTCATATTAGTTGATATATGGTTTTAAAAAAATGTTTATTAAAATTTCATCTTCTTAACTGAATTTTCAGATCCTCCAAGTTTTCAAATTTTCCAAAAATTTTGTTTTTATGAATTAAAAATTTGTTGCACTCAGAAATCATATATTGTCATTCAAAGGCTCCGAAAAAATATGAAATTAATTTTTGTTAACGTGGAGGGAGGAGGTAAACCCCTTTTTAGTTTTTTTGAAAAAACACCGATTTTGTTTTTTTTTTTTAAATAACCGGCAAATGGGTAATTTATTGGAACGTATTCAAAAGGCAAAATACGCTCACAGGGATTCCTAAAGTTCGAGGTTTTTGATGTTGAAACATCTGAAAAACATCATTTTTAGGATAAAATTGTTTTTTGGACAACTTTTTTGAAGTAAAAATTGAGCATATCTTTCTTTTCGACTTTACGAGTCTTGAAGAGTCTAAATCGAACTTGTACTGTGTGTGAGACCTATAAATTATCCATTCATTATTCATTTTCGAAAATAGCGAAATTGACAATTTTGCGAAAACGTTATTAATAATTTAAATAAATAATTTAAGCCTTCTAAATTGCGAAGAAATTAAAGATTAAAATATTTTTAGCCTTCAAACGATAATAGTTATGATTTTTGGTCGAAGAAAATTTTCAATTGATCAAGAATTACTTTTTTGAAATCATTTTTTGGAGGGGAGGGGAGTATGATGATTGACTTGGACGGTTAAATTTTTATGACACCGTTTGAAGTATGTGAAACAGTTGTTGTGACCTGTTATCTTCTTTGATTTTTGAAAAATTCAAAATTCCACCTATACTGTTACAAAAATTTCCTGACCAAAGTTTTAGGCCCAGACTTATTCCATTGAGGGAAATCACGTTGAGTGAATTGAAAAAAAAAAATGTAAACAGTCATACCTCATCACTGGAGCTGAGTTTTTAATTCCAGCTTGTTCAGATTTGCAAACAACGTTGCTAACCATTTGATGTCTATAGGTCACACGCAATACCAAGTCTGAAAACCCCTACCCTATCCCTTCAAAAACCACTTGAGAAGTTGAATTTAGAATAAATGTAATATTCTTTGCCATCCAACAATCAAATGAATCCATATTTTCCAAATTATAGCAACTTGAGACTCCTCAAGTTGTACTCAAATTTTTACGGTCTGTAATTTTGAATCCCTTTCGACTAAAAATTTAAGTAGTCATATTCTGGTCATCAACTAAACCTGTATACAAAGTTTGAACTCTCTAGGTTGATTTGATGAAAAATACGGATAATTCGTAAAGTTTCCTGATTGTAATTTCCCCTCTAAAAACCATTTTCTGCTTCAACTCCACTCTAAATTCATGTATGGGATCAAGAACGAGACATTTGGGTTATTTGTTCCTTCTCCAGTCCTCCCCTCGAAATTTGGGTGATCCGTCATTTTGAATTTTATCGAAAGAGTAAAAAATGTTATTTTTTTAGATTTTTTTAAGAAGATTCTCCCCTCTGAATACGTTTAGGAAGCTGAAGTTTGGATATTTTGATGTTGAAAATTTTGAGCAATTGTCCTCTACTCCAATCCTATCCAGAATTTGAATGATCGGCTATTTGAGGTGTATTGAAAGAAGAAAAAAATTACCAGAGTGTCACTAAATATTGAGCAATTTACATGGATTATAATGTAGGTGTACCAAACCAGGCCCCATGTACCATAATGTGGCCACCTTGTTATATCTCAGTTCAAAAAAAAAAAAAAAAAAAAAAAAAAGGAAGGACGGTACCAAAATATACCTATTAACTCCCTTATTAATGTTGTCGAGCTCATTTCTTTCTTCCATGTCTGATAACGTTTCGAAATTTTTGTTGTGAAAAACTGGCGTTTTTTGTTAATTTTTGCGCTTCGAAACTAAGGTTTGATAGTCGTATTTTTGATCTGTGGTAAGTATATTATGTATCAAATTAAAGCTTATTTTATTACTTTTCCAATGATATGTCAGTGATGTTCATTGCATTACCTTATCAAAATCTACAAACCAAAAACAGCTATGGAGTACCAAGAAGAACATTACGAAATCATAAGGAATCCGAAGAATTTTGTCTGTGAATTTTGCTCGTAATTTTGCGACCAGTTTTGTCTTTTAGAATGTACTTATTTTTTAAATATACTTAATTACAATTTGGAATAGTTTTACTTATGATAAAACATAATTCTGCAGTCATTTCAGGCATAAAAAAGGGATGGCCTTGTTAAGAACGAGGGTGAGAGGAGTGGGTAGCCTCATGAAGTACACGTGTTTCAAATGAGGTTACTTTCTCCCATCTTGAATTTTTTATGATGGGGGAGGGAATTTTCACAGAAAAAATCTACCTCCTGGTTTGAAGCTAGAGCGTTCAAGGTACTCGTCACCAAATTTTCAACTTTTTCCAAGCATTTGGAGGGAGACGTGAGGAGGTTTCAAAATTAAGGATGGTCTCTTTTGGTACACCTACCTTACATGTATACCAAAAAGTTGTACATTTTCCAAATGATTACAAAGAATGGTCTGTAAGGCAAAGATTTCAAACCCCACTCTCCCCTAATCGTTCTTTTTAAATCAGGTAAGCTGTAATAGATACCGTTTTTATTAAAAACTCAACTAAAACGATTTAAAAAAAAAAAAAAAAAAGTAAGGAGCCATGCCGCATTACTGGAGCTGAGTTTTTAATTGGAGCTTTTTTTGATTTACTAATAACCTTGCTTAACCGTTCATGACTACAGGCCACACCCAATACCAAGTTTGAAAACCGCTACCCTATCCTTTCCAAAAACACTTAAGAAGTTGAATTTGGCATAAATGTAGTATTTCTTGCCATGAAATAATCATGTCAACACATATTTCTCAAATTATAACTATTTGAGGGTCCTCAAATTATCTTCAAATTTGATAATCCGCCATTTTGGATCCATTTTGACTCAAATTTAAGAGGTTATATTCTGGTCACAAACTAATCCTACACACAAAGTTTGACCATTCTAGGCCGATTTGGTGATGAGATATGGAAGATTCATGAAATTTCCTGCAGCAATTTCCCCTCCAAAAGCCGTTTTTTGCTCTAACTCCCCTCCAAAATCACTGAGGAAGCTAAAATCAAAATACGTTTGTCACTTGGGCTCATTTTATCATATGACACAGCAATAAAAAATTTTCGACCCCTCCTGTACCCCCACCACTATTTTAGGTTGATAACCCGCCTTCCCCCTCCAACATCATGTATGGAAGTGAATTCGGGATATAGTATACAACTTATCCCCAATAACCATATGAATTCATATTAATTACATTTTTACCAACTTGAGGCTCCTCAAGCTCTACTCAAAATTTTGATAATCCGCCATTTTGAATCCATTTTGATCCAAATTCAAGAGGTCATATTGTGGTCACCAACTAACCTCACACACAAAATTTGACCTCTTTAACTTGATTTGGTGGGGAGATATGGAAGATTCAAGAAATTTCATGACTCAAAACTTCCTCAAAAAGCCGTTTTTTGATCTAACTCCTCTCAATATGCACTTAAGAAGCTGAAATTTGGATATGTTAGTATCCGTGACTCACTCTTTCATATGAAATCAAAAACGAAAAATTTGAGCTATTTGCCCCTTCTCCAGCCCCCTCAAAATTTGAGTGATCCGCCATTTTGAAATTTATCGAAAAAACAAAAAAATATTTTTGCGTTTTCAAGAAGAGTTCCTCACCGAATTTTGAGCGAATTTTATCCACACCCGCCTGCGCAAGGCGAGTGACACAAAAAACGAAATTTCCTCAAAAACAGGTTTTTGCTAACTCTCCTCAAAATGCACTTAGGAAGCTGAAATTTAAATATGTTGGTGTCCGTGACTCACTCTTTCATATGAGATCAAAAACGAAAAATTTGAGCTATTTGCCTCTTCTCCAGCCCCCTCAAAATTTGAGTGATCCGCCATTTTGAAATTTTTCGAAAAAACAAAAAAAGCACTTCTGCGCATTTTCAAGAAGAGTTCCTCACCAAATTTTGAGCGAATTTTATGAATACTCGCCGGCGCTACGCGTGGGGGAAATATATATATACCAAAAAGTTGGACATTTGCCAGATGATTACAAATGGTCTGAAACGCAAAGATTTGAAGACCCCACCCTCCCCGACCTTCCCTTCCCAAATCAGGTAGGCTGTAATAGCTATCGTTTTTATTAAAAACTCAGCTAAAAATTATATTAACAAGTATAGCAATAATGTTATGGCAGCTATCACATATATTATAGAGCTTCAAAAATTAATTTGGAAAAAAAATCAATGAAAAAGTTGAAAAAAACTTATCATAAGGGGCGAAATAATCATAGGAGTCTCGCACAAATAAGCATAAAATTAGCAACCAGAATACCTGCAAAGACATTGTTGACTTCCCACGAAAGTTGAAGTTGCGATTTTTTTTGTCTAAATTCAGCTTTTAGACCATTGTGGGCGGCAAGAGTATTTTTCAATAATTATTTAATGGAAAATTTCGAAGATAGGAACGAACTCACGCTGACCTAGAGAGAGAGCTTTCTAACTATGAAAAGTGGCCAAACATTCGTGCAAATTATATTCAAAGTGCTATCAAATTTTTTGGTGAAGAATCCAATTATAGAAATGATCAAGTATTTGGTATTAAGAGAAGCTCTTCTTCATAATTGTGTCCAGTTTGATTGGTTCTCGCACGAACCACAAAGAGACATTTTAAAGTCCAACTCTGCCCTTCTCCCTCCCCTCATTGTACCAGGTGAAAATTTTTTTTTTAATTTAAATTTTATTAATAAAATCTTCATTTTATTTTTTTTTCTATTTATTATTCGGTCAATTTAACAACTTGAGTTGGTGCATTTTGTGGTTGTTGGAAATTTTCAGTAAAATAAATTTCTGGAAGATTTTTTAATTCGACGATGGTAATGGAATGAATTTAGGCAAGAGTAAAAAATTAATTTTTATCACCAAAGAGTTTGAACTGAATCAGATAAACTACCTGAGTAGTTCCGGGACGACTTTTAAATATAATATATTAAAACGTCGACTCGCGTTGATAAAATCAAAGGTACAAAAAAAATTGCATATCGATACACGATTGATGGATTGACTGTACGACAGGGTAATTAAAAAGGTGATTTATTTGGCGTACCTTGGAGTAAACAAAAAAATGCACTTTGCAGATCCGTTCAGGCGATAAAAATGTCCAATGTATTTTAGACGAAGACAGGTGCGAATTAACAACGTTCGTGTATTCGATACGCTGTACCGAGAAGACGTCGAAGAACGCCAGTTGAGACATTTAAAATCATGTACGTTCGTCGAGTATAACCCTTTAACCATGACCCGTTTTTCTAGATTCGCGTAATAATAATTGTATAATTATCGTGTACATCGCTGCAGCGTTGTTTTTATATTAATCGCATTAAAACAATAAACACCGAGGAAGCGAATCACCGGTATCGCGGTATCGGCTCATTGTTCGGATACGAACGATGGCCGCGGGAACCGGAGAGGTGTTAGGAATTCCTGGTACCTATTTCAAAATTCTACGTGGAAAGTAGTAATTTCGCATCCTTCGCTGGGACTGGACTTTCTAAACCTCGATGGTATTTCGGAGACACGTGAAGAACTAGATTTTAATCGGTGGAATTAACGAGTTTTTTTTCAGCGGTATTTTTTTTTCCTATACAAATGGAAATCGTAAAGTTGAAATTAGTACTTCAAGGTAGTCCGGATATGAGTGAAGTTTTGGAGTTAAGAAGGTATAATTTTTTCTTTTCGATGTATCATGGCAGCCAGCTTGACGTCAACGAGATTTTCACGTAGATGGGAAAATCTAATAATGGAGTTGTTTTCGTACCTGTTGGATGGCCGTTCGTATGCATGATTAAGTTGTTATTGTGTTTTGTTGGAAAATTTAGCGTGAGATGGAGAGGAAAATTATCCGTGTAATTGTTTTACATTAATTGATACGTTCGGCTGTACGAGTCTGGAGTGATGATTAGCTATGTCTTTTCGCAACTGTATGGTACTACGGATGTGTAACCCGGTGGAAGTTGAAGAATTGATGTTTTATTCGGCTAGATTGGATTTCGGATGTTCAAGGTCCTTTTGAGCGATTTAGCTGGATAAACCTTATAACGACTTGATTTTTTTAAACTGAATTTTCAATAAATACGATAGCTGTTACAGCCGAACTGATTTTGGAAAAAGGGACCAGGGACGGCGGGGTGTTGAAATCTTTGCGTTTCAGAGCATTTGTAATCATTTAGCGAATGTCCAACTTTTTGGTATATATATATTTTTTCCCCACGCGTAGCGCTGGCGAATATTCATGAAATTTGTTCAAAATTTGATGAGAGACTCTTCTTAAAAATCTAACAAAAGTACTTTTTTGCTTCTTCGAAAAAATTCAAAATGTCGGATCGCTCAAATTTTGAGGGAGGGTTGAAGAAGGGGCAAATTGCTCAAACTTTTTGTTTTTGATCTCGTATGAAAGAGTGAGTCACGGACACCAGCATAACTAAATTCGAGTTTCTTAAGTATATTTTGAGGGGAGTTAAAGGAAAAAACAACTTTTTGAGGAAGGTTTAAGTCATGAAATTTCTTGAATCTTTCATATCTCCTCATCAAATCAACTCAAAAAGATCAGACCATTTTTCTAGGGTTAGTTGGTTACCAAAATATAAGCTCTTGAATTTGGATCCAAATGGATGCAAAATGGCGGATTATCAAAATTTGAGTAGAGCTTGAGGAGCTTCAAGTCATTGAAGATGTAATTAATATGAACTCATATGATTATTGGGGATAAGAAGTATACTATATCTCCAATTCATCTCCATACATGATGTTGGAGGGGTGAGGGAGGGGTTATCTAACTTGAAATGTGGTGGGGGTACACGAGAGGTCGAAAATTTTTCATTGCGGTTTCATATGATAAAATGAGCTGAAGCGAATAACTTATTCTGATTTTAGCTTCTCAAGTGAATTTGGTGGAGAGTTGAAACAAAAAACAATTGTCGGAGAGGAAACTGCTGTAGTAATTTTCCTAGATCTTTCATATCTCCTCACCAAATCGACCTATAAAGGTCAAACTTTGTGTGTGGAGTTAGTTTGACGCTACAATATGGCACACTGAATTAGCATCAAAATGGTTCTAAAATGGCGCATTATCAAAATTTTGAGTAATTCTTGAGGAGCCTCAAAATGTTGGAAATATGATTAATATGAACTCATATGGTTATTGGGTGTAAGAAGTATTCTCTATCCCCAATTCACTTCCATATATGGTGTTGGAGGGGAAAAGGAGGGGTTATTGACCTCAAAATTTGCCGGCGTAAACGAGAAGTTGAAAATTTTTCATTGCGGTATCATATGATAAAATAAGCCCAAGTGACTAACATATACTGATTTTAGCTTCCTAAGTGAATGTGTTGGGAAGTTGGAGCAAAAAATGGACGAATCTTACATATCTCCTCACTAAATCGACCTAGAAAGGTCAAACTTTGTGTGTAGTGATAGTTGATGAATAAGATATGACCTCTTGAATTAGGGTCAACAAGGGATCCAAAATGACGAATTGTAAAAATTTGGGGACCATTTGATGAGCCTCAAGTTACTATAATTTGAAGATTATATGCTTATATGATTATTTCATGGCAAAAAATACCACATTTGTTCTAAATTTTACTTTAAGTGGTTTTGGAAGGGATAGGGTAGGGATTTTCAGACTTCGTATTGGATGTGACCTATAGGCATCAAGAGATTAGCAATGTTATTTACAAACCTGAGCTATCCCCATTTAAAAACTCAGCTCCAGTAATGTGAAATAACTTCTTATTTCTTGTCTCGAAAATTAATCAGATAAGGTTAGGAAAAATTTCAATGAAATTGTGCAATCTGCGCAGAAAATTTCCGCGCTCTAAATAGCATTTACTATTCTTAAGTTCAAATTTTCCATTTTACTGGATTTCCAAGTATAATTTATGTATGATTCATTTCTATGCTTTCTTTATCACCCCTTGTTGAATAAATAATTTTGAAGAGCGATTCAACCAAAAAAAAGAAGAAGCAATATATGTTTATTATGAATTGAGAAAAATGTAGAAAATTTAAATAACATATTCAGCGAACCACAGAGTAGAAAATTTATTGCATATGTCTTTTTTATTGCTCTTTTTGTGTTCCATCTTTTTAATGAAACTCTAAAGAAGAAAATTAATTCCACACGCTTTTTTTATTACCTACTTTGTGCCACAGTTCAGTGAATGCGTAGTGGAAAATTTGTTGTGCATGCCATTTCATTGTCTTCAGTGCTCTAGTTCAATGGAAACATAGAGTGGAAAATTTATTGCGCGTGTTATTTCTATTGTCCTCTTTGTATTCCATGTTTTCAATGAAACCACAGAGTAGAACATTTATTGCGCATACCTTTTTTCATTACCCTCTTTGTGGTCCATCTATTCAGTAAAGCCATAGAGTAGAGAGTTTATTGCGTGTGTCTTTTTTTATTGCCCTCTTAACCATAGAGCTGATAATTTATTGCTCGTACCTTTTTTCTTTCTTTCAATAACTCAAAAAAGGCATAAACGTTTTGTTGTTTTGTAAGAAGGTAATGAAAGTTGTTTCTTTATTTAAATTTCGTGCACCTAAATAGGTTTTTTGTCGAATGCTTTTAAAGCTAAGGTTTAAGCATTTCATTTTGAATTCCAATAAAAATTCAAATTGAATTATGACTGCGAATAATTTTGAAACGTAGTTGATCTGTCGGCCCTCTCGTGTACCTGACACTCGTCAAGAAAAATCTTGTTCCTCGCCCCTTCTTTTTCTGGTCCAATGTAAAAAAATAATTTGATTCAATAAGTCCCAAAATTATTAGAATTCTTTATTTAACTTTTAAGCCATGATGATAAGTGTCTTTCATGGATTTGAACCTTTCCACCTGGTCCTCCTCTGTAACTGAGTTAAATATTCAGCGCTCCAACGGTGCCAGAATGAGTTACGAAGTTGCGTTAAAAGGTACCGGCTCAATGACTTTGTCAGGAAGTGCTGTCAAAGGGCGACCAAGCAGAAAATGGGCAGGCGTGAGTACATCGATGGCATCTACAGGAGAAGGGTTTGGAAGAATATGTCTCTAGCTTAAGACAGCTTCAACTTGCGCGAGGAGTGTGGTGAATTCCTCAAAGGTCGGCGTTTGATGACCAATTGTGCGATGTAAAAGTTCCTTCATAGAGGAAATGGCCACCTCCCACAAACCGCCCATGTGGGGGCTGGCAGGTGGGTTAAAGATCCAAGAAATATAGCGTTCAGTGGCAAAGGTACAGATTATCGTGTCGCGCATGATGGTTTGAAATTTCTGGGTTAAATCATTATCAGTGCGTAG
>CM019754.1:39034813-39078627 GCA_009761765.1 Phenacoccus solenopsis | reverse complement strand
ATTGTACAGCTAAAACGAGTAAGAATACAAAATTAACTTGTGTAGTCTAATTTTAAAATTTCAAAATTATCTTTCCTTTGTTATCAAATCAACGGAAATTGTAAATATTTTTGATTAAAAAAATTTCGTCATCAACTAGGGCAACAATGAACCTGATATTAAATTCAGTATTCATTCAATCATGCAAGATTTCGTATCAATTTATTTTTTATTTTATAATAGATGAAGAAAAATTTGAAAAAATATGAATTTGAAAGAAAACCATGCAAAATGAAGAAATGAAATGGAAAAAACAATATTCATAGGTAATTCCTTTTGTTTCAATTTTGATTCCATGAAAGCAACACTGCATTGCGTGTTTCGGTATCAGAATACCTCCTTCTAATGATTTGTAATTTTTTACAATCAAATCTCAATTTTTCTCGTATTATTATGATTAAAAACAATTTAAACAATCAAGTAAATATTTTTTTTTTAATCTGCCATTACACGGAATATTCAATCGAAAAAATTAATTTCAATAAAAATTTCAAATAGGTAATCGTCAACTCACCTAACTTTCTTTTTCCATCGATGAATCACCGATGACAAAAAATGCTGTTGTAGTCGCACCATCCAATAACACAAACAACACGTTTATCTGTGTGTGTGAGTTGTGCCGTTTTGCGGCGTGTCATGGGAACTTCGAAAGTTTATGTATTTTAAAAGTTTATGTAACTTATTTAATTATAAGTATTCGTGAAAATAGTTTCCAAAGTGAGTACAATTATTGTTCTTCTTTCTTTCTATCATCGGTAACTCTATTTCGAACACTTGAGGATGTCATTAAACTGTACATTGTGTTTGTTAGATGGTTGAACAAAAATCGGTGAAGTTTCAAGAAAGCAAAAAATCCGATGCTGCATCGAAGAAACCAGCAGACCCGAAGAAAGCTGTCTCCAAGCCGAAAAAGCGAAAGCTTATGCCAAAAAATCTTTGGCATACGGTAAAGTTCAATTCAAGGCTTTCCTGTGGCACGGAAAATGGAGGTTCGTGAATAAAGCCGAAGCTGAGAAAACTAAAGAAGAAAAAGTTAGCTAAATTAGCTAAATTAAAAGAACAAGGCAAAGAAATCAAGGTACTAATTGAGACTTTTATTTCGGTTATGTGGCTAATTCGCGCAGGTTATTCGTGGAAGTGAAACGAGTAACTGTTAAGTAGTAGCCTACATTAAATGCGATAACAGGTGTGCATCTTGAAAGTATATCTGATGCATGTATGATGTCGCATACATTTACGCTTTAATACTTGAACTATTGTGTTTAAGAAAATTTGCATAACATTATATCTATCACCACATGTATTTTATATATCATTTCATCTTGTGATGTAGGAAAAACCTAAACCTAGACCACCTGTAATAGTTAAACCAATCAAAGGAGAGAAAAATGGCGAGACTCGTACCATCCACCTTAAAAGAAAAAACTACTACCCCAGCATTAAGAAGTAAGTATTTCACCTCATGCCATTTGTTCATCTCCGCGAGCTCGTCGTAGAACACAAATGATATTTTGTGTATCTTGTATCGGCTCGTAAATTAATGCGCTTAAAAATCCCCTCTTTTGATGATGTTCATCCAGAGACGCTTTGAGCGATACATTTTTTATTCAAAGAACTAAGTATTACTGCGCGTATTCAAATCCGTTTCATGTACATCGTTTAGATTTGCGCCCTCATTCGCACATGTGTTTGAGCTTGTCGTAGAACACAAATAGCTTTTGTGTATCTTGTATCCGCTCAGAAATTAACTCGTCCAAAAATCTTTCATTTGACAATATTCATCTTGAGTTGATTTGGGCGATACAGTTGTATACTTATGTAGATAGCGAATTATTGACATGCTTGTATCGAGCTGGAGTCACTGGTATATGTTTCTATTGTATCAGCGCTTTTTAAACGCTCGTAAATCATTGGTCTTATTTATGCCCTTCAATAATTTCATATTGTTGGAGGCACAAAGTAAGATACATTGGTGAAAAAAATAAATTTTATTGGAGGCACTAACTAAGGTTTCTCTGTGAGGGAAAAATAATTTCCTCTCATTTCGTAATGACTGAATTTCTTGAAGTTTTAGTCGACAAATTGAAAAATTGATTTTGAGTAGGAGTCACTGATTTATGGATTCATTACCTCAGCGCTTTTAAATACTCATAAAGTAATTCCTTTTTTATGCCCTTGAACGATTTAGTATTGTCTAAGGCACAACCTAAGGTACATTCGTGTATTGATTTTTTTTCTAATTTTCCAATGCATTCAATTTAGTATTATGAACAAAAAATAAGAAGGTAAGTGAGGAGAAATAATGAAATAAAATTTGCAAGTGATTAAAAAATTTCATAATTTAAAAAAATATTTTTTGTTGTTAACTCGAAAAAATACCATATTGATCACGTATTTCAAAAATTGTTCACGAGCGCCGCCCCCCCCCCCCCGATGGCACCTACTTAGTATATATGGTCTGTGTGCTGCGTTAATCCATCAGATCTGGATTTAGCAAATTTGGACCCTTCTTATTTTCTCACTGGAATAGGGAAACATGAAAAACTCAGATTATGAACGTTTAACTAGGAGATAATTGTCCAGAGTATGTGATGAATGATGAAGTAACAGTCTTCAAAACGTTCTCTCAACATGGGATCAATGAAGCATTTTTTCAAGTTATTTGTAAGAAATATGAGCATATGTAAATTTTTCCTTCACATTATTTATTCGGCTCGAATGAGGAATTAGAAATCTTCAAAATTGGTCACTGCTAATACGAAAAGAATATTCTTACAACTTCATTTCGAAGCCCCTTCAGCAAGTAGGGTAGGCAAGCTATCACACACGAGTGTAACACGTGTAGTTGTACTTATGGTGTGAAGAAATTTATATTGAGATGGAACACCCTGTATATTTACGACAAATGTAGTGATAACATTTGAGTAGGAGTCACTGATTTATGGTTTTATTATCTCAGCGCTTTTAAATACTCATAAAGGAATTCCTTTTTTATGCCCTTGAACGATTTAGTATCGTCTAAGGCACAACCTAAGGTACATTCGTTCATAGAGATTTTTTTTAATTTTTCCATTCGTATGCAGAGGTTGTCAACTTGATTTAAAAAAAATGGTAGTAACTTTTTAAGGCCAGGAGAGAAATGGTGATCAAATTTTCCCATTTTTTGTATTTGGTTTTGAGTAAACTTTTCTTTTTCGAGAATTCCAAATTATGTGGAGTCTCAGAAATTGAAAAATTATTCTCAAATGATTTTTTAGAATTGTCCTGTATTCTGAGTTTTCACATCAACCTCATAAAAAAAAAGCAGCCATGCCGTGTTAGTGGAGCTGAGTTTTTGATTGGGACTTGTGGTTCAGGTTTGCAAATTATGTTGCTATATCTTTGTATTATCATTTTGAGAGGAGGGGGGGGGGGTAATAAGATGCATTTAAAGGTATTAAGCAATTTCATAAGTTTCTCATTGAGGATGTTTCAATTTGTTTGAAAATCTTGAGGATTTCAAGGTTGCCAAGATTCGAAGAAAAAAAAAGTTTCCATTTATTCTGTTCGACGTTGTTTATTTTAATGATACGAAATTAAAACGTGGATACTTACTTTAAAACTAAGCCAAGTTTAGCTTATGAGAAATAATAGTAAGTAAGACCAAAAAAACCAATAAATTTTTTAATAGTTTAGGTGATATAAAAAAGTAAAAAAAATTATGAACAAGACCTTGGTGGTATTAAGAAAAAATCAAGTTACTTCAGAAGTAATGTAGTGGCAGGCCTGCTATATATTATGGCAAATACAATAATTAAATTTGAGTAGGAGTCACTGATTTATGGATTTATTATTCAGCGCTTTTAAATACTCATAAATTAATTCCTTTTTTATGCCCTTTTAGATTGTGTATCATGAAAGGCACAATAAAAGGTACATTCATGCGTTAAAATCCACTTTAAAGCTGAACACTAAGCATCGAATTTGAGTAGGAGTCACTGATCTATGTAGTACCTAATATTTCAGCGCTTTTAAATACTCATAAAGTAACCCGTTTTTTTTGCCCTTCACTGATTCAATATTTTTGAAAGGCACAAGAAACGATACATCTGCGTACGTTTACTGTAAGACTGTAAAAAATTCTTGTCGAGCTCGGAGTTTCTGATGCACGTGTTGAATGCATCGGTGCTATTTTGCTCGTAAATTAAATCCTGCTTCTGCCCTGGTGCTATGGTTATCTATACCAGCATCAGGTACTAAGTGAGGTACATTGTACCTTATCGGATAGTTGGAACGGCGGTATTATCATTTTCGAAATTTTTTGCAGGCCGAGAGTACACCGTGCTCGCGGATTGTATCGTCTACACAAGAGACATTTCCGTTCGAGCTTGACACCTGGCAGCGTTCTCATCTTATTGGCCGGAGTAAACAAAGGCAAACGCGTGATTTTACTCAAGAACCTCGACAGCGGTCTATTACTGGTGACTGGACCTTACTTATTGAACGGTGTGCCTTTACGTCGCGTCCAACCTTGTCACGTGATCGGTACTAGAACGAAATTAGACGTCAGCGGTGTTCAATTGCCCGAAAAATTAGACGATAAATTCTTCAAACGAGTAGTGGAAAAGAGAAAAGTTAAGAAAGGAGATAAAACTGTTTTCGTACCGAAGAAAAAGGTATATTGTTTTTCGTTTACTACAGCGTGGGTTTTTTTTTTCTTGAATGAGTTGCTAATTAATTTGATTTCATTTCCGCAGTCTTACCAACCTAACGCTGAAAGAAAAGAATTCCAAAAGAACGTCGACAAACAGATTTTAGAAGTTATCAAGAAACATCCGGACAAGAAAGTTTTACTGGCGTATTTATCGGCTATGTTCGGTTTAAAAAATAATCAATATCCTCATCGTATGCAGTTTTAAATATGTTTAATAATTTTGTTCTCCATCATTTGATAAATAAAATTTGGAAGATACGATTTGTTTTATTGATATTAGATTAAGTTTGCTCCTCTTATTCCACCCATTTTTGAGTTGAGGGTTCAAATATGGTTTGAGAACCATCTACTCGTTAATTGGAACTCCAATCCAAATTTTCAGGGCAAACGATCATGTAGTTGGGGAGAAAAAGTGTGGCAATAGAAGAATGCAAACGTATCAGTTTCTTATGAATGCGGATGTGCGAATGTGGTGTGAGCGCAGGGATGGGCATTTACTATTTACCAAAAGAAAAAAGAAAATTGAAGTTTATGCAGCACTCGGAAGCAAACATTGATTCAATACAAAGGAATTTAGACCCTATAGAGCAGATACGCTATGTCTAACTGATTATAGCACAACGACAGTTCGCAGCTCTATTAAAAACAACTGTTTTTAAAAAAACTGAAGAATACATTAGAAAAATTTAGTAAGGAATCAGTATAATATTTCAATACTGAATAATTTCTACATTCAAAGTGAAGAAGGTTGAATTAAATTTCAAATAAAAGTACTTTCTGATTTAATGGGCTATTAAGATTAGTTGGATATAATGTATAATTATCTTAGACATAGGCTTTAAGATTCCTTGTAAGTAATTTCTTTGAATAAAGGTTCTTTGACCCGTGATGTCTGTAGTAGTGGTGGTACGAGGATGAAGCAATGAGGCTTTTGCCACTTACTTACGCGAAGAAGGCGCTGAAATAGACGACTTGAGACTAAAATTGCATAAAAATATGATGCAACCATTAAAAAATGATGCAAGTATCCTTTCTATGCTGTAAAATCCTCATTGCGCGTCATATATGCCAAGTGGTGGTCTGATCAACCTCAGACTAACAAACTGCGTCGGATTAAACCAGCTACGGGGCTATGGTCCACCTCACTTCGTAACCATCGCCGTGAAGAAGTAACACTTTGTAGGTTGCATATTGGCCACACCAACCTCACACATTCTTACATAATATCAAAATCCTCACCTCCAATATGTTCCACCTGCAATACTATTCAATCCATCTTCCACATTTTAATTCAATGCCCGTTGTATGCCTCTACCCGCACTACACTCAACCTCCCATCCTCCTTACCCGACAGCCTTCGTGACGATCCACACATTGTAAATACTGTTTTCACCTTTCTCTCACGCATTAACCTTCTAAAGTCAATCTAAATTTTTTTTCCGTGCCTCTAGCCCCGTAGCTGTACACGGCACGTTAAAGAAAAAAAGTAAAAAGTAAGTAAGTAAAATATGAAAAAACTGGCACGTTGAAAAATCATTAAAAAAATTTATTGATAAATTTTTAGGGTAGGGTACCATTTTTTGGGGAAACATATTTCCCAGACCCTCATAAGGCGCCTGTTCGAGTAGTTGCCACCAGAGGCGCAAGCATCGCTTCCACCATGAATGATCCCTAGTGCATGTAAGAAAATTTCAGAAAAAGGTTTTATGGCCCGCTGTAAGTGAACTTCTGTAATAAATTTTTTATACCTAACTTCCTTGCTTTGGTTTAAATATTGTCATCAAACATTAATTACCTTCCTATTTTTTTTTTTATTAAAATTCTAAAAAGGAATAATTATAAAAACTTGGAGGTATATAAAAATTTCAAAGAGTGTTGTAAAGCCACCAAAAATAATCTAAATAGCATAAAGATAATGTCTTCGTTATGCTCAATCGTATTCCATTTTTGGAGGAGTTCATATCATCGAAGTATATATATTTGCACTTCTTCCTTGAAAAACATTATAGGAGCCTATTAATTAAGGAGCATACATAATATTCAACACTTTATTTCATAAATAATATTTAATTATGAAAATAATGAATCCTAGAAATTGAAAAAAAAAAACTGAAATTATAAAAATTCGTAGGTACATAGATTCTTATAAAAAAATTTATATGAAAAAAGGAGAACACTGAATAGTACATAGAAATTTTAAAAATATAAGTTGTAAAGTTTTAACAAAAATTATGAACCAACATTCCATTAATGCAGATTAAATAATTTTTTTTTTCAAATTCTGAACTTACCCTTACCCCCCGCCCATGCTTTATTATAATTACACATTTTTTGGCCCGTAATGATTTTTCTTTGTTCTCCTAGCAATTACTTGCTGGTCACGCTATTGGTACAATAAATCGATGTTATAAAAATAATGTCATTTATCAACCAAAGAAATAATATAACTATTTAATTTATGCAAAGAAGTTGTCGATAAGCGAATTGATTTTAATCTGCTTTCAAATGAGCTTCTAATTTTCTAACATAAATTTCTGGAATATTTGCGGACCTAAAAAATAGAATTGAGAATTAAAATGTATTATGCTCTATTCTGCTCTGTTCACGTTAAGGCAGGTTATATGGTAATTGATACCAAATAAAACACTTGTGTTAAACTTGCTAACTACTCGTTTTTGAAATGCGTAACCATACCTATTTCCACCGGGGATGTGCCAAGTTCATGAACTTGACAGTTGAGTTCATTTAAAAAATTAAGTCAAATTCGAAATCAAAGTTCATTTTAAGTTTATTTCAGAAAATCAAAGTTCAGATTTAAGTTCATTTCAAATCGATACGCTCAACATTCCTTTGACGTATACTGAATCAAAATTCTCATAGTAATGACATATTCCTGTTTTTAAAACCTTGATAATTTGAATTTAATGATAATTAAAAATATTAGACATGTTTTTTAGATCATACCGGGTGTCTATTCGATTCGGGTACCCTTAAGCGCAAAATTCCCTAAAATAGCTATTCAGTTAATTCGAATAACTTTAAATACGCGCTTGGTTGCCTCGTTAATAACATGAAAAATCTCAAAATTCTTAGCTTTGAATTATTATATTTCACGAATCTCATATAGTGTACCCATTTATGTAATAATTATAATTAAAAACATTATGTTAGGGATTTTAGCGCTTTAGGGTACCCGAATCGAATAGACACCCGGTATTATATTACGTAAAATTATGAATTAACTTCGATAACGTATTTCTTTCTTAGATAGAACGAAATTTTAAGGAAGCTGATTCAAGATTTGGAGGGAGGCTTAGCCTCATATTTTCTACTGCTTCTCTAACTATGGAAATTTAACAAACCGTACTTTATTTGATCAATTTTTTTCTTAATAACATCTTTGATTATTTTCTCGTTTTTGCATTCGTTTTTTGTAAATCTTCTCCTTCTTGTAATATTTGTTCTCGTTGATATTTCTTCTTACGTTCTTTTTCGATAATTTGTTGTCTCAGAGCGTCTTTGTGTTTCTCGATAACCTGAAAGAATACGAAATTTACGCATTGTCGACGTAAAATTTCGGCAATAAATTTACACTCAGTTGATACAAAAATGTTTTCATTTTACAATTTTCGTCGAAGCGAAACGAATGTACACTTGATTACTCGGAAGTTAATGTTTTTCTTCTTACTTGTTTCTGCTTCAACCTGGTAAGCTCGAGTTCTTCTTTTAATTTAGAAATATCGTTTTTTAATTTTTTCCGCTTCATCTTTCTTTTGGTATACTTCGCTCGTTTGATATTTTCTTTTGTCGGAAATTTGACGTTGGCGAGTATCACGTAATTCGCGAGCTTGCTCGAGTTTTTTTTGTACGATTTCTAATTCTTTTTGACGCCATTTCCTTTGAATCTAACGATAAAAATGATTTAATACTGTATAAAAACGATGTCTGGAACGATGAAAATGGTTCGAGTATCGTTTTTATGTCATCAATTTCCATTTAAAATTGGTTCTTTGGTTTTAAACCTTTTAAATGTTTTAATTTGCTTTTTCATTTTTTGCAGATATCTTTTTCAACGAATATGTATTTTTTTACCTGTTCGTGAGCCCTTTCGGCTATAATTTCGTCTTTGGTTTGAGATAACGTTCGCGATGTTTTTTGCAACATCCATAAACGAGCTAGTTCGCGTTCTTGCATTTGTTTTTTCTTCCTTCGTTGGGTTTCTAATTCTCTTTCTTCGTTGATTTTAGTCTTGAGGTATTCTTGTATCTGAAATTCAAAGGTATTAGTATTTTTTAGATTTTCATCAACTAATAAAAAGGTATTAACCTTTAAGCTTTCGAGTTTTTCTTGTTCGCGTTGTTGTTCTTTACTTTGTTTAATTTGTTGGTTAAATCGTTGATTTTGTTTTTTCAATTCTAAATGCAAAGAGTGTTTTTTTTTCGGTGTTCTGTTTTTCTTCTTCTTTCAGCTGTTCGGATTTAATTTTCATCATTTTGTATTCCTGCGGATTTATGCGTTGGTCAGTAATTTGGAACGTTTAATGATCGGTAGAATACCAACCTACACACCTTTTGTTTCATATTCATATCCTTTAAACGTTTTTGTTCGTTAAGTTGAATCTGTTGTAAATAGATTGAGCGTATTGTTGTTTCCTAACCATTCTTCTTCTCTTTTCTTTTTTATGATATCCATGGCATTTTTTCTATCCTCTTCCATTCTCGCGTCTTCAGCTTGTTCGTAAGATTTTAATTGGCGCCTGGAGAAAAATAAGTGGATGGAGTAGAAAATTGGTAAGTTGCAAAAGTAAACGAGAATTAAATTTTTCCCTATCTCTTACGCAAGAGTAAGAGAAGCAAGGATAAAAAAGTTTTCACTTTTCATCAAGTTGTCGCGAAGACCTTGAAAAATATGTGAAAAGCAGAAGTAATAAGAGATCGTACGGACACGAAAATTAAATTACTTTATAAGTTCTTTCTCTGCCACTTGAGCGTCTTGTATCGCTTTACACTTGATACTTAATATTAAAGAGTTGCATTGTTTCACTTCATCCTCTTGTTCCCGTTTTAATTCTTCCATTCGCGCTAGAATGTGTTGTTTTTTTCGTTGCTCTTCTTCCTCTATCTGGGGATGAATGTAGTTGGTATTAGATTTATGGTTCGTTTATTCAGAGAGCTCTGGTAGGAAATATCATACAGGATTAAGTGAGAAAGGTGTGTGAACTAGTAGATCTACTTTGTTTTTTATTTTTTCAAAGATTACAATGGGCTGATTAAAAATTTTGCAAAGAAAAAGAATCCAAATAATATTCTAAATAAATTTCAGCCTCTACGTTCATATTTACTTTTTTTTGGTCAAATTAAAAGTTTCATATTTAGAAAATTTTCAAAAATTCGAATTCAAAGAAAAAAAATTAAAAACTTTTTGCAAGGTGCCAGTTTTTTGTTTTCACATGGTCAAGAAAAATTTAGCTGTTAATTTTTTTGATTTTATAAGCAATTTAGTTATATTGTTTATTTTTATAATGAGTAGAGGTGTATAGTATATGTTTGATTTCAACCCTATTAGGCTCAAAAAGACCTTGTTCCCAATTTTCACTCTCCAAGGGGGAAGGGGGAGTGGAGAAATTTCAAAATATTTTATATTTTGTGTTGAAATCAGTAAAATGCCTTTTCATTTAGTATACTACATCGAAAACAATTTTTTTTTAATCTGAATTGACAACCCAAGGCTCTTGAAAGCTGCCCAATGATTTGAGAACACCAGGTATTCGTGGAAAATGATTCGAGTCTAATATTCAAGGGTCTCTCAGCTTCTCTTCGTTCTTGTAGCGTTGGTATATCGAGTCTGGATTTTTCCCAATGTACTAAGATGTGATAGACGAGCGAGGTAAGCGATAGCGTACTTGGGTAAGGAGTTAGTTCACCCATGTTACTCGCACGTACTAGAGTTTAATGTTTTATCCGATGTTTTTCTATTTCTTGTAAAGTGATTAAAGTACATACGATGTCCGAGTGAATTATATTTTTTGTCCCCCTCATCAGGGGTGGGACTCTTGAGCACGCATACAGCCGGATTAAATCTGTAAAATAATGTGAATACATTTTAAATAAATACATGTGTTTTTGGCCAAAGATGATTTTATTATTTTTATTCAAATCGTCTCATCATCAATCGAATCAAGGATTGACACAACAGCATGAATGATGAAGGTGCACTCATGATAAGTCGACTCAAAGATCAACGCAACATAAATAGCAACCTGAAAGATGGGTTCATTATTCTTATTTAAATCATCTCATCATTGATCGAATCAACGATTGACGCAACATTCTTTCAAATTTGAAAATTGATAAAACATTATTTAAATGTTTAAAATTTCAAGGTTTTATTTTGCTAGGTTAAATACACAAATTTTCAGCAATTTTAGAGTTTTTAAAACACCATTGCATTGATTTTAAAAATTTGAGTTCATACTTGAGCATTGGGATGTTGGAAGAAAAGTGGATTCCCAAATATTGGGAATTTAAATTATTTCTTTCTTTAACCAACAATGTTTTTAGGTCATTTGCTTCTTTTTAAAACTCAGTGATTGTGGATTCCGCCGCCCTCAAAAAAAAAAACTTATTTTCGATGCACACTGGGTACTACTTATGCTTTGAGAACTCCTGAAAATTGAAACTTTGGCACAACATATCTCCTTAGTCTAGAATTACACAGAAAAAATTCTAGTTTAGGAGCAAGGGTAGGATTAAAAAAAAATACAATTATTTTATAAAACTTGTTTCACAATCATACAATTTTCAAATTTTGATTTCTTTTAGTTCTTTTAAGAGCTTTAGAAAAGATCCGGATTTTGGAAGAACTCAAATTTGAGTGAAACTATCTATCTTTCTTTCTTTTTATCATTTTTTTAATGGTTATTTGGTATGTCTGAAATCGAACCTCATACGTCGTAATTTTCAAGTTATTCAGAAAATACGTATGGTATAAGGCATCCTAATAAAAAGTTGACGATTAATTTTGTTGAGTCTTTGAAACTCTTGGGCTTTGAAAAATTTATGATTTTCCAGAAAAAAAAAAAAAAAAAAAAAAAACTTTGAAGATTAAAAATTCAAGTCATATGTGAGGATAAGTAATAAATATTACTCCGTAGAGCTGAAATTTTTTTATCATTTCATAAGGGGGTTTCTTGGTCATTTTTTCTAATTCTATAAATGACAAAATCGATTCACCTTACTATGAACTTACTTCGGATATTTCTTCATTTTTTAACTCCTCGATCTCTTGTTTCAAAGCCTCAATTCTTTGTTCCTCTTGTTGTAGGATTTTTTCGGTCTCTCCTTCTTCGTTAACATCTTGGGGTTCTGAAATGAGCTGTGTTGAGCCGATATTTAATAACTGATGTGAGATGTTCATCACACAAAGAAGAATGAGTACTTAACCGTCCTCAAAGATATAGTTGTGAGAGGTAGGGAGTTAGTTGAAAATTATGACTGAATGTATAAACTTTTCTTGAACTTTTCCGTTGTAAAAATCGCATATAGAAGGGGTGAAGTACATGTTTTTCATATCATAAATGAATATTAAATATTCCAAATTCAACTACTAAAACTTATTTATTATTAGACGTAATTAATTTAAAAATTATTATGAAAAGCAATGATAGTGTAGTAATTAATTTCAGATCTTTTGAAGGAAAAATTAAGTTTTAAGGTTCATACAGTAGCGATTCAAGGATTTCTTGAGATGTACTGATATGGGTGATTTTTGTAGTAATTTTTCGTAGAGATATGCATTAAGTACCAAGGATATACTTATTTTCAATTTTTATTTTTTCTTCTTTGGATCATTGACGTAGCTTTAAGGACATGCGTGTTTTTTTCATAGATTTACACAGAATCTCAAAAATTGCTTTTCACGCGGAAAGCATAAATTTGAATTTAAATTCACTTGGAATTCAAATTTAATTGCTACAAAAGGCAGTTGAATCTATAGATTTTTTTTTTTTAAATCGATTGGGTAACATCATATATTTTTCAAACATGCGAATAAAACGCCTAGACGTTTTATCGAAAAGTATTTCTATTCTTAAATCGATTTTCAACCTTCTAAAAATTTACAGATGCTCTCAACAGAAATACTTGGCGTAAAAAATATATACCTATATAAAAGCATGCGCCTGATTGAAGTATTTTGGAAAACAGAAAGTCACAAAATGACGGTAAAGTTGATATTTTTGTAAAGAATTTCCTTTTCGGTTCATCTCATTTATTGAATTTTTAGCCAAAGCGTTAGACTAAAAGGTGGCGGTACTTCTACTAGTACAATTTCAAATCACATTTATATTATCAACACATAAAAGGTTGAGCAAATAGAAACTCTAAAGAAGTACTTTTCGTAGAAGGCAAAGACCTAATGTAAAAACACGCATGAACGGGGTCGGGGTCGTTTGGAATGAATAAAAAAAATATAAAAAATAAGAAAAAATCTATTCGCAGCAAAAGCGAGCTCACTGGCTGAAATCTTATTTCACAGTCGCCTACAAATTACAACGTTTGTTTGTTGGCTCGCTTATCCAAAACGTTAATAAAATTGCATAGCCAGTTTGCCTCGAAAATACATAGAACTGTATTCGTTTCATTAGAGCGAATGATAAGAAAGAAAAAGTTCATGAATAATGTAATTTTTATCGCAATATAAGAATACCCTATTTTAACTAATTGCTAGAGAGTCGTCTCTACCTTATGAATATAATAAGCCGAAGGCGAAAAAAGAAATGCAACAAATTTTATATTCTATTACTTTATCGTGCATAGCTAAAGTTATACCCTTATAGTAAGCATCTTCGTAATAAATATTACTTACGCGAGAATTCTTTTTAATTTGGTCGAATTGAGATTCAGATAAGAGCGTGGTTATTTTCCGATTCTTGTCTCGTGGTATAATCAGTTTTCTTACAATATCGCGTTCCACCACCATTATAGTTTTCAAGTGATTTTTCGGTTTTTTCTCGTGCTCGATAGCGGCTGCAGTCATTGTAACCGAAGAAAGTTTTTTTCATTCAAATCGAGCTTTCACCGTTGTTGGAGTATTCTGAAAATATAATACAGGCGTCGGATGAACGAGTAATATATTTTGAATTAATATCTAGTTGTAATATTTCAGGCATATGAAAGATTAAATTCAAGATTAATTAGGTATATTTTTTTAATCATATTTTTTATCCATTATTTGAATATTTAATATAAAAACTATTATTATGGCTATTTTTTCATTAATTTCATTATAAATTATAATATTTCATGTTATTGGCAACAGCATTGTAGTAGATATATTTTCTTTATTTTGTCTGTTCTGCTGAAAAATTAATGGGTTTAACTTACGTATATTTTCTGTGATTGGTATAAATTGTATTTTGTTTTTATTTTGGATGATAAGGTGAGAATTAGGAAGTAGGTTTAGTCAAAAATTGACAACACCAATAATACTCGTGAAATAATAAATACTTAATTACTATAATCATGAATAGTTAGGTATAATGATGTCTTATAATTATGAATACAGTGATTAGCTGGTGATTATACCTATGTAGTTATCACACTGAATGTTGATTATAAGTATAGTGATTGATGGTAACTATATACTTAGTGCTGAACGTTCATTGAATGTTGATTACACAGCGATTATATAGAGCTGAATTTTGATTGTATAGTGACTGATTGTGATTATTTAGTAATGAATGTTGATTACATAGTGATTATATAGTTCTGAATGTTAATTGTATAGTGAGTGATTATGATTATTTAGTTATGAATGTTGATTGCGCGCACTAATTATATATTGTTGAATGTTAATTGTATAGAAAGTGATTGATTGTGATTATTCAGTTACTAATAGCACTAATGTTGATTACCTTACATAGTAATTAAGTAGTGCTGAACGTTGATTATATAATGATTAATCGTGATTATTTAGTTATGATGTTGATTAAATACACAGTGACTACCTAAGTATATAGTTCTGAATCTTGATCATATACCTAGTTAGTGATTGTGATTATATAGTTCTAAATGTTGATTGTACCTATAGTGACTAATTATGATTATTTAGTTATGAATGCTGATTACATATAGGTAGCCATTATATGTATCGTCTGAATATTGATTATATACTTGGTGATTGATTGTGATTATATAGTAACTACAGAGGTAGTGCTAAATGTTGATTATGCAGTGACTGATTGTGATTATTTACTTAGTTATGAATGTTGATTAAATAGTGATTATATAGTGACTGATTGTGATTATTTAGTAATGAATGTTGATTACATAGTGATTATATAGTTCTGAATGTTAATTGTATAGTGAGTGATTATGATTATATTTAGTTATGAATGCTGATTACATACAGCCATATTATATGTATCGTCTGAATATTGATTATATACCTAGTGATTGATTGTGATTATATAGTAACTACAGAGTTAGTGCTAAATGTTGATTATGCAGTGACTGATTGTGATTATTTAGTTATGAATGTTGATTGTAAAGCGATTGATTGCGATTATATAGTTATGAATATTGAATTATATAGTCCCCATATACTTGGTGCTGAATGTAGATTATGTAATGTATGTATGATTGCGATTATTTGGTTATAAATGTTGATTGCATAGTTATTATGTAGACCTGAATGCTGATTGTATAGTGATTGATTATGATTGCGTATACTTAGACTATAGTTATGAATATTGATTATTTTGTAACTATATAGCGTTGAATGTTGATTATGCAGTGACTGGTGGTGATTATTTAGTAATGAATGTTGTTTATAATTATAATAACTATGTAGTGACTGATTAATTTCATTAAGTATATACTGTGTATCCAAGTGATTCGGGTACAATCAGTGCAAAAATCTCAGTTTATTGATAATATAATATGAGTTAAAGTACAATTTCTAAATCAGAAATTAGTTTTAAAATTACTTAAATGAATTTTAAGGCTGATAAATTCATTTAAACTGTATTAAAATTTCTTTGCATTTGAAAAAATCAATTTTAAATAATTGAAAAAGAGATTTTTTGCTGATTGTACTCGAATCATTTGAACGTATGGTATAGTGCTGAATATATCGATTATGATTGTATAGTAACTATGCAGTGGTTATGAGTGATTATATAGCAACTACATACTATTATAGTGATTTTAGTTGATTATTGATATTTTCTGTAAGGAATAGCCTATATCTACTTGTTTCTGCCATTCAAACTTCAAATTTACGTAGTAAAATATTACTAGTAGTTAGTGTAGATCATTAATAAGTATTCAGTACTTGACTATAATTATTATCATCATAGCGTCCAGTTTGCTACCTGGTAATGACTGGTGATAAAACTATACCTATAGCGATTGTGAAATGTTGTAGTTTGCTGACGAATTTTGCATTTTCTTGGGCAACGTATAAAAGTAATCGAATGTGCTGGTGGCATGTATAGGCGATATCTATGCATCTTAAATGGAGCGTATCAGGACGTAGTAAAAATACGTTTAATATTCGTTTTGGGTACAACTATTTTTCGTTATACAGGGACTTGATTTACGTCGCTGTACCATATACGAAGGCTCGCATTCGTACTTGACCGAGTTGCGAATTCATCGGTGACATCCAAATGCTCTTGATAACATAAATTTTGATTCAACGTATGTCTTAGTTGGCATTATTTATCGTGCGAATGAAAAGGTTCGAATAAATTTTATTTAATGAAAACTGTAAGCAGATTATTCGTTATTTATGGCGAGGCGTTGGCGGGGTAATGGTATGATATTAGATTGAAAAATATAAAGCGGCTCTTCTCATTTGCTGGAACCCGTTATCGCGGCGGCCAGAGCTTTTCACTCTATATGCAATTCCATATGACGTGTGCGTAATATAAATTTTATCCTTTGACCGCGTATAACCGTTTTAAATTAAACGTAATGTTAATTTTAAAGCGAATTATCCTTATACCGAGACCAAAGCTGCCCTAATCTTAGGTAAACTCGACCGGCAGGGTGGCTATATTAAAGTATAAATGTAGAAGATTAAAAAAAATACATTATGTAGGTACCTGGAACAACGAACTTCCAAACGATGGTTCTCTTTAAACGTAACGTAAATTAGCTCGATTAATATTTTAAACGCAAATCCTTCTTTCCTATTACCAAACACGAAACAAAAATTTAAATATTCAAAGTAAAATAATTTCGTTAATGCTCGCCTGATGGCCCGTTGCCGAGCTAATGGCCCCTAAATTGAATTTTGTTTATTCGTCGTTAAGGTGTGAACAACATCTCTCCTTTTAACTAAGCTCACGAACCCAGTTATATCGACTGTTTCGAAAATCAAGACTAGATTCCATGGTAACATCGAGAATCTGTTTTAACTTTTTGTATAATAGTGAGAAATTTCGCAGCTTTATTGCGGCGATATTCACCCAACTAATCCTTTCACTAAGAATTTAATTGCCTCGAGGGACACGATGGACAATAAAAACTATTTTTTCCAACATACTTAATATCTACCAATAGGGAAACTTTTGGTGGCTCCTTGGAGTTGGGTGTCCCTGAAATCCATTCTTAACAATTCGAAATTACGATAATTATAATTAAAAAAATGAATTTCTAAAAAAACAATGAAAATTTCCCAAAAAGAACATCAAAGCATTTCAACTGCATTATTCAATTTGCAAAACCTCTTCCCGCCCATACTCCGTACCGAAGTTGCAAACTGCAACTCCCCTTCCGTAAACTATCTACGAAGTTGAATTTAGGATATGTAGTAAATCTTGCCCACAAAAATCAGGCATGAGCCCATATATACAAAATTTTAACCATTTAAAGCTCCTCAAGCTTTCTTCAAATTTTGAAGTTCGCCATTTTGGATACATTTCAACACAAATTCAAGGGGTCATATTCTTGTTCCGAAGTAACTGAAAACAAGGTTTAAACTTCTAAATATATATGATGGGTAGATAAGGACTATTTATGGAATTTCCTATGCGCGAGATTAACTGATTTCCTCTCCAAAACCCATTTTTCTCTCAATCTACTTATGGAGTTGATATTTAAATATTGTATTAGTCTGTATGACTTGTTCTGTAATGTGAAACCAAAAATTTTTGTGCTTTTTTCTCATTTTGAAAACATTAACCATCCCCTCCCCTTCAATATCTTCTATGAAAGCAGATTTGAGATACCTATAGCACATTTTTTATCTTTAGTAATGATGTGAGACTAAATCTATCAAGTTTGATCTATTTGAGGTTTCTCAAGCCCGCCTCTTATTTTAATCATCCGCCATTTTTGGTCCTTTTTGACTACATTCGAAGCGATCATATGGATAATTCTGATTGGTCGTACGTCACGCGTGTAACAATCAATCAGATTGTCAGAACGTTGTAAATTAACTCCATTTGCTCGTAAAATGAAAATGTGAATCAGCTGATAATACAAAATATAATAAACCAATTTCAGTCGTTCAGTTCATCTTCAATAAAGTATTTATAATGACTGGTCTATGTTGTAATTGGTCATATGTTACACGCGTAATGACCAATCATAACGCTAGAATGTGATAAAATGTAGGTAGTTTCATTTCTACCTTCCTAAATAATATCGTTCAGTTTTCAGTGAACGACTAAAATTCGTTTGTGATTTGAATCATCAGCTGATTTGTGTTTTTATTTTAGGAGTTAGTCGAGGTAAATTTACCACATTCCAACTTGCTGATTGGTTATTACAGACGTGACGTATGACCAATTAGAACATAGACCAGTCATTATAAATACTCTATAGAAAAAATTGAATATTCTAGATTTCATCACATTCTAGCCTTGTGATTGTCGTTACACGCTCGACGTACGAACAATCAGAAAGCGGACCAGTTACCTATATTACTCTATTTTGATTTGGAACTAAGCTTACTTGCAAAATTTAGACTTTTTACATTCATTTGATGAGGTGATATGAAAGATTCAAGAAATTTCATGACTCAAAACCTACTCAAGAAATCATTTTTCGCTCCAACTTCAGTCCAAATTAACTTAGCTTGAATTTGAAAATATTGGTTTCCATATTTCACTTATTTATGTGTCATCAAGATCAAAAATATTGATGCTTTGAGGGTCCTCCCAGACTCCCTCAAAATTTGAGTGAATCAAAAATCCAAATAAACTAGTTTTGTGTATTTATATGGAAAGTCTCTCATTACAGTTTGGGAGATCTTTATCCATAACCTTGGGCGGTACGAACGAAGGAAACAATGTAAATATCTATGTTAGCATAAACCAAAAAGATGGATTTATGATTACAAATGACCTGAAACGTAGTGATAAGAAGAGCCTCTTCTCAGACACCTCCTTTCCGAATCAGGTAGGTTGTAAAAGCTATTGTTTTTAATTGAAATACTCAGCTAATTAATTCCAATGTTGTAGGTACTGCAGAGACTTGAGATCACAGATTAGAAATTTGCTCAGATTTTTCTAGAAAAACAATGAAAACTATATCATCAACAGAAATCGGAAGTTTGAATTTTATTGAGAAAATTTGTGTGTTTAAGGAATATCATGAGAAGTCGAAGATCCAAAATCGGCACCAAGGCAGAAATAATCTTCAATCATCACTTTTCAATTTAGCTGCGTTTTTAATGAAAACGATAGCTATTATTTTTTATTTTAATGAACATTTGAAAAAATCTAAAAAAAAAGAATCAAATCAACTGAAATCATGAAAAGTTTTAAAACCTAAAATTTTAGTTTATGGGCCCTTTTAAGAACCAAGGCTGTGAGTTGATCTGTCCACCCTCCTCCCATATCTCCCAGTTCCAATGAAGATTGGCGTGCTCACCATTAAAAATTTTAAGACATTTAGTAGTAGAAACATTAGGTATCTACTTATATTTTCAACCATAATCGCCAAACTTTACACTCGGGAAGACTAATGAATTTCGAGTAAAAATATCGCAAATCCTCTGCGAGATATTTTCAAGGTTTCTGCGTACACGATGAAGGATTCGAATGAAGTAGACCAGAAGAAATAATGATATTAACGCGAACCCAAGCGAAGCGAAAATTCAATACCTAAATACCGCTTAATATTAAACAGCGAGTAAGCTTTAACGAAATATCGACAAAAACAATCATATATAAACCGATTATACGAAAAGGTTTGCGAATCTGTGACAAAACGAAATCGCAATGCAAAGTATCACTTTAGTATGTACTTGTATAAATGTCAACTTCGTGCGTCATTTTTTCCACCACGATGTCCAAAATGGGTTTTTTGTAGTCGTTGTAAACAAAAAGTCATTTTTACGCAAACAACATAACTAAAGATGGGGCTGACCGCGAGCTAAGTTTTTTTTTTCATGATAATTAAACTTCTGTTGGTAGATACTCAGCGATGAATATTTTATAAATGTCAACCACAGATAGGACTTGAACGTTCATTGTTTGCTGGTTCAAGTTTCTTTTTATCTTGTCGTAATTTTTCTCCATTTGTTGTATTCGAAATGGGTTTTAATTTCCGGCAATGTTATTATTCAAAACCTGTAGGGTTCTAGTATAGATACTCGAATGTCAGATGGAATATAATTGAATGGGTTTGTATTGAAAATATTTTATTTTCAATCGAGTGCGAGTGGTGATGGATTTTCATGAAGATACATACTTGAGTTGAAAACTTTAAGTGATTAAGTGTTTGGTATTGATCATCTGTGAATTATAGTAATCTTCATTGCGTACCTACGTACCTAAATAGGAATCTAATTATGACAAATATTCTTAAAATTATTCACTCTATTAGAGCAGCTATGGATTTGAGTGCATGTAAGTAGGTAGGTAGCTACTAGGTACATCATTACTACGCTCTTGTGTTCGCCCACGCGTGAATATTCAACTACTAGAAAATGATTTGTTGACGATAAAACTGAAAAATTGGCTTAAATCATTTTCCGTGTCGGGTGAAACACAATCCTTTTAGCGAGCCCTAGAACACCATTATGACTTTACTCTTCTCCCAAATACTTGACTATTTTTCTCATCGTCGTTATATATAAATGAAACTTGTCTTCAACGAAGTCTCATATTTGAGCGAAAGCAAGACATTATTTCTTCACGACAGAGCAGTATATTCTGAATTTTTGCCTATTGATGTAAAAAATTACTTTATCTAGTCAAGTAGATCTAAACCCGAGAAGAGATGTTCGGAGATTAATTTTTATTTGAATTTTTTTTTCTAAAAATGTCAAGGGAATTGATTCACGAATAACATAAATAAAATTTCCATTGATTGAAGGGAGAAGTGCGCCATGAAGGGAGTTCAAAACCCCACTCATTACTTCACGGTTCGACTTCTTGGACATTACAAGAGGAACAAGGACGGCAAATAAGCCAAATAGAATTTTCAGAAGTTGTCAAAAATTTTAATATAAATTTTAAAAAATCGTTGTTATGTTTTTAGAAAGTTTTTTAATTCTTGCATCTTTCAAGAATGCTCAAATACTTTAAAATTTAAATAATTTCTTCATTTGTTGTTACTTTAAAAAAATGCGAGGGCTCCTAAAAATGTGAAAAAGTGTTTTTTTTTTTTTTTAATTTACCGTAATTTTTAGAAGTGTTCGAACCTTCTAGAAGTTTGAACAAAAAAATTAGAGGGTTAAAAATTTGTAGAATCTGTTTTTGGTTTTCATTATACTTATAAAATTTAAAAAAAATCATTCATTTAATTGATTAGTATGTAATTTTTTCATTTATTATGATGATTTATTTTAATTATTATTATTATTATTATTATTATTATTATTATCGATTTTTGTTTTTATATTACTTCATGTTTGCTTTTTGCTTGTGTTTTGTTTTGTTTCCTTGTTTTGTTGAATTAGTTGCTTTCTGGCTGAAACTCCTTTTGTTCTGTATAAATAATAATAGTAATCCCCCTCACGCTCAGTGCTTGCACTCTGGGTGGGCTCATTACAGCTGAGTTTTAAAGTGTAGAATTTATATATAAATAAATTATTTGAATTATTATTATTATTATTATTATTATTATTATTATTGTTATACCTAATTATTATCATTATTATTTATACTTTCCTAATAGATTTCAATTTTGAAACAATGTTATTATTATAGGTACCTAGTTCATTTATTACTTGCATTATAAAAAAATATGGGAATATATATTTTAAACTTTCTGTCAATTTTGTGGGAGGGAATTCTTTGTGCGAGTCATAGGTTCGGATTTCATAAGTCCCAAAAATCACGTTAATTTACTTTCAATTTATGATCTCAGTTCTCCATCCATCAATTCAAACTTTAATAACGTTGCTCTTGTTAATGATCCGTCAACTACTTACCAATTGGAGATAAAAAAAAAAAGATACGAACGTATAAGATGGTGAAACTGTATCCTCGCCATTGTGTAAATAATGGTAGAAATAATTGTCTATGTAAATTTCCTCGTATATTGATGCCGTAGTAATTAAAGAGCACTCGACAGTTTTAATAAATTGGCGCGAACTACGAAATAAATTCCAATTGGCGGAAAAAATTCGCCATTTTCGGGCGCATGTCCAAAGTACCGTTTGATTTGTTTTTAAATTCGGACTTCGCGGAAACCACTTTAGGATTCTCCATCAGGAGTCGAGCGCGTTAACAAGTATTTTCGAAAATTCGCGTCGCTGTTCTCCGTAGAGATCGCGAAGCGCCGGCGAAATGCATACGAAAGTTGTTATTCCGATTTTTATGTTGGTGTTGAATAATTTTCTAGTTGTGGGTGAGTAAATTTATTTTAATTTTAATATTTTCTTTTTCTTTTTTTTTTTTTTGCCAGAGTAAAAAAATGTTTTTTTGTACGTTGGCTCACCTGTTTGGTGAATTTATTGTGGTAGATATTTGTTTATAACACAAGTTTTTTTTATATACCCGTGGCATAGGTAATTGGATTGAATAGAAATAATAATATACAATTATTTTTAATTTCAAAAATAAGTGGTAGAATATACCTATTTATAAATGATTGTATCAGATAGGTGTACCTGTTTGCAAAATTCATGTTTTATTTAAATTTTCAATAATATAACGTCTTGTGTTATCTACTTTGACCATCCTAAAATTAATTACTAAATATTAACAATAGATTTGATACCTTCTTGAATAAATATTCGAATTACAACTTCGTATTTATATTTCTATAAAATAAAAATTTCATGATAACTGATACAGGAAAAAACAAAGATGAATGAGAAAAGAAAATGTTGTCACTTGTCATGTTTTAAATATTTGTTCATCTTTTTTTTTCTGTTAATAAAGATATTAAAAAGTTTCCCTCTTCACAATACTTAAAACTAAATTTAGCTTAATCAGAATAAGAAATAAAGTAACTATTCAAGCTTCAAGCACTTACTTGTAAGATAGGCTAATGAAGGGAGTAAAAAGATATTCTTCAGATTATGGTTAAGACTAACTTTTATCAGATTTTTACTAGAAGTCAAACATTTGCAACAATGTCAGATTATTTCAAACACTGATTGATAATCGTTCATCGAACCAAAAAGTAAACAGTACCTGTACATTTATGTATCCACTTAGTCATATCTAGCTTGACAATTCCTTTATAAAAAGTACTAAGAAGAGGTGAGGGATATTTTTCAATCTAGATACCTAATCGATTTATTATCGATCACAACAATTGTTTTGTATTTTAAGATTTGTTGCGCAACACCAGTATCACTTATACACTTATAGTCTTATCTCATTTGTTATCAGCGCGATGACAGAATGTGTGAAGGTGTTGTTTCGTTGGGTGTTCATTTATTACTATCAAATTATGTTATTTTGTGATTACGATCGTGTAAAATGACTCTATACCTACAAGATACTCCTTGAAAATTATCAATGTAGAAATCAATCGATCGTCATCTTAATACTTACTAGTGATTGAAAACTGATAACGTCGAAGGTAAGTACCTAATAAGTATGTGAATATTAAACACGTTTCGTGTTACGTATGCTCTTACAATTATTATGTGTGAGCTTGTGTAGATGCTAATCGTGTTTCGCATTATGTACTAGGTACATAGTATCTGTAATGAATGTTAGAGTTGTCTTTTTGATCTCACTCATCTTAATTATCTTTTGAAAAGGCGAACACGCAAAACTTGTCACAAAGTTTAAAATAAAGGTTTCTACGTTGACTTTAACATTGTATGAACCATATGTGATGTTCCACACATTATGTTATGCTGATATTAATCACACGCTCGTACATATCCACACATTGTTTTGCTTTAAAATGAAAACGTGTAGATAGAAATGAATTTTTCTCGTCCTTCTTCAGTCGTATTGTTGGAAATCAAGAGCACAGTTAAAAATAATTGTTTCACTTGCTGCAAATTGTTGGAATAGTTTCAAAATTTTCCCGCATATTTCGCCAGTTTGTACGCACATTCGATAGAGATAACGTATTACGGTGTCAATGTACGTTCAAATTTCGAAAAGCCTTCACGTGGTATCCTTTCGAATCAATTAGAATTTCGTTTGTGAAACGTGAAACCCTTGAGAGTATAGTGACGCTGACGATGAATAGATATAATTTTTCTGTTATTGAAGGTTAATCGATTAACATTGCGAAGTTGCTTTTAATTCGATGAGCTGAGATAACTCATCCGACGATGAAGAGAAATTTGGTGAAAAAAAAACGTACTGTGAAACGATATTGATTTTACAAGATAACAGCAGATTGGCAAAATGTAGTTTTTAATTTCCGTAATTTTTAATTAACGAATACTACGGCGTCATTTTTCAAGTCTTAATTTTCATCACTGTTCGATGAGTTGAGAGTTGAAAGCTCATTTTTTCATCGTCAAAAATTCATTGTGTACTTCCAAACTTTTTATCTGTTTTATGACCCATATTCGATGATTAAATTAAACAAGACTGTGATATGATTTTGGGTTAATTTATCAACGTTTACCTACATTAATTTATTCGCATTTTCCGCTTGTTTAGCTGTGTTCATGTAAAAATGTTATTTGCCATCGGTAGATTTTAAACGGGTTTGATGAGTTTACCTTGGTTTTGGTTAATAACTCCATTCACAGCGATCCAAATAGAGCTCGAATAATTTGTTGAAATTCCGCCAGTCTTAAATGAAAAATTTACCAGAAACAACAGAAATTGGTTAATTTTCCGTTGGGTCTGAGGTATCGAGTTCGTTTAAAAGTACAAACAATTCGCGCTGTGTTTTATTCAAAGAAGGAAATTTACGAGATTTATCAAAAGTATCTCATTCGTGAATACTCGGATGCCTTCGTCTACTATATCCGATGATGCACGATCTTTGATACTTCACATTCAGTTTGGTTATAGAGAAGTTGTGGTGATGAGTGTTCATATGTTGTAAATATTTTTATTTTTCAGCTAGTTGTTGTTGTTCCTGTTGTTATTATTGTTATTGTTATTTTTATTATTATTATTATAATCAGATGTACGCTTGACTGATGATCTTTTTCATGGAAAATTTTTGTGAATATCATGTTTATAGATTTCAAGAGTAATTCAAAAATTAATAGATATCATATAATTTTGAATTTTTATAGAATATAATACGCATGATCGATGACTTTTTTAAATGAATTCATCTTAGAGTAATCGAATTTTTTGATTTAGAGTACATTGACACAGTGACTATTAATAATAAGAGATCTGAGGTTGGAAAAAGGGGGTATAAGTCAAAAAATTATGAAAAAATTGGGATTGTTGTTATCATAAACTTTAATTCTGAGGAACATGCTCCTTCAAAAAAATATTCATCGTCAGTTTTGTTGTTGTATTGAGATTGTTGTTATCATAGGCTTTAATTCTGAGGAACATGCTCCTTCAAAAAAATATTCATCGTCAATTTTGTTGTAGTTGTTGTTTATGGTTTATTTAAAGTCGCATTGAACTTTATGATTATTCTCGATAGATGATCTAATGATAAGCCTTAGAAATATGTAATACAAATTTTTTTCGAAATTTAAAATTGTGTCAGTGTGTTCCATATTGTTATCAGTTGTACTATACTTGTGACAAATTTCCCCACTTTTTTCCTCTTTTCTTGAGTCAAAGTATCCCACTATTTTTTGTATGGAGTTCGATGACCCAAATTTTTGAAAATTTTCTATAGCTTGTCGTATGTGTGAAAAAAGCCCATCATGGTACCTCTAAATGTCGATACCCCCATGTATCTATATTTTGCCCCTAGTTTGAGATCAAAAAGTTGAAACTCGTATTTTCTACAGTATTTCAAAAAATTGTGTACTAATGTACCCAATGCTCCCCTTCATTTGAACCCCGCACTTATGGACTTATACATGGACTGTTGCCCAAACGCTGTTGTAATGAAGCAAAAATGGAGGAAGGCCTTGGTAGATTCATATTGGTTTTTCATATAAAGTATGTGTACATTACATACGAACTCTCGTGTGCAATAAAGTTCTGCTTATGCTCAGTTGAAATTTACAACCAGAGAACATACTTCATTTTTGCTTCACCAGTTGTGATTTTCATCCTGTACTGTTAGCAGGTCATGTATAATAAGTTCATGCCTTTTTTTTTTTTTTTTTTTTTTTTTTATTATTTATTAAGATAACGGGTTACAATTATGTTGGCCGAAGTAGCCTTCCTTGTGCTCACAAGAGCTTTTAAGGAAAGAAGTTCATGCCTACACTCACCTATCATTTCTCGTTGCAAATTACACTATTTGGATAGGTACCTATTTTGGTTTGAAATAGAAGAATAACTCATGATCAAATTTACAAATAAAAATTAGGAAAAGCAACACAGGCGCAAATAACACTTTTGAATCATATTCAAAGACTAAATGGTAGTAGTGTTTCAAGGAAATTCATTTTGATGCTACAGTGTTGAAGTATTTCCCTTAGAAACGATTTCAAACTCTAGTTCCATTTTATTCCTTTTATTTAATTATTTCATCGTCCGTTCATCCATTAATTCTCGTGTTTTTAATTACGTTCTTCTTTTTGTTAATGGTTTCGTCAGTGTACCAAACATTAATTGTAAAGATTGTCGTACCTACTGGAGTGAAATATAGTTTACGGTTTGTATGTGAAAAAAAAAACAACTTTATGCAGTAACTTTACCTGCAGCAATGCATCTTCAATTCCTTTCATTTTCAATTTCAACTTTTTTCGTGACAATTCATACACTTTAAGAGCTCGAAATGTTCTCTTAGGGGGAATTTTTTCAAATTACTGTCAAACTCGTAGAACACATCTGGTGTCTGATAGATATGATGAGTCAATAATGCTATAAGAAATATTATTTTATTCAGTCTTTCGTGTTATCGCAGAATTAGGCATTTGTAGTGTTGAAGTTTCGGCTGCATTTTGAGAACCCTTCGTCATCACGTACTATTCGGCGGAGTTAGGGAAGGTTTTATGTAAAATGCTTATTCTTGTGCTTTCAAGCTAATTTTCTTAAAACTTCCCATTTCAAGTCATATTTCTTGGAAGAAAAATGACTGCTATAGTGTATACTCGGATTAATATACACATACTCGGCGTACAAATTAAATTATTCGTAATTAATTAATGTTGTCGTAATTCAACTGTGGCAGAAATTTACGCTGTTTTGTGGTCATTATGTTGGAGATGATTTACGATTAGCATTTCGTAAATTTTCTATTCGCTAATTTTCCTACCAATGTTTTTGTCGAATTTGATGCTAAATTACACCATCGTAGGAATATTGAATGATTTTAGTTTTAGGGTATCACGAATCTTTCTCGAGTGTTTTTCAGTTGAGCATTTTTGTACTTGATACTCTTAACTTTATTCGTTAATTTCAATCTGAAGCAATGAAAATATGACTGGAGTACATTTGGATAATTGATAGAAAGTTATAAGTAGAGTTTTACGTTACCTACTTTGAATATGAAGAATGAGTTTATTTTATTTATTTTATATTTTTTTTTTTTACTTTAAATCTTGTTGGTATTCATATTTTTCAATTTTTTTAGCTATGAGTTGTTAACTTGAAACGATAGCTATTATAGTCTACCTGATTTGGGAAGGGAAGGTAGGGGGAGGATGGGGTCTTCGAATCTTTGCGTTTCAGATCATTTGTAATCATTCGGCAAATGCCCAACTTCTTGATATTTATTTAATATATTTCCCCCCATGTAGTGCCGGCGGGTGTCCATAAAATTTGTTCAAAATTTGGTGAAAGATACTTCTTTATAATGCGCAAAAGTAATTTTTTGTTTTTTCGATAAACTTCAAGAATGGAAGATCAATCAAATTTTGAGGGTGAAATAAATTTTTTGTTTTTGATTTCATAAAGAATAGTAAGTAATGGACACTAACATATCCAAATTTAAGCTTCCTAAGTACATTAGGAGGGGAGTTGGAGTGAAGAACAGCTTCTTGAGGAAGTTTTGAGTTATAAAATGTTTGGAATCTTCTATATCTCCTCACCAAATCGACCTACAAAGGTCAAACTTTGTGTGGAAAGTTAATTGGGGACCACAATATGATTACTTGTATTTAGACCAAAATGGAATCAAAATGCCGCATTATCAAAATTTGAGTAGAGTTTGAGGAGCCTCAAATTAGTGAAAATGTCTTTAATATGAACTCATACAGTTATTAGGGGTGTAAAGTATACTGTATCTTGAATTCACATTCACACATAACATTGGAGGAAAGAAGGAGGGATTATCGTCCTCAAAATGTGGTGAGGGTGCATGAGTGGTAGAAGATTTTGTATTGCAGTGTCATATGGTGAATTGAGCTCATGTGACTAACTTATTTTGGTTTTAGTTTCGCAAATGAATTTTGATGGAGTTAGAGAAAAAAATGTCTTACAGGGGGAATTACTGCAGGAAATTTCACGAATCTTCCAAATCACTTCACCAAATCGATATACAGAGATCACCAGAATATGATCTCTTGAATGTGAGTCAAAAAATTGATCCAAATTGCCGGATCGTAAAAATTTAAGGATGACTGGCTCGAGTACTCATAATTTGAGAAATATGTTTTCATATGATTATTGCATGGTAAGAAATACCATATTTTTTGTTCTAAATTCAACTTGTCAAGTGTTTGTGAATGGAATGGATAGATATTTTCAGACATTGTATTGGGTGTGGCCTGTAGGCATGAAGTGGTTGGCAACTTATATGCAAACCTGACAAGCTCTAGGTAAAAACTCAGCTCCAGTAATCCCTCATGTCTGCTTACGTTGTTTTGTTATTTGTTTTGTTTGTTTGTTTGTTTGCTTGCTTTTTCTTTTCATTAAAATTTCTTTTCACAATCAAACGTTTGATTTCTAAGTAGCACCGTATTACTACATAGCTAAAAAAAAACTAAAATCTTCCTTCAAAATCTCCAGAAGAAATACGCATGTGAAAAAATTATTTCTAGACTATTTTCATTCTTCAAAATCTCTACATTTGACACTAAAATCGCTAAAATGATAACATTGCTTCAGTACATTACATTGCATCAGCGCCGGTTTTAGGATCGCTTCGGGGGGGGGGGGCAGTTCTATAAAATCACGGGGAAAAGACAGTAAATTGTTTAAATTACCAAAAAGTTGATTTAAACACCTAAAAAAAAAGAAAAAGAAGCTCAAAGAGGAGGGGTTAAAACATCCAAACCCCTCTCTTAAAACTACCTATGCGTTGCATTTTTCTTATTGAGGCTCTCTGATGGCAATGATACGATTGCCGATGGAATCCGAAGCTACACGAAATAACTCGAAAGGAAAACAACTCGTTTCATTGTATATTCGAACTCCTCCTGCGGTAGTCCTTGTTGCAAGTGTAACTGAAAATAAATAGTTCCATTTCGAAAAAAAAAAAATAATAATAAAATGAAAAAAATTAATCTGTTGAATTAGTGAAATGAATCGTGGTGTTGAAATTTAAATGAATCATTTTCCATATTTTTTATTTATTTATAGTTTTCTAACAACGGAATTTTCAATTTAAATAATTTAGGCTTTTCAAATAAAAATATTGTTTTATGATAATTACTCTTATTTTTTTTTTTCAGGTACATAAAATTCAAAACTCAAGGAAATTTCTTGATTTAAAATTAAGAAAAATAATATTTTTGCGAAAATTTTACTCTTTCTGAAATACTCTTATTTATTTTGAAATTGGAAATAAAATTTCAGGTTTTTATTTTTAATTTTTTTATTCATTAAATTATTCTTCATCTTCATTTGTGATAAGTATTGTTACCACATTTTAATGATTCCACAGAGTACTCTTCAAATAAATTATATTTATTTGTCTATCAAAATAATAACAACATTTTCGATAGGTGTTTTTTCGTCTTTATAAAATTACACACTATCTTTCCATCCTTTTTAATTACTCGATTTACACATATACGTATTTACATCAGTGGGAACTTGACGACGCCCAATGGGGCCGATTGCAATTCTATGTGGACAAAAGTCCAAAAAGTGATATTCGATTTTCTGGTTGAAAATGCACTCAAAAGTTGTGTACTCTATAAAAAACAAAAGGCACAAGAGCCATAACTCAACCGTAGTGGTCATGGGAGGGAAATGAGTAACACAACCTCGTACTTCTTCGCTCAAAATATCCCGCTAATACGAAAACGCTGATGTATGACTAATGATTTCATGGTTTTAAATCGACTTTTGGGGGGAATGTTATTTTTTCATGAAAATACATTAAATAATGAATCATTTCACGGTGTTAATTTTTTTTTACAAATCATCATATTTATGTGAGGATTTTCTTAATTTTCGTATTTTTTTGGTGTTTTCTTACAATTTTTGTTACCTACAAAACCACAGACCTCATCAGACCTAAAAGTGGCGACGTGGTGTTGTGCATAAAGTGCTCCTTTACACGTCTGTTTTGATTTCAGTTGCGCCAACTTGCAGGTTTTTTAGGATTTTATGTTAAAATTTAGTGTTTTTACACAAAAAATCTCAGTTTTTTTTTCTAATTACATTCTTTGCATAGGTTGTTGAATTATTTATTAATTTTTTTGTTTTTGTTTTTTTTTTTTTTTTTTGTTTAAATAAAGGGTTTTTAACCACCTTTGGATTTTTCTACTTTCTAAATAACCTATTTTCTCGAAACCGGAGCTTTTGGTGCTCTGAGGAGTTGAATTTCCAATATAATTTTAGCATAAATACATATGACTGAAAAATCAATAATCACTTGTTCGCTTGAAACTCTATTTTCCAAAAATTGGTGTTCTGGGGCTTTTTGAGGAGTTGAATTCCAAAAATAATTCCAAATTTAAATTTAGCAACCTCAAAAATATATTACACAATATAAATGCATTGTGCTTTTTTTGAAGCTCAGTTTTTTGGGAATTGGAGTTTTCGAGACCTTAGGGGCTTTTTGAGGGACTATATTACAAAAAAAATTTCAGATTAGAATTCAGCGACTCGAAAACATATAGTTCAACATGAATGAATAACTTATTCCTTTGAAGCCCAATATTTCAAAAATTTTACTTTGGGGCTTTTGGGGCTTTTCAAGGGGTTGCATCACAAAAAAAATTTCAGATTCGAATTCAGCGACCTCAGAAACATACAATTCGATATGCATAAATAATTTATTCCCCTGAGGCCCAATTTTCCAAAAATTTGGGCTTTTGGGGCTTTTTGAGGGGCGGAAGGAGAAAACTAATTGTTTAAAGAAAAAGGCACACAACTCACAAAATAAATACGATTTTAATTGCGCGACGTTTCGCGTCGTAACGACGACGCGTCTTCAGGCGAATACAAACTTAAGAATAAAAACTACTTGTGAGTTGTGTGCCTTTTTCTTTAAACAATATATCTACCACTCACTGAAAAAGCAATTATTCTACGAAAAAACTAATATCAAATTCGAGTTTAGCGTCTCAGAAAATATAAGTTACGCTTATTTAAAAGTAAAAAAGTTACATTTTCGAATTTTGTCCACCTAGATTTGCAATCGGCCCCACTGTGCGACGTTTATCATTGTTTTCAAAAGTAATTTGAAAAAAACAACAACATCGAAATCTCCCTCGTTTGTTTCTGTATCCAATAAATAGATATAATAATGGAACACTTACGCTATGCCAGCTAAGTTTTTAGCGATTTTTAATACTATAGATAACGGAAATTTCCTTTAATGTGGCGCGAAAGCGAAAGTCGACAAATTTCAAAATTCAGTTCGCTTTGGTATATATGCGTAAATTCATCTCTCTTGAGAAATATGAAATGAAATAGCGAGCGCTTCTCAATATGACCGAAATGTATGTATGTACTTTTTAAAAATGAGCTTGCTCTTTCCCCTAGTTACATCTTACGTCGAATAATATATCGAGTGAACTCGCGCCGATCTAATAAAACGTTTCGAAATCCGTCTAGGTACTTGAGAAGGGTAATGTATGGAAAACTTGGGGAAGAAATTTTCGCAACAGGGTGTGATTTTAATTTCCTGCGTGGTAGCTTACGATAAAAAATACGAAGGAGAGAAATTAAAATTCATGTTTACGAATCATCGATGAAGATTTAATTTCGATGCGCTATAAATAATGCTCGGACAATGTCGTCCGCTTTCATATACAATGAATTGCGTTGACAGTTTATCGACGACGGTTTTTCTAATTTTGAACGTCGACAGTTTTTCGCATTTTTTTCACGGTTGCTATTGCAAGTATATCAATCATCGTGTGACGGAGATGTAAAATTTTCAATAGGTAGGGGATAGTTTTACTATTAGGGAGCTGTCTAGATGTTCAAAAGTCTTTAGTGGTATGAGAGCAAATACCTTGTGCCAAGCAATGAAATGTATTGGGACAAATTATTCAACATTTAAATAGATTTCATTATAACGCTGAAAAATTAATTTGTTTAAATGTCTTATTGGTTGGTATAGGTTATACTTACCTTTATACTATTTCTTGTAACATTCCCAGAAAACTTTTCGATTGAGTAAAATATTTTTACGTCGTTAGGTATCCTAATATAGTATAGACACATGTAAGCATATACTGGTACGTGTAAAATTAAACGAACCGAGCTCAAGGGGCTTGTACACAGTGCCGTTGGTGAATCAATCATCATCCATCGTGGACTTTCTTTACTTTTATTAGTCGCTAGTTGGTGCTGATTCAGCGGCATTTTCTGCTCTATAGTTTACAGCTATGGTGGGTTTTTATTAAATTGAAACTTTCGATATATATCATCGTTTCTGAACCAATACGGCTACGCTGCTTCCAACCGTTACACAACTTACAACCTTACAGGTGCCATATATTTTTTCAAATTAGCGTACCGCGATATCGGCGAACATCGATGCAAAAATACTGACACCAAAGTTTCTTCCAACGGTGTAAAACTTTGAAACGGCGACACTCCCTCTACGGTTTTCCTAACCGGAATTATTGTGGAGTATTTGCATCGATGTGTTGCTCGCGGTTGCCGAAGAGTCGCGAATGTTAATTACTCTTCACTTTATGTATACAGAGTGAAAGTTAACATCAAAGAGGATTTTTAATGCTCTTTACGAAAACAAGATTCGCGCCATACCGACGTCTTCTTTGTTAAAACGCTTCGCAGACGTATTGTTTACGATTTTCTAATTAGCCTTGGTAATTTACCCGGGCGTCGCGTTTATTTTTCCTCTTCGGTTGCTTTAATTTTAAACTGTTGAGGAATTATAACGCCTTTGTTTTCTATCCTTTCCACATTTCCGTTGTGATTCTCAAATAACGAGGTTTTCTGTTACATACCTATATTATATGTATTTTGTTTAGAGCGTAGCAAAATTACAAAAGCAACATAAACTTAGCTGTATATTGATATTATGTTCGAAAATAGTGAGAAAGAGGGTCCCGAAATCCTAATTTTTAGCCGAGTTTTTAATTAAAAGGAAAGCTATTACAGACTACTTGATTTTGGGAAAGATGGAAGGGGGAGGATGGGGTCTTGAAATTTTTGCGTTACAGACCATTTGTAGTCATGTGACAAATATCCAACTTTTTAGTACATATACCGGGTGACTACTTGATTCGAACAGTCAAACGACAAAATTAGCTAAAAGGTGAATAAATTCAATACATATCTTTGCGTATTTTTAGCAGTGAAACTGTAAATTAAAATTTTGCATTCCATGTTTTAAGCATTAAATAAATTTTATTTATGCCATTTATTCTTGCTAATTATCATTGAGATATATAATTTATTTCAATGAGGGAAAGATTTTTGCGCTTGAAGTGTTCGAACCAAGTAGTCACCTTATGCATATATTTCACCCGCACGCGCAGCGCTGACACGTATTCATGAAATTCTCTCAAAATTTGATGAGAGACCCTTTTTGAAACTGCGAAATTTTTTTTTGTTTTTTCAATACACCTTAAAATGACGAATTACTCAAATTTTGAGGGCTAAATGAAGAAAGGGTAAGTAGCCTAAATTTTTTGTTTTCGGTTTCACATAAATGTGTAAGTCACGGACACCAATATTTCGAAATTTTAACTTTCTAAGTACATTAGGAGGGAATTGGAGTGAAAAACGGCTTTTTGAGGAAATTTTGAGTCATGGAATTTTTTGAATTCTCCATATCTCATTACCTAATTAACTTAGAAAAGTCAAATCTTGTTTGGGAGATTAGTTAGCAACCAGAATATGACCTCTTGAATATGGGCCAAAACGGATCCAAAATGGCGGATTGTCAAAATTTTTGTTGAGCCTAAATGAGCCTTAAATTGGTAAAAATTTAATTAATATAAACTCATGTAATTATTGGATATAAAAAGTATACTATATCCCAAATTCACCTTTACACATGATATTGGAGGGGAGAAAGAGGGTTTATCACTTCAAAATATGGTGAGGGTACATGAAAGGTAGAAAAATTTTTATTGTCATGTCATATGATAAAATGAGCCCAAGTGATTAACTTATTCTGATTTTAGCTTCGCAAGTGAATTTGGAGGGGAGTTGGAGTAAAAATTGGCCTTTGGAGGGGAAATTGTTACAGGAAATTTCATGGATTTTCCATATACTCTCATTAAATCGTCCTAGGAAGATGAAACTTTGCATGTGGGGTTAGTTGATGACCAGAATATAACCTCTTGAATATGGATCAAAACGGATGCAAAATGGCGGGTTATCAAAATTTGAGTAAAGCTTAAGGAGCCTTAAATTAGTAAAAATATAATTATTATATAGGCTCATATAGTTTTTGTGAATGAGAAGTATACTATATGCTAAATTTACTTTCACAGATGGTAGTGGAGAGAGGAGGAAAGTTTATCGACCTCAAAGTGTTATAGAGGTACATGAAAGGTCCATAATTTTTCACTGTGTTGCCATACGATGAAGTAAATCCAAGTAACTAATCTGTTCTGATTTTATTCTTTTGAAAAAATTTATTAGGTAACTTCTAAGGATCACAATTTTAAATAATAATGGGAATTGTCAAAAAAAAAAAACAAGAAACAAAAAAAACGATTAACTCTTATTCCTTTTTTCATTATTTTACCCAAATACCTACATGACCTCAAATAGTCTAAAAAGCAAAGATTTGAAGACTAAGCTCCTTCTTGTTTTCCTTTCAAATCAGTTACCCTGTAATTGCTGTTATTTTTAATAAAATGATGATTTAATTGTACTACTTTTTTCGAAGAAAATTTCGGATTGAAGAAAAGTATAGGAAATTTTACTGTAAGGTGTGTGAGAATTTATTGAGCATAAAATATGCGAAATTGCAAGCCTGCAAAGTAGTAATGAAAATGAAAAAAAAAAACTAATAAAAACTGAAAGAAGCTTTAGTTCTTTGATTTTTTAAAAATTTTTCAGCATTTTTTTTTCATAATTCTTTGAATTTGTTTTGAACGAAAAATACGAAGAAAAATCAATTTCAGATAATAGTAGAATTACTTACTCAAAAAATGATTACATATATATTTTTCACGTCATTTTATACTTCATGAAGGGGAAAAGTTCTAAAAAGGTAGCGTATCCGGCGTCTGTTTATTAAATTTCATAGACGTAGAGAAAGAAAAGACAGCAGGTAGGCGACAAGCAGGTAAACCCTATGTCATTTGGCGTTAGAAGGTTTGAAAAGCGTTGAAAAGTGGCGTTGCATTAATTTAGCATTTTCAATTTCACTCGAATGGCGACGTCGTAGGAAACGTTAGCGCTTCGGACGATATTTCACCGCCGGAATTCATACGGATTATAATTTTCGCCTTTCGCGCCTTTCACGTACACCGCATACGTTCGAAATGACCATAATTTTTCTCGTTTTAACCCCAACGAAGCAATACGCTTATTTACATCGAAGCCGGAAAACCGTCGATCTTTATTTTCACGCTGGTACACGTGGCCGGCGAAATTATTATCGTATTCGATTTATACACGAATGGCTATAAGTCGAAAATAAATCCTTTTTGTTTTTCTTTAAATAGCCCCGTCGAGTCGACTTAAAGTGTGAAAAGAATTGACCGCTTTTCAAAGAAGATTAATCGAATTTCGAACCTATTGTTCACCGGTATTGTTGTTAATTTGGGGGTTCGCTTGTTTAGAGAACGTTTCAATCGGTGAAAGAAGCCCGACGTGGTGAAATTTTCGGGCGATTTATTAGACAGAGGATTCAAAACGACAGCTGTCCGTATTAACGTCGGCCCGACTGACAAAGTGTACGCAAATTAGCCAAGAATAAAGCTTCTGGCAGAAATGCGGGTCGCGAATATTTTTGGAAAATACCCAATAAGTTGTGTATTTTTTGCAACAAGACGGTTGAGACTTGCTGTAGGTGTTTTAATGAGGTTTTTAACTCGTAAATTCATTGATGGATGTTTTTTCACTTGTATGTTAATGTACCATATTCAGGTATTTTTCCACTTCAAGCTCAAGCCCTATTTAAAAAATATATCATTTAGAAAAACGTCATTAATTAGGCTTGAATATTGTTTTTGTTTGCATTGGTCGCGTTCAGGTGCATTTGTATTGAACTTATTTTACGACTCTGGTATAGTTTAATTCCTTTATAATATGATGGAGCATTCTTGTAGCGATTAAATATTCGTATTTGGCTTTTATGTAGTAAATGAGGGTCATCCTCATTGGTAACTTGCTAGGATTTTCATTGTAATTAGCATTAAGGGGTAAAGGTATTTAATTATTAGGTAGCTTATGCTGAGATTAATGACGTGAGATCCTAAACAAAGCTTACCATTGGATTGTCCGAAATGTTCTATTGCTGTGATTAAATTGGTTGCAATTGTTTCCCATTGAGTTAAATCCTAATATGCATCAAACGTTGTGTAATGCTATTTCGAAGTCTTTGTTAAATTTTCCTTCGAGTGGTTTGACTCAGCTTCTCTCGTTTTCCAGTGTTAAGTAAGTAGAGGGATGCTAAGTTGGATTTAGAAATGATGTAATATTTTATATGCTTTTATTCTGCAAAATTCTCCCAAGGAGGACCGAGGAAATGACATCTAAAATTTCCCATACTTGGAGAGTTCGTTAAGGAATTATGTGATTTCGAATCATTTTTATGAAATGCATATTTTTACTACTTTCAAATGAAATTATTAAGAGCTATTTGTACCTCATCAGATATTTCGGTATAATTTCCATGAGTTACTTACGAGCTATTTTTATAAATATATTTTCATCCTTCATTTATCAGCTGTTATTCTTGTAAGTTACTCATGAGTAAATTTCAGGTGAAACTCATAAACAATTCTTATCAGCTTTTTACCTGCCATTTACTGGTGTCGCTTATAAGCATCATCATATATCACTTACTCGATGGTTATTTCATTAATTATTTATGAGTTATTTTGTGGGTAACCTTAATGAATCACTTTGAAGCTTCTTTTGTGACTAATTTTCATAAGCTACTTATAAACCTCTTTGCAGTATTCAACCACGAGCAATATTCATTATTCATCAGTCACTTACAAACGATTTTTGTAAATCACTTGAGAGCAATAGAAGCTTTCTAATTTGTCACTTATAACTCATTTTGATGAGCCGTTCATAAAGCATTTTCATTTTTAATTTATAAACCAGCTGTTTACGAGGTAATTTCATCACATACTTCTTAATCATTTTTGTGTGTTGCTTATGAGCAATTTTTATGGTCAGGTCACTTATGAGCCACTTTCATGAGTCATATTATTTCAAGTTGCTCATGAGTCGAAACTTATTAATAATTCTTATAAGTTCTGTATGCTCACAAACCATTTTCAAGAGTGGTTCCAAGCCTTTTTCATATATCACTTGATTCTTTCTCTAGTCATTTATAAGTTATTTTTATAGGTCACTTATGAGCTATTTTCATGTGCCATATTATTTCAAGTTGCTCATGAGTCGAAACTTATTAATAATTCTTATAAGTTCTGTATGCTCACAAACTATTTTCAAGAGTGGTTCCCAAGCCTTTTTCATGTATCACTTGATTCTTTCTCTAGTCATTTATAAGTTATTTTTATAGATCACTTATGAGCTATTTTCATGAGTCATATTATTTCAAGTTCCTCATGAGTCGAAACTTATTAATAATTCTTATAAGTTATGTATGCTCACAAACCATTTTCAAGAGTGGTTTCCAAGCCTTTTTCATATATCACTTGATTCTTTCTCTAGTCATTTATAAGTTATTTTTATAGGTCACTTATGAGCTATTTTCATGTGCCATATTATTTCAAGTTGCTCATGAGCCGAAACTTATTAATAATTCTTATAAGTTATGTATGCTCACAAACTATTTTCAAGAGTGGTTCCCAAGCCTTTTTCATGTATCACTTGATTCTTTCTCTAGTCATTTATAAGTTATTTTTATAGATCACTTATGAGCTATTTTCATGAGTCATATTATTTCAAGTTCCTCATGAGTCGAAACTTATTAATAATTCTTATAAGTTATGTATGCTCACAAACCATTTTCAAGAGTGGTTTCCAAGCCTTTTTCATATATCACTTGATTCTTTCTCTAGTCATTTATAAGTTATTTTTATAGGTCACTTATGAGCTATTTCCACGAGACATTTATCAGTTATTCTTTCAAGTCAGTCATGAGTCATTTTCAGGTGAAAGTTATAAATTCTTATGAGTTATATTTTACAAACCATTTTCACCAGTATTTTACGAGTTTTTTTTTTTATCATTAATCATTTGGTTTTTTTTGTTAGTCACTTACGAATAATTTTTGTATGTTTTTTTTTGGCCTCCTTCTGATACAGGCCTAACAGCTAGATTACTGACAACATCATACGAGCTGGTCTTGTAGTCGCGCATGTATCAAAACACTCATAACATAACGAAAGCCTTACATATGCGACTACGTCAACATTCGCTGATTATGATGTTGCGACATTGACATATTAGATTTGTAGTTGATGTCAGTCATTGTTTCGTACAATGCATTTCGCAGACTGCTTGCAAGCTCGTTTTGCAGCTCACTTGCTAGCATCTTCATGATTTACTCATGAATATTTTTTATGAGTTATTAACAAGTTATTCCCACAAATGACTTACAAGATATTTTTACAAGTCATTTGCAAACCATTTTTGTGAGTCAGTTGAAAACAATTTCTATATTTTTTTTCCATAAATCATTCTTACAAACATTTTTTATGTATGACTCGCTTTCATGAGCTACTCATAAAGCATTGTGTTTTTGATTTATGCGCCATTCTCATACTACACAAACAAGCTATTCTTCATGTCCCTCATGAGCAATTCTATTGAGTTTTGTGTAACTTAATCCATTCTCACAAGATGCTTGGCAGGTTTTAGATGAATTTTAATTGAAAACAATAGCTATTGCTTCCTTTCTGGTTTGAGAGAGAGGAGTCAGAGGGGAGAAGATATTTAAATATTTGCTTTTCAGACTATTTATAATTATATGACAAGTATCAACTTTTTGATATAAATTCTCAAAATTTGGTGAGAAAATTGTCGTGAAAATAGGACATACTACTTTTATTATGTTTTGATTTTTAATTCATCTAAACATGAAAGTTTACTCAAAAGTTTGGTAGACCTGAAGGGAATTCCAGTGATTCAAAAATTTCAATTTTGATTTCATATGATTAGTACCTACAAGGCGGACACCAATGCTTACAAATTTCAATTTTCCAAGTCAAATGGAATAGGAGTTGGACTGAAAAGCGACTTTTTGAGGAGGTTTTGAGATATAAAATTTTTCAATATTCTGTATCTTCTCAACGAATTGATCTAGGAAACTCAAACTTTCTGTGTAAGGTTAGTGGCACACCAGAATACGGCCCTTTAAATTTGGGGGTTACTGCCACCTGAAATCTATCACCAGCTGATCAAACTTAATTTACTTCAGTCTAAAATAAAATCATGTAAAAAATTAAAAGATGAACGAACTTTTTTCAATTTAATTTTCATTGAAAAAATGTTTAATTCAGCATCGAGGTAATAAACTGAAATCCTAATTTATTCTATTAATTTTGATTATCCTGGTTAGTATATTTAAAATGTAATGGTTGGGGGGGGGGGAATCGAAAATTTGAAAATTTCAATCATGATTTTACGCGATATGCTAAAATGACCGACATACACAAATTTTAAGTTCCTAAATCTCACGAACGTTTGAAGGGAAATTGGAAAGAAAAATAGTTTTAGAGAGGAAATCATTAAGCGAATAAATTTTACGAATGCTTCCTATTTCCTCACCACATTTACTTGGAAAGCTGAAACTTTTGTATGAGTAGTTTTGTGGGTGTAGTTTATGACCACTGGAATTTGGATTAAAATGGATCCTAAATGGCGAATTCTCAAAATTTGAGGACAATTTAAAGAGTTTAAAATGACTAAAATTTGATAAATATGAGCTTATGTGATTACTATGGGGAAGAATTACTGTGTAACTTACAACTCATTTTCACTGAACATTTACAGATTATTTTCTCATCAAGTCTCTTGAAAGCAATTTCATCAGTTTTTTACTATTCATTTTTGCATGATTTCATTACGTTTCACTTATGATCTATTTTATAAGCTACTTATGAATCATTTTCATCGTTCATTTATGAGTCATATTCACGAGTTATATGCAACTTATTTTCGACAATCATATGAACCATTTTTGTAAATTTTGTACATTAGCTGCTTTCCAGCTCTTTTTGCATTTAGCTTTCTATTTATTTGCCCTTTGGTGAATCACTTATGAAGTTATGTTATTTTCATGTGCTACTTATGAATCATCTTTATACGTGTTTCACTTGTGAGATGTTTTTATCAGTCATTCTCTCGCGTTTCTATGGTTAGTAATTTATGAGCCTTTTGTATGTGTCATTTGAGAGCCATCTACCATCTACTTTCATAAATCATTTATGCGCATTGTGTAATGTTCAATTGTTCACGTGTCACTTATGAGCCATTTACGACGAGTTATGATCGCTTCCACAATTACTGGAAGCCAGAGATAATTCACGTTCATTAAGTGAGTCAGTATCTTCAATATTACACGAGTATTTTTCTTCTCTATATAAATGTGTGTATCTGTATAAATGTAATCGTCCAGTTGTCTCTTTTGAAGTACTTATTGCATGAGTAGGGAGAGAAAGGAATATTACGCGTTCCTTAAGCACCGAGCCGCAATACTGAAAATTAATTTACTTTCATTTATTCGCATTTATGTTTAACGAATTGCGAAGAAAGTATAAAATCAACTTCATTTGCCTTCGTTGTCTCGTATTTATATATCTATCAAACGTCCAGCCGCCGAAATCCTCGATGTACTTTTCACGGACAATTAAAATACACCCAAGTATCATTCGCTTAGGCCTGAAAAACAATAAGACCCAGGAGCTAAGGGTAGTCAGGGGGGAGCTGAAATTCCGAAGTAAATTACGCGTATAAAAGCGGACGAGCGCGGACGCTGAAGAAGGAATTATTCTACAATACAACAATTTTGTTAACAAACTCTTTTCAACAGTCGACTTTATTCGCTTTTTCGGCTTTTTAACTAACAATTAAAGAAAAGGTCGTTATAAAATGAAATTTCACCGCCATTAACCCTGCGAAAATGTTAATTCAATCCGCGCCCGTGACCCCTGCGTAATTAAATCTTCGCCAAGATTTTTTTTTCGACATCGGCGACTAAATTCTTCGTTTCACGAATATGACGAAAATTTGGCGCGAATAAAACCATATCATCTGAAGTGCTCTTTGATAACGATCTTTTGGTATTTTTTCTTTGCGAGCTGCCATTATAGCCGGATAAAGAGGACCGGTGGTTTTATTTAGCATAATAGAGAGCCTTGATTAAGAAACGCTTATGTAGTCGCGCTGCCAATGAAATAACCTTTTTTTCCTGTTTCATAAAGAAAACGCTTCGAATGAAAATTAAAATTACTACACAAGGCCAATTTTTTCGAATTGAGTTCGCATTCAGGCTTTTTTTGTGATACGGGGATTCTTTCGTAATACGAATTAAATTACCGAGTGGAAAAGTTCGCCGGCGAGTACACAAGGGGTTGTAATCTTCCGGCTCGAAAGTGGAAAATGATGCTGTATCACGGAGTGCTTTATACCTGTATTGATTTGTTTTCTCGTATCGAGTTGAAATTACTGTTGAAAAATATTTGTTTCATTAGCAAATATGTGGAATTACCGAGGAATAGTGAGTCGCAGTGTTTAATTAACTAATTGAAAATATTTAGGGTATAGAGAATGCAAGGGGAATAGTTTGAAATTTCGGAGGCCTCTAGATGAACGTTAATTGGTTACATAGCTTCGATGGAGTTTCGTTTCTCGAAGTTTTCAATTTTTACTACCACAGATACACTAAACGATGCGCATTTAAATGTATAATTTATAAAGACGACATTTTGAAAAATTTCCCAACTATGTTTCCACGGCGTTGAATTATTTGTCGATTAAACAGGCATCACGAATAGAATATTGATTCGCATAATAACGCAAAATGTAGCTACTGTGCGGTCTCCAGTCCGTATTATCGATGATCTAGTCCGTTCGAGGGTGAAATTCTTAATTGAAATTCCACCCAATGACCCATCGCCAACGGTTATTTGAAATTTAAAGAAAATGTTTTCTCGGAAACATTTCGCGCCGTTGGGAATTCAAATGCCGGACAATACAACAAGATATTTCGAATACTTCGGTACGTCTTGGCCGTATCATTGGCGCGTTACACAATTTCCAACCATTTTATATTACTGTTAAACTAAGATGGAAGAGTTAAAACGCGTACATTAAAATAACCGCTTTCATGCAATGTGCACCTTCACTGCCCTTTTTAATGTTACTCTTGTTAGTTAGTGTAAACTAAAAACTAAAGCTGTAGCAGTTTTGTTGAGAAATTAAACCAAGTGTTTGAAATGTTGACTTAAATGTTGAAGATTTCTGTTTCTCTAACTCGTATTGCACTAAAACTAGACGATAGGTTGAATATCGCAGTTTTCATGTACAGTGTACGCGGTTACGAGATAACATCTGATACTACGTACATTAAGTATGAGCTAGAATTGTACGTCTAGCATTGTTAACACGTTGTGACTGAAAAATTGTACTTACATCAAGAAAGTAATTAGCTGAGTTTTCAAGGGTATATTTCACATACACGGTTCTTTTTTTAGTATAACCAAACTTCGCAGGCACTATATGTTATTTATATGGGAACGAAAATCGATAACGCTAAAAAAGTGACATTTTTGCGAGTAAAATTCTTCGTGAGTTTCTAATGAAAACTTTTGAAATTTGAAGGCGAAGAAGATAAGACACTTTTCTTTAATTGGTTCAGAACGAAAAATTCTAATTCCAATTTATAAGAAAGTTATAAGCTGTTAAATGTGGCCTTCTCAAAAGCCAATTTATTTTTGCGTTTTTCTCGACAAATAATCACTGAATCAAAAAAACCTTCTGTGAAGTTTCTCAAATTCTTATTATAAGTGTATATTTCAAATTACAAGTGAAACAGATGAGTAGTATTTGAGAATCAAAGATGTACGAAAATGGCCATTTGGCAGGCAAACCAGTATGCAATCGTGTATGTAG
>CM019754.1:38985305-39033047 GCA_009761765.1 Phenacoccus solenopsis | reverse complement strand
ATAACTTAAGCTTCATATTGAGGTGGTTAGAGAGGGTTTTATAACTTTAGTTAGGGAGCTGAAGATTTTAGAGAATCTTTTTGAAGTCATTTTGCAAATATTGCGATAACTCACCTTTTTAGTTTTTGAAAAAAAAATCCAAACCTATTCGTCTTGCCTCTTCTTAAATTCTTATATGGCGTGTGCTGCGGATGCTTGGAGGCAGGGATTGAAAAATTACGTTTAGAGTTGTTATATACACGTATGCCAGAAAGTTGGACATTTGTCAGATGATTACAGGTGGTCTGAAAGTCAATCATTTCAAGTCCCCATCCTCCCCTAACCCCCTTCTCAAATTAGGTAAGCTGTAATAGCTGTCATTTTCACGTTCAAAACCAAGCTAAAACAAAGAATAGAAAATAAATGCGTGTTCATCCCATAAAACATTCAAAACTATATAAATCTATTATAGGTAGTGTGATAAAAATTTAAAGAACAATGATTTAAGAATAAATATCTTGTTTATTCCATTATATTAGGTCTAATATTATACGTTTATTTAGTAAGTAAATAATAAACTTCAAAGCTATAAATTTAGATGTTATGTAAATAGGTTGTAAATGTAAGTATATTATATTTTAAGGAGTTGTATTTTTCTTTTCATAACCATGAGTAACTTGAACGAAAACTTTTCAGAAAAGCTAAAACTCAAGTCAGTATCGAGTTCATTTGTTAACAGGTGATTGTGAATGTAAGGTTTGTGAGATTTACTTTTTTTGAATTACTTTTGTGAATCCGTGACTTTACCAAACATGGTTATTAAAAAAATATTAAGTCTTTTCTTTCATATGGATTTTTTCCAAGATAAAAAACTAATCACCAAGCATTTTTATGTGTTGTATACTTTGATCGCAGGAATATATTATGAAAGTTACGTGCATCCAAGGTTCAGGTATTGCGCAAAAACATATCTCATTGTCTCGGTAATTTTTACGGAAATGAATTGTTTGCTAACACTTTTACAGCTGGAAAGTACAAATTTAACAGCATTATTAATTAGCATCACAATGTCGTGCGCTATGCTTGCCTCATTAATAAACGTTTTCATAGGTTATTACTGGCGCAAAAATTTACATGATTTCTTCGAATCTATTGATAGATACTCTGGCTTGTATCAACATTATTATATAGGCAGTAACGTAACGATAAACTACAATACATATTTGAAATTTCCTTATACTTTTCTTCTCTTTTTATTTATTTTAATCGGCATTTTTGTTAGATTAATTATGTGTTGTCTAACAATTGAAGATTCATCGAATATAGACCCTTTCACAAATTTTTACTATCCGTTATTATTTCCAAAATTCAAAAACTTTTCAGAATACGTTCTCATTTACCTATTACATTCTTTTCTCATGTTGCCGTCTTTCATAAATTTCTTGGTTAGTGTTTTGATTACTTCTTTAGTTTCAATACATTTGAAAAATCAAGCAGTATTGTTGACAATGGAAATGAAACTAATGTCAGATTCCATCTCAAACCCGTTTAATCGATCTTATAATAATGAGAGCGAGGTATTAGAAGCTCAAACTTCTATACTACATAAACATGAAAAATTCCACAACATATTAAAAGAACGTAAATTATGTTTCGAAAAACTCGCATATCATACCCAAGAGTGGATCAAACGTTATCAGAAACTTATATTGTAAGTTTTTATTTCAAGTATTATTTTTTGTATGATATAGAAAATAAACGAGGAATGCAAAAAAAAATCGTTATATATTTACAATTTTCATTTATAGGGACATGAAATATGTCAACGGATTTTTAGAAGCACTTTCAACCCTAAGCTTGGTGGTACATACTATTGCCCTTATGTGTACTTATTATGGTACTGTTATGGTTAGTAAATAATACAATGTTAATAAGCTAAGTCGACATGAATAGTAAAATGTCTTATATTTATCTATCTATCTTTATTTATTTATTTAGGTATTTATTTTATTTTTTGAATTTTAGACAGTAGGTGGGAAGAGAATGGATTTAGTATTTTTTATACCTTATAACGCGCTTTTCATCTTGGTATATTGCATTAATGGTTATTTATATAACAGTATAGTAAGTGTATTTTTTTTTAATATGTACTTAGTTACTTGGATGTTATGAATTACATAATATGTAGTAACATGATTCGTAATTTTATTCGATTTTTTTTTTAATAGGCTGATGATTTGGAAAAAGAAATCTACTGCATACCATGGTACTACTTGCCTCCAAACCAACGTCAAATAATATTAAACTTTTTAATCATTGTTCAGATACCTCATACCTTGAAAATTTTCAATGTATATCCCATAATGCTAAGCTTATTCCCACGAATTTTAATTAAAATATATAGTTTCGTTAAAGTTGTACAAGTAATGGAAAGTAGATCACAAATTTAAACTGCTTCATCTGATCACGATATCAATGTGTGTAAGTTTAATTTGCCAATCTAAAACATTTTTTTAAAAACTCTCAAAAAGAAGTATACTGGCTGTGTGGATTTTGTTCCATCCAACCATTCTATCCTTTAATTCCCTGTAAACTATTCGCTAATGTTTTGAGAGGTTCATCCATCGTAGCCCCTCTTCCCATATCCTTTACCATACTATAACACTGTTTTATACCAAGCATTGTGAATTCAAACTACAAGGCCGCGTCTACATAGGGCAAGAAAAGCAGAAGCAAAGCACAGAGCAAATTGATAGCAGTTGCGTTTCCTTCCTGCTCTTGATATCGCATTCCATCATTCCATGTGCTTACATTGATAAAAAAAAATGTATAAAGAATAATTTTACGTAACAAAATACGTGAATTCGTTCATTAATAAATTTAGATTATTTCTGTTATGTCAGACCTTTCCTTCAACCCTGGTACGTTAATGCATATTATATAGTCAGAAGCCTGTCAAGAGTGCGATAAATCCTGATCATACTTTTGATATCCATTTATCAGAAAAATGCGCAAACAAAGTGCTAAGTATTTATAGGCCAACGATAAAAGTCTCGAATAAGTCATATAGCTATTATTATCAAATAAGAACTATTTTTCTTTTATTTACTTAGGTATGTTTATAAGTATATACTATTCAATAAACTTCCTGCATGGACTAGTTCCAAATGTTGGTCTTATTAATGAAATTTCCTTAGCTCGTGAAAGGCAGTGTCTACTCCATTAGCGCGCATCTAATATTTGTTATGCGATTTCATCAAGTGAATCTAGCAAATTCATGGAAGATTCTGGAAATTTCCTGTAATAATTTTTCCCCCAAAAACCATTTTTTAGTCCGATTTCTCTCCAAATGCATTTGAAAAATTTAAATTTGCATCACTCTTTCGTAATGAGATAAAAAACGAAAAATTTCAGCTGTTTGCCACCCTCCAGCCCCCTCAAAATTTGAGTGACCTGCCATTTTAAGACAAAAAAGTACATTTTTCGCATTTTCAAGAAGAGTGAGAAAAATATAGAACAAAATGTTGGGCATTTAGTAGATGCTTACAAATGATCTGAAACGCAAAGATTTGAAGACACCCCTTCTCTGACTTCTCCTTCAACAATCAGGTGGGCGTATAGCTATGGTTCTTAACTCCGCTAAAAATTAAATGCTTAGAGGTAGTGTTGAATAATTACGTTTGCAATTAGTAGGTGCGTAGCTTTTTTTGGTCGAGGGGGGAGGTGTCGAAGAAGGGTTAAGATAAAATTATATTGTTGTACAGGGTGGAACTAAATTATAATTTTCAAAGATTTTATTTAGCAGATAATTGAAGCGTCCTTCTGAAAAAACACCATTGTCCAAAAATTAAATTTTTCAGTGGAGTAAAATAATACGCGGGCAACGTTTTCGAGACTGAAAATTAGGTTAAGGTTGTGTAAGTCTATCTCGAAATGTGACATGAAAGCTCACAGAGCAAGTTTTACCATTAAATACTCTCTCCAGTTCTTGATATCTAGATTTTCTTTTAACCCCTATGAAAATGTAAAATATGCAATTATTTTCATACCTATGTAATATATATTGCCTATTATTGGGGTGAAAGGATGTAAATAATTATAACACTCCGCATAATTACTTTAGCTTCAAATCTTTCATCTAAGACGATTGAAATGATTAAAAATATTTGAATTTTCAACTTTAAAGACGTCCTTTGGCTTAACGATCAGCGTTCACGAATCACACGTTGATAAATTTAATGCATTCAAAAAGTTATCTCAAGACCATGTAATTACTTTCGAAAAGCAATTCCACGCGAATCCGTCATGTTGGGCAAAGATGCCAATTCTAGCATCTAATTTCCCGTTACGTTCGACGAACGTGAAAGTAGCGAATGAGGTTGTAAAAATTAACGCATAAAATTTAATTTCCTTTTACTGTTAGGTACGTGGCGGACATATTTGCAACTTAAACGAACCCTATTTCGCGTAGAAAATTTAATCATTGATCTCGAACGCGAATAAAAAAATAAAAAAAGAACGAGTAAAAAGTAAATCCGCAATAAACATACAAATTGAATAAATCTCATTTCCTTCAAGAGCTTTAATATAACCAAAAGTAAAACATTTATAAGACTGCGACGCGTAAATACCTGCCCGTCTGGCGCGACGCGTTTAAAGCAACTGCAAGTTTTAATTAATTAATACCATTTTATTGGCGATTTAGGATTCGCATGAGGGCGTTTTATGAGCAGTTGAGAAATTTATTCGCGCTACAGTCGACTAACCGAGTTTATCCTTTTTACGAGTGATCGAAATAATGAAAAACGAAGCCACGTAACTTATGCATAGAGTCAAACATTATGGGTATATTATTTGGGTAATTGTTGACGAAGGAATGAAGGGATGGTTGATAGAATGATTAATGACGTATACCAGAGTTTGGGGAAAAATTTTTGTTGATGAGAACACCTCATTAGCATTAAATAACGTACGTTCCCGTCATGGTACCTTTGGTTTTTAGCCATTAAGTAGACATTTCACAGGTAACTGAACGCAACAATGTTACTACTTGCAACGAGGTTTTTGGCTGAGTTTTTAATAAAAACGATAGCTATTGCAGGGCGTGTGATTTGAGGAGTAGAGGAAGGTGCTCTTTAAATCGCTGCTTTTGAGACCATTTGTAGTGGAATCATGTAGGTCAAATGTTTAATTTTTGTACATTTTATATTCCCACTTACACTTCGTTGTGAGAATGCCTGAAATTGAAAATCGCTAAAATTTGGTCACAAGTTGCTCGTGTAAATTCAAATTTTTGATTCAACTCAAAATGGCGGTTCTCTCAAATTTTGGAGCGGTATTGGAAAGCCCTGGTAGCCTTAAAATGTTTAATCATTGTATCATATGATAAAGTTGAATAAGAGCTTCATCTTATCCTAATTTAAGCCTCTAAAACATGTTTGGAGAGGAGTTGAAGCGAAAAATGACATGAAGGATCTGAAATCGAAATCAGAAGTCACTTTTTCTCAGGTTCTCGAAATGAGCAAATACTACACCAGTTCGTGTCAGCGTATGAATAATTATCAAAATTAAGTGATCTTTTTTTAATCTTTGTATCTTATTTCATCTGAGCGTACATCCCAGTTCACTATCCATATCTTCAGGATGTACATTCACTAAAAAAGCTGAAATTTCGATCTCAGTTAAGAACTATGATGTGACTCTAAACTCATGTGAAAAAAAAGTAAACAGCCATGCCGCATTACTAGAGCTGAGTTTTTAATTGGGGCTTGTTTAGGTTTGCAAATAACGTTGCTAACCCCTTCATGTCTGCAGGCCACCCCCAGTAGGAAGTATGAAAACCGCTGTCTTATCCCTTCCAAAATGACTCAAGAAGTTAAATTCAAAATCAGTGTAGTATTTCTTGCCATGCAAAATATCATATGAACACGTGTTTTTCAGTCGTAGTTACTTGAGGCTCCTCAAATTATTCTAAAATTTTTATGATGTAACATTTTGGATCCATTTTGACCCAATTTTAAGAGATCATAATCTGATCATTAACTAATGCTGCATGAAAAGTTTGACCTTTCTAGGACGATTTAGTAAGGAGGTATGGAAAAATTCATATTTCTTGAGACAATTTCCCCTCCAAAAGCCATTTTTTGGTATAACTCCCCTCCAAATTCGCTTGGAAAGCTAAAATCAGAGTAAGGTAGTCACTTTGACTCACTTTATCATATGACATGGCAATAAAAAATTTTTGAGCTCTCGTGTACCCCCACCACATTTTAAGTTCGATAACTTCTCCTACTCCCCTCCAACTACATGTATGGAAGTGAATTGTCGATATAGCATACTTCTTGCACCTAAAAATCATAGGAGTTCATATTATTACATTTTTACCAACTTAAGGCTCCTCAAACTCTATTCAAATTTTGATAATCCACCATTTTGGATTTATTTTGATCTAAATTCAAGAGGTCATATTCTAGTCATCAACTAACCTCACACACAAAATTTGACTTTTCTGAGTTGATTTGGTGAGGAGATATGGAAGATTCAAGAAGTTTCATAACTCAAAACTTCCTCAAAAAGCCGTTTGTTGCTCTGACTCCCTTCAAGTACACTTAGGAAGCTTAAATTTGAATATGTTGGTATCCATGACTCTCTCTTTCAAGTTTTGAGCTATTTGCCCCCTCCATCCCCCCTCAAAATTTGAGTGATCCTCCATTACGAGACAAAAACTACCATTTTTGCATTTTCAAGAAAAGTATTTCACCAAATTTTTAACCAGTTTCATGAATACCCGTCGGAGCTACGCATCGAGGAAAAAATACATAGTAAAAAGTTGATCATTTGGTAGATCATTACAAATGGTTTGAAGCACAAAGATTTGAAGACCACATCCTCCTCGACCAACTTCTGAAAACAGATAGGATGTAAAAGATCGATTTTATCGGAAGCTCAGCTAAGAAGATTCCAAATTGCGGATGAACCAAAATTTGAGGAATAGTTTAGGTGTCTCAATTCGCTGAAATCCAATAAGTTTGACATTCAACTTCTCCGTTACTTTTAGAAATAATAGTTAAGGTTTTCAACTACTGTATGAGCGTATATTTAAACTAACCAGCAGTATCATCTGTTAACAACAGCATGTTTCTTTTGGAAACTCGGCTTACGTAATATGGTATGGTTGCTTACATTTTTATTAATTCTTCATCGTAGCTGAGCAAGTAATAATTAATGATGGTTTTAGTGACCACGAGGCCGAAACTACGGCAAGTAGATACGTTGTGATTGATTTGAAATCGTACACTCTTCCCTCCGTACGTTTGAAAGTTTAAAAGCTCCATGATGCGGAATCGATACCCGAATAAAACTGAGAACGAACGCGTTAACAATAAAATAACACTCGCCGGTAACAGCGGTAACACTTATAGTACCTCGAAGGAGATGGAGGATGGCGATTTTTCCGAGAAAATTAATGAAAAACGGACTGACATTGTGGTTGTTCCGATTACCAAGCAACTTTAACCTACGCGAATGTTAGTAGAGACATTTTTGCGGTGGCGAATACGAACACCAGAGTCTCTGGGGATAATTCAATATTTAAGTAACTTATGAAAGAACTCACTCTAAACCGTCGGTTCGTTCGTTTTACCCCGAAGGCAGATTAACTTTCGCTGCAGATAGTAACAATGTCCCGATGGGACCTCGTATAGTAATATGATCGGCTGTTCGGCAACGAGATAATAGATTCGACGAATAAAAACGCGCCGATCGTATCAGCAACGTTTTTAAAAATAATAAATTTCCCATCGTACCAACACTGTGGAATCCTCCCCGCGAGATATTTCAACGTGGAAACATTTTGTTTATTTAGTTAATGTATGTTAATGCGCTTCGGCAAGCAAATTAGTGTACATTTCGAAAGGTTTGAAAAGTGCTTTTCTTCTCCTTCTTGTCGCCTTTTGCGTGCGAAATTTCGCTATCATAATAAACATCGTTGACATGTTCTGCGCGCTGTATTTTCCTCCTTTTCGCGTCCCCAAAACAGGCGATAAGATTAGCAATTTTATTTGCGTAAGCTGGCGAAATTATGGTGCCGAATTTTGTAACGTTCGCCGAAACAAGGCGTTAAAAGAACCATGTACCAAACATATTAATACCAGTAGTAACTGGCTTTTCTTCTATAATGTAACCCATGTGTGTGAAGTTTTGAAAAATTATGAATACCGTTCCCTGTTGCGAGTAATTTTCAATTTCGTGCTTCTGTCAGCTTCGTGTCTCATTTATTCAATCCTCGTCGTCGTATATTTAGGCATACGAAGGTTATTCTTCTCGGAGTTTAATTTAAAATCAGAGCTTTCATATGATATCAACTACTGTTGCTTTTTCTGGAAGCTGCATAACTCAGGCGCTCAGAAAAAATTGTGAAAGTTTGTTTTCTAAGTCATTTTCTTCAGTCTTTACCATAAATGTAAATTCAATATGAAATCATAAGCTTGAGTTATAATATCTTTGAATTTATGAAGCTACATTTTTTTTTATTCCATAATCATAATGTATTGAATGGTTTTTGAAGAGAAGGGGATGGGAGAGGCGAAAAAATCAACTTTTCCTTGGTTTTAGAGAATGTTGCTCTAACTGTAAGCTTTACATTTTATTTCTGAAAACAAATAAGAATATTCAGTGTGTTGAAAGTGAATGTATTTATATACTATAATAATAATAAATATGTACAAAAACCTTTCCAGGCCTATATAAAGAAAAGAACGAAAATATAGATGCTTGCTGAAATTATTCATTAATAAATAATAAAAGCAGAACACAGGAATATTTCTTCGAATAGCAAGAGTACCTACATATTTTTATTTTTCGTATAGTACTGAAGTTGATGCTTGGGTTTTCTTCATAAATATCTGGATTCGATATAATGCAGGTTTCATTTTTCTTGAAGTTTTAATGTTGAGAAATGGAACGATTCTGATTACAGTTTTTGAAATGAAACCCATTTAGTTTTATAATTTTATTTTTATTTTTAAGATTCAATTTTTATATTACCTACGAATATTTGGCCTATTTGGGTATCATTATATTTCAGTTTTTGAAAAAAATTTGGGTTTATTTTATTCTATACAAAGTAATGTAGATCAATATAAGTAGAGCCACTCTGAGAATGCATCCCCATTCATTTTGGTGAGAGACTTCTCAAAAATGCGAAAAAGATTCTTTTTTGTTTTTTCGATTTACTTGAAAATGGTGGGTCACTCAAATTTTGGGGGAAGTGGAGAAGGAGCAATTAATTCAAAATTTTTGTTTTTGATTTCATATGAAAGAGTGAGTCACAAACACCAACATATTCAAATTTCAACTTCTTAAGTATGTTTTGAAGAGAGTTAAATTATAAAACAGCTTTTTGAAGAAATTTTGAATTATAAAATTTCTTGAATCTTCCATATCTCTTCACCAAATTAATCTAGAAAAGTCAAACATTGTGTGTAGTGTTAGTTAATGATCAGAATATGACTTCTTGAACTTGGATCAAAATGGATCTAAAATGGCGGATCATCAACATTTGAGTAGAGCTTAATGAGCCTCAAATTAGTGTAGGTGTGAATGTGTAATGCTTACCTACAAATGGTGTGTTTGCTTTTTGCTTACCTGTAGCGGCTTTTTTATTCCTATGCCAAAATCTCATCCGCAAGGTAGACGCTTGAGACGCCTCGTATGCAGTGGCGTACAGACTGACCCCTAGTTTGCAAGGGTAGACGTCGAAGATACCTCGTCCGGGAAGTCGGACGTAGAAGGCTTCTCGTACCCTTGTTGCGGGCGTTAACCACAAGAGACCTAGGCAGAGAACCGTGCAAGTACCTTCGTCCGAAGTTCGGACGGTAAGAAAAAAATATAAATTGGAACGCAAGTTATTAGTAAGAGATGTGTATTAAGCAACAAATACAGTAGAGAATGAATCTCGTACAGCGCGTAGGCTGTATTTATAATAACTGCCCCACTACCACGCGTGCGCTAGCGATAGCAGAACTGCCAACCTACATTTTGACAGTGAGAAGCGTGGCGCTACATTTGTAAAAGTGTAATCAATATGAACTCCTATGATTTTTGGAGATAAGAAATATAATATATTCCCAATTTGGCTCTATAAATGATGTTGGAGGGGAGAAGGAGAGGTTACCGATCTCATAGTGTGGTGGGGGTACAGGAGATTGTGGTGTTTACTCTGATTTTAGTTTTGCAAGTGAATTTGGAGGGACATTTGGACAAAAAGCAATTTTTTAGGGGGAATTACTTTAGGAAATTTCATGGATCTCTTCCATATCTCGTCACCAAATCGGCCTAGTAAGGTCAAACTTTGTATGTAGGGTTAATGGATGAACAGAATATGACCTTTTAAATTTGGTCAAAATGGATCCAAAATGGCGGATCGTAAAAATTTGATGACAATTTGAGGAGCTGTAAGTAATTATAATTTGAAAAATAATTATATGTTCATATGATTATTGCATGGCAAGAAATACTGCATTTGTTCTAAATTTAATTTCTCAAGTTATTTTGGAAGGGATAGGATAGAGGGTTTTAGATTTGTTATTGGTTGTGGTCTCTATACATGAAGTCGTTTGCAATGTTATTTGCAACCCTGAACAAGTCGAATTGAAAACTCAGCTCCAGTAATGCGGTTTGGCTTCTTATGCTTTTTTCTCTCTTATGATTCATGTTAACAACACTTTGTTAGATCTTTGACCTTGGTCGCGAATGCGTATGGATTAAGTATTATCTCTCTATGTATTAAAATCAAAATGAAATCGGTTTTGAGATGCGCGCGCATCCTTGTTTTGAACAGGAGGTATAAAAGGTACATAAAGGATAGCAGCTATACAAAGGAGAAAAAGGTTGTAAATTTTAATAAAAGCCTTGTACATGTGCAAGGGTAAAGTCATAAAATTGTTTTGAGTATATAGCAGGTATAAAAGGTATAAAGGATAGCAGGTATACAAAAGGAAAAGAAGGTGATAAATATCAATAAAAGCTTTGTACATAGGCAAGAGCAAGGGTAAAGTTGTAAAATTGTTTAAAATAGCAGCTATACAAAGGTATAAAGGGGCGAGCTCATCCTGAAAGGGAAGAACTCTTGGTGGGGTGGGGGGGGGTAACAAATACGTAAGAATAAATTGGGTTGCGCAATTTGGAATGTAGCAGTACTTGTCTGATAAAATAACTTTGTTTTCTTTATTTAATTTTTATTGCGAGCCCCGAAGGGGCGAGGAAGCACTAGTGTATATTAAATTGATACCTATAGATGACTGCATATTTGCCCCTTTCTTTGAAAACTAGACACAAACAGTTTTTGCAAATATCATCGATTATTCCCCTCCCCACCATCTTCAATATGAACTACAAGCAATACAATTCTTAAAAAAGTTTTTGAATAAAGCAGAAAAGTTGAGATTCATCATTGGAGGAGTCAGCCAGATGAGCCATTCCTAAGCACAAATAGCTCACGAATTTATCATAGGAAAATTCTGAAAAAATTCACCAATGTTACTCATCACTAAAACAACAAATTGAGCTAGCAACCCCCTTCCCCTGGAGTGAAGTTTGCGAGTAAAGAATTGAAATGTGGGAATTTATGGTTGTGAATAGAGATGGATAGAAATTTAAAGCGATAAGTCACATTGGAAAGGTTTCGAATTAACGGTAACTTTCCACTCTGCAATTCCTTAAATTATGCAAAAAATTTAAAAAATTTTCTTGCATGGTATAAAGGTGTGATTGCGAACTCTAAACATTTAATGATATCCCTTTTGTTATAATTAAACGTTCCTGTTTTCGTTTATTGGCCCATTATAGAGAAAATGAATCAAATTTCTATTTTATTGACACGTAGTCCGATATGATTGGTTTTCATCTACGTCAATTAAATATGAACGAACCTCTTCTACCAGGTAAAAAATGTCAACGAAAATCGACCTTTCTCGGCGAAGGCATGCGGGACCTTGGTCTGATGAGACTGCAAGCGAGGAAGCCCTTCGTGCCTTCATATACGAGTGCGCTTTGAACGAGGATGCATTTGAAATTCGAATAATACAAATAGTCGGTACGAAATAAGTGCGAAAATAAATATTGTCGGACGGTCTCGTAGTGTAGGTATACGAGTTCGTGACAGACACATAGGGGCACTCATATCTGAAATTCCTTTCTGACGGCGTGCAATTCTTTAGCCAAGTACTTGACCTGAACGTAATTCAGATATACTGCCAAATATAACGCTTTCTCTGGAAGCGTATAAACAAATAGCTCAATTACTCATCGGCGTAAATTTTACTTTCACGGACATACGTAAAAACTCAAACGGGAAAATTTTTCGTGGCAACCGAGTCCGGTGTGTAGAAGGGGTGATCGAATAAATTAGCATATTAAGCGAGCTCGCGAATCGTTGCGAGATTATATGCAAATGAAAATCAAACCTTTCGGTGCGGTTTCTTGGCAGGGCGAGATTTTTATTAATTTTTAAACGCGAAAATAACAACGAATGGTGCCCTAGTGGTGTAGGTACGAATTCCGAGGTGCAGATTTTTCCGCATTTTAGGTATTCGAAGAATCGTCGGCACCCCAGTGGTAACGTATTTACGCTCACTGTTTTAACGCGGATTCCTCGACTCGCGTTACCCTTTCGGCGAAATTTGGCCGAGCTTTTGGGCAATTCGCGAGTTTTAGAAATGCTAAGCACCTCTCCAAGCTATGCCATGTCTTTCGCAGATGTTTCATTTAAACGCTACCCGTAACCATTGGCCATGCTTCAATCATTTATGCACACACCATTAAGTCGCACGCGACTCGTACAACGAATATCCGAAGAAGAGGGTTTACTCGTATACTAGGTGATAAAATTATAAAGCGTTGTGATGTTGAAGTAAGTCGGCCTTAGAGAATTTTCAAAAGGTATTATCGCTTATTGCGGGCCGCGTTATATTGACTGGATGCGTGTACTTTTTTGCCGCTCCAAATGTACCAACCATTACATAATAATTTGTCAATCTTCTTCGCGGTGTACGAGAAAATCTCAATAACGGGAAAATGGAAATGATTATGGTACCGTCATTTTCGCCTATAATATTCACGGTTGCGTTCTTTATTATATTCGTTTATACGAATATTCAACGCTACCAAATGTCGATATTGTTGGTTCGAATTGAATATATTTTCGATTTCTCTCAAGTATATACATATTGATGAAATAAGTTTTTCATCGGTTTTCGTTTTTGCTCGTACGAGTACGCAGCGCTGCCAGCTCAGCGTTTTTCCTACTTATCGTATCCTTAGGCATTGTTTCTGTAAAAAGGAGTTATTCTAACTTTTCAGAATTATAATTTCAACTTATTAGCTCTGTAAAAGAAAAAGTTAGTTGTCCGGATGAAATACAGAAATCTCATTTGCTTATCTCTCAAAACAATTGTAGTCGATGAATCAACTTTCATGTACTCTATCATTTCGAAGTAGTATAGGTAAAGATTGAAGGGAAGCTGGACATGGGTGACTAAACTTGCCCCACAATCTCAATTTGGCTCTCCTTCTACAAATTTCGCCCTTTCTTGTGTAATTACCAATTTTTCATTTCAAATCCTAATGTATTCAGAAAAATTAAAAAAAGTTATCGGCAGAGCCTAAGCCTTAACCCTCCCAAACAAAACGAAATAACCCTGATTTCTCTACCTATGAAAACTAGTTTCTTTTTACATTTTTCATCTCACTGGCAATGATGATTTTCCCAAATATTTGAAGACATGAATAGGTTCCAGAATTCTTGAAAGATCCCTCCATCGTTATCCACACTTGAGTAGTCACATTGTGGTTCCAAATTATTATCAATTCGTAAAGAGATAATGAATATAAATGATCCAAAAAATTTTTGAATTTGATTTTCTTTCCAAACAATTTTTTTTTTTAGCTGAGTTTTTAACAAAACGATAGCTATTACAGCCTACCTGATTTGGGAAGGGAAGGTCGGGGAAGGGTGGGGTCTTCAAATCTTTGCGTTTCAGACCATTTGTAATCATCTGGCAAATGTCCAACTTTTTGGTGTATATATATATATTTTTTCCCCCACGCGTAGCGCCGGCGAATATTCATAAAATTCGCTCAAAATTTGGTGAGAGACTCTTCTTGAAAATGCGCAAAAATAGTTTTTTTGTTTTTTCGATAAATTTCAAAATGGCGGATCACTCAAATTTTGAGGGGGCTGGAGAAGGGGCAAATAGCTCAAATTTTTCGTTTTTGATTTCATATGAAAGAGTGAGTCACGGATACTAACATATCCAAATTTCAGCTTCTTGAGTGCATATTGAGAGGAGTTAGATCAAAAAACGGCTTTTTGAGGAAGTTTTGAGTCATGAAATTTCTTGAATCTTCCATATCTCCCCACCAAATCAAGTTAAAGAGGTCAAATTTTGTGTGTGAGGTTAGTTGGTGACCACAATATGACCTCTTGAATTTGGATCAAAATGGATTCAAAATGGCGGATTATCAAAATTTTGAGTAGAGCTTGAGGAGCCTCAAGTTGGTAAAAATGTAATTAATATGAATTCATATGGTTATTGGGGATAAGTTGTATACTATATCCCGAATTCACTTCCATACATGATGTTGGAGGGGGAAGGCGGGGTTACCAACCTAAAATAGTGGTGGGGTACAGGAGGGGTCGAAAATTTTTTATTGCTGTGTCATATGATAAAATGAGCCCAAGTGACAAACGTATTTTGATTTTAGCTTCCTCAGTGATTTTGGAGGGGAGTTAGAGCAAAAAACGGCTTTTGGAGGGGAAATTGCTGCAGGAAATTTCATGAATCTTCCATATCTCATCACCAAATCGGCCTAGAATGGTCAAACTTTGTGTGTAGGATTAGTTTGTGACCAGAATATAACCACTTAAATTTGAGTCAAAATGGATCCAAAATGACGGATTTACAAAATTTGAAGATAATTTGAGGATCCTCAAATAGTTATAATTTGAGAAATATGTGTTCGCATGATTATTTCATGGCAAGAAATACTACATTTGTGCCAAAATCAACTTCTTAAGTGTTTTTTTGGAAAGGATAGGGTAGGGGTTTTCAGACTTGGTATTGGGTGTGGCCTGTAGTGATGAACGGTTAAGCAAGGTTATTACTAAATCAAAACAAGCCCCAGTTAAAAACTCAGCTCCAGTAATGCGGCATGGCTGCTTACGTTTTTTTTTTTTTTTTATATTTTTATTTCAACAGTGAGTACTATTTTCATGGAGTAATGGTTCGTAATTTGGATTCAAAGATTTTTGATTTTGAAAAACACTCGCATCCTAGTGAATTCTTCCGTTAATGAATTTACCGTAGGAAATTAGCCAAGTGAAAAAAAGACGGTTAATTTAAATTTTAATAAAGGTTTCGCGCCCATTAGACCCCGTCATCTGCATAGTAAATAAATTCGTTCGCGTCAACGTTCCATGATCTCGGTAAAAACACGCTTGTTTACATATGCCGACGACTTTCGCTTTCAACGCGGCTAAAATATAATTAACAATTTGCCCGACACCCGTTCTCGGACCCCTCAAAAATATACAACGCCGAAGAACAATGAAGCGGACAATAAAATAACGAAAGTAAGCGAACCCGTCGTTAAAAGATAGCAACGCTGACGCAGCCAGGAATAACATTAACGTGATACATGTGGTGGGTGGTCAGACAAAAGTTTTATACCCGTTCTGATATATGACACGGAGATACTCATTTAAACGCGTTTTAAATGAATGACCTTTTTCGCGCCACGGGAGCTTATCTAAACAGGATATTTTGCACCCATCGTATAAGCAAATTTTAGCCGCTTAAATAGCTATTAAAAAAGCGACTTATCTTTCATTACGTACAACATGCCGCCTGTTGGAGCGCAGATTTCATAAAACAATGTAATTAGAGTAAGGTTCCCGTCGAATGGTCGAGGGGTATTTTTTAGCATCGCAGTTGCCAGCCGTGATAAATTTCTACCGTTTTGAATTACCTGCTTAATAAATAACCGACGACGCTTTCGTCCACCGCAATATATCGGCGAGATATTCTTTCTTGATGAATCTCTTCCTAGATAATTACCAGCACGTGGATGGTCGTTTACTTTGAATTTGATGATGTACATTAGAGCGAAGCTTTAATCGACATTGTATGTTTTGCGAACTAATTCACCTACTGTAGTTATAATGAGAGCACTTACATTTGTCTCAGGGGTTCGTAAATTTTATTTTACTCGTAGTAAAGTTGGTTAATGATTTTAGACATTTCTTGCAACTTTGACTGGCTTCATTGGAGAATAAGTGATATGAATGGTCACAAAATATGGGTTGCTGAGCTTGAAATGTAGGGAGAAAATATTTTAACCCCTATTTAACCCTTTCGAAGCGTTCTTCGTTACAAAAATTTATTTATTAACAATTAGTCGATTAATCGATTGTTGAACTAGCCACATATTTTAAAGTATGCTGGACGATAAGGAGGGGGGAGCATTTTGCTTTTGTAAAATTTTCTTCAGTTCTTGATAATTATGTAGGTAAAACAAGTAAAAAATAAATGTTTAATCATCATTTTCCAATTGTAGAAGAATATTAAAGTACACAAAAATATATGTAGGTATAATAAAAATTTCACGATGAACATAATTATCAACTGATCCTTAAAATTAATCCCAATTTTAACAGATTTTAATTTAAGTAGTTTCATTCAACTTGAAAAACATTAATAAGTCGAGAAAATGGCTTATAAAAATAAATACTTTGCTATCTATGAAACGATTTGGTCTATAGCGATTGCAAATACCATTTTAAAAGATATTTTCAAGTACCGAAGTATCCTTTGGGAAACAGCAACTTCCTGAAAAATTATTTTTGACGTTTATTTTCGTTATGATAACGAATAAGGGAAAATTGATTACGAAGGAAAGTCTGTAATGAAATTTTTATTTATATTTTAAAAATTCTTGTACCCCAATTTTTAATTTACAAAGCAATTGGATTTTTCAAATTAATTTATAGTTCTCTTCAATTTTTAAATATTAAGTAAAACAACGAAGATGCTCTAAACGCTGAATCGTAATATGATGTTTACTATTGATTTTATATTTCGCGTTGCCTTTCATCTCCCTCTAATTAAGTACCTATACATGTTTTTCCTTGATTTCATCTTACCAATTTCTTCAATTTGTGTTAAAGCACCTTAATTGGGGTTTTCAATTTATTTTATAAAGCATTAATATTATCATCTCAGTAATGAAATGTTCTCTTTTAAATTTCACCAGAAAAGTCACGATTTATTTTCTGGGAGTGATAGCTATTATGTGACCGCGCATAAAGAAAGGGACCTCAAGGTAAAAAAGTAAATTTTACAGGAGAGCCCTTCAAAGTTCACCCTTTTTTTTAAAGTTGTTTACGAATATAAATGCTGTTGACATACCTGTTATGACTCCGAAATTACGGATTGTGACCAGAAATATTAACGCGAGTTCATGTGACCTCACGTGAGGTTTTATGAGGATGCGTAACGAGAGTCTGACATGTTTATCACCTTTCATACATGATGAAATCGTTCCTCGGATTTATAAACGTTTTTGCATGTGATAATAAATGGTAAACGATTGAATTTTGATAGAAAAAAATATTCAGTTTTTTTTCTGTACTGAACCTAACTTTGAGTTTGACTTTGAGTATCAATATAGTAATATGGAGAGATAAAAGCTATACTCTTAGCATTACGCATCAAGGGACCTGATAGAGGGCGCTATATCAGATGCGAGTTGTACATTTGATGTGCACCAACGTCCTTTTACTAGAGGTCAGACGGAAACGGAAAGTGCTCATTGGTATTCATTCAACACTCCTCTTTCCTCAGTAATCTCTGACGTCACACGGCGGACCTGAAAACGCTTCGTAACGTACAATTTTGCACTATACTGTACACCAAGTGCACACTAAGTGTACAACATATTAACACTCAAGGGAACCTACACGTTATTGAAATGAAATCGATGTATCTCTTTCAAAAACCACTGTAGGGGTCTAGGGCACTTTCCATTCGGCTCTCAATCATTTTATACCTATAATTGGGGGGGGGGGGTAGTTCAAATCAGTTCACTATCAGTATAAGGGATTGATTTCAAAGTTCACGAAAAGTTTTTTCATTCTTTTTCCAGCATTCAAATTACACACTGAAAAACTAATTTTTCGACCTCAGAAACACTTCTGGGTTCTGGGACCACTTCCATTCCATTTCTCACTAAATTTTAGTATCATTCAAGTTCAATACATGTATTGCAAATAAGCGCAGTTAGGAGTGTTACAGATATAAGAGCGAGAGAGAATACTATGATATGGTTCGATAAATTAAGATTTAACTTTGGAAGAGCTGTTCATACACAATGCTTCTTACTATGTTCACAGTAGAAAGGAAGAATTTCCCATCACGAGCATGACGAGATGATGGGGCGGTGCTATTGCTACTGTACCTAGATGGAATAAGTTTCACTCTAGGTGGCAGAGGGCGTATACTGCTCCTGTTGTTTTCAGTAGTCTTCCCTTTGTGCTCAGAGGAATCATTAATAAGAAGCGCTTTAGAAAGGATCTAAAAGCTACATTCATTAAGTCGTAGAAGTTGAGCGGTTGTTTTCAATTATTTTTTCCAATGCCACGTTCGTACATCACTTACTCTAATTTTAATTTTTTTTCTGTTTCATTTTATTGCTGTGAGTTGGTGTTATTTTTTTCTGTGTCTATTATAGTTATTTTTTTATTTCTGTATACTTTTTGGAATACATCCGCCCTACGCTCGTGCGATAACACGTACATATAGAATAATGTCAAATTGTTGTCTTTGTTTTTATTCTGGAATAAAAATTTAAAATAAAAAAAAATTATAATAATCGAATTTATTAATATTTTAATGATTTAATTCAAATTATTAATGTTTTCAAATTTTTCTAACATTTTTATTTTTGTCTAAAATTAAAAGAAAGTGAAAAAAAAAAATTCTAAAAAATTAGCATTTCAAAATAACTGAAAATAAATTTATTCCACTTTCAGATAATAATTAAAATTGATTATCAGAATCTTCAAAATGTTAAAAAACGTTGAAAAATGCGTAAAATAAAAATAAAGATATATTAAACCAGAATCCGAACAAACAAGAGGTAACCTCGACTCGTCAAGTTATTCAGGCGATGATTAAGTCGCGAATATTTCGGCAACTTTTTTCAACTTGATGCTTGAAAACTATAGCATTTTGGTTTGGCTACGACGATAGTGGTAAATATTTAATGTAACATTGCGCTTTGTCGGAATTTTAAGTACTCGACGAATATAAGAAGTAAAAGCGATAATGTCGCCGTACGGTAATAAAACGCGAAACTTTGTCTCGGCATTAATAAATAATAAGTACCTCCGAATGCCATCTTACGTTCCATTAGAAGGATTGGAATCCGAGAAACACTGCAGCCCGATAATAACCTATTGAAAAAGTGACGACGGGGCTTTAGCTATATTTTTAACCGATTCGAAACTTGGAATATGCGTCGTTAGTTCTCTTTAATCTCGATTCCCGAAGTCGCAGTAATTCGCGCGTATTCGATACAACCGTGTATGCCGGAAACGTGCGGTATGGCTGAGTGGTTGTAACTTTTTCGTTCGGTTTATGATCACGTTTAGAGATGATACAAATGACTGGAAAATTCGTCGTTGCTTCAAAGGAATATAGTGTGTTTGTTATAGAATGCAGAAAGGTTCACGTGTATAGAAACTAGAAAGTAGCAATACTGCAAAATTAACTGAACGAATAATGAGTACAGAAGGAACCCATTTTGATGGGATTTTATTTTATTCATTCAAATGTTTTTTTATTTTTATAATTTTTCATCCAAGTAGTACATCCTTTAAAACACTATTTAAAAATTTAATCTTTGAAGCTGCAATAGTCTTCTTTATGCGTGACTTCCTCTGGTCCATTTGTTGGAGTGATATGGGAGATTCAAGAAATTTTATGACTTAAACCTTTGACTATATATTAGATGGACCGAGCTAGCAACAAGCAAATGCCAACCCAACAACGGTGATAGATTACGCAGATTTTCTCAGGACACTCGTGACTAAATTCTAAATGCGCATGCGCAAATCCACTTGAAATCAAAATAACATGAATGTGATAAATAACTTTGGGCATGCACAAGATATAAAGTTGCAACGAGTATTCCGACTCTGATATGTGTAATGTTTCACCGCAGTTTTCCTAAATGCAACTCGGTCCATCTGTGTATAATCAAAGACTTAAACCTTACTCAAAAATCTGGTTTTCGCTCTAACGCTCCTCCAAATACACTTAGTATAGCCTACGACTTGCATATTATGTTGATAATCGTGACTCACTTTTTAATATGAGTCTAAAGACGGAAATTTTGAGGTAATCGCTCTTTTTTAGCTGAGTTTTTAACAAAACGATAGCTATTACAGCCTACCTGATTTGGGAAGGGAAGGTCGGGGGAGGGTGGGGTCTTCAAATCTTTGCGTTTCAGACCATTTGTAATCATCTGGCAAATGCCCAACTTTTTGGTATATATATATATTTTTTTTCCCCACGCGTAGCGCCGGCGAGTATTCATAAAATTCGCTCAAAATTTGGTGAGAGACTCTTCTTGAAAATACACAAAAATATTTTTTTGTTTTTTCGATAAATTTCAAAATGGCGGATCACTCAAATTTTGAGGGGGCTGGAGAAGGGGCAAATAGCTCAAATTTTTCGTTTTTGATTTCATATGAAAGAGTGAGTCACGGATACTAACATATCCAAATTTCAGCTTCTAAGTGCATATTGAGAGGAGTTAGATCAAAAAACGGCTTTTTGAGGAAGTTTTGAGTCATGAAATTTCTTGAATCTTCCATATCTCCCCACCAAATCAAGTTAAAGAGGTCAAATTTTGTGTGTGAGGTTAGTTGGTGACCACAATATGACCTCTTGAATTTGGATCAAAATGGATTCAAAATGGCGGATTATCAAAATTTTGAGTAGAGCTTGAGGAGCCTCAAGTTGGTAAAAATGTAATTAATATGAATTCATATGGTTATTGGGGATAAGTTGTATACTATATCCCGAATTCACTTCCATACATGATGTTGGAGGGGGAAGGCGGGGTTACCAACCTAAAATAGTGGTGGGGGTACAGGAGGGGTCGAAAATTTTTTATTGCTGTGTCATATGATAAAATGAGCCCAAGTGACAAACGTATTTTGATTTTAGCTTCCTCAGTGATTTTGGAGGGGAGTTAGAGCAAAAAACGGCTTTTGGAGGGGAAATTGCTGCAGGAAATTTCATGAATCTTCCATATCTCATCACCAAATCGGCCTAGAATGGTCAAACTTTGTGTGTAGGATTAGTTTGTGACCAGAATATAACCACTTAAATTTGAGTCAAAATGGATCCAAAATGGCGGATTTACAAAATTTGAAGATAATTTGAGGACCCTCAAATAGTTATAATTTGAGAAATATGTGTTCGCATGATTATTTCATGGCAAGAAATACTACATTTGTGCCAAATTGAACTTCTTAAGTGTTTTTGGAAAGGATGGTAGGGGTTTTCAGACTTGGTATTGGGTGTGGCCTGTAGTGATGAACGGTTAAGCAAGGTTATTACTAAATCAAAACAAGCCCCAGTTAAAAACTCAGCTCCAGTAATGCGGCATGGCTGCTTACGTTTTTTTTTATTTCTCTTAAAATTTGAGTGAAGCGACATTTTGAGGTGAATCGACAAAAAAAAAGTTTGTGGAATTCTACGAAGAGTCTCTCACCAAATTCCCAGCAATTTTCATCCATAACCCACAATGCTACGCAAATGGGAAAATATATACTGTAATATACCTAGTTATGTTACTTTGTTGAAGCCGGGTCTTCAAATTCATATATTACCTTCTATTCATCAAATGTATGCACTTACTTCTTGCTGCCACAGTTCCTGCACCTACGTATACTAAAAACTACATTACTGCACCTGATAAAGAATGAATGAGTGTTGCTTAAATGCCAAAATGGATGCAACAAGGTATATGAATTTACATATGTACCACTGTAAGCTGTTTAACGCTTTGAATAACAATTTTATAGAAATGTTTGCACAGTATCACTTACGAGCGAAACTTTTTCAGTCACCAGTACTTTGTAAAAAGATATAATCATACATGCATGTATAAGTCTAGTGAAATGTGTAGATTATTGCACTAGGTGAAAATTTTCCATTGGGCTCTAGACATTGTTATCAATTATTCTAGCACACTTTCATGAGAAAACCTTATAGCACCCGAAATGGATGCAAGAATTTCTGGGTGGGGTAACCGAAGACTTTTAAGTCCTACACTGCTAGCAAAATGCTCCGGCGTTGAAGCAAATATAACTGAAAGTAGTATTGTGGAAATAAACTCATGCGCATATGGGAAACGCAATGCTAGTGTTTTGGATCTGGAGACCGGTTTATGAGATACCTTCCCTTTACTTCCCAACTACCCGAAGTCTCTCTTGCTTCAATCTTTCTCAAAGTTTTCATACACACTAGCACTCTAGGACTTCAACATGTTTGATGGTAACACTGTCAGATATAACAGTCGGCAAATGAGAAATTTCCAACTGAGCCCCGACCGAGATAATGGGCCCCAGGTTGAAACAGCTTATGAGTGGGGTCACGCCAACCAGATCGCATGGCCGAGGCACTGAACTGATTGCTCACCACTCCTACCTTGCTTCATAGCTTGGAGTAAGGTGGGATGAAGCAGACAGAAGTAGGGCCCATAGAGTGTATGACTTCTGATCCGCCTGCGGGCTTAGTAGGCTGTAAGAGGCAGAAAGGCAACCGGCAGGGATCCTCCGAAAGGAGGGGAGATGCGGCGTGGGGTGAGGGCTGGAGACCATCATACACTCGAGAAGAGCGCATTGCGCAGACAAGGCCGTAGAGAAAAATTGGGGATTGAAACCCACCAGCGGGGAGTAGGTCCTCAAGGAAAGCATCAAGCAATGGCTGAACTTCCAACGCGGTGGAACTTGTGTGGTGGCGCACACCCACCTAAGGAAAACCCAGGGGAGATGTAGGCTGGTTGCCAAGGTGTCCATGCTTGGCTGGAAGTAATGTCACAAACAGTTCCCAGTCAAGTAGTGTCGAGTGGGGTAAAAGACTTTCCAGCAACAAAAAAAAAAAAGTTGAAACAGCCTCCTGAATAATTAAACGTATATATTTACGGAGAAAAAGGCCAGATGCGCTTTTAAACATGATTAATTTTGATATACGTAATTACTTGGTTGTTTTTTTTTTTTAAGGTGGCCATATGCTTTTGAATACCTTATACCTATAAAAGGTCATTCGTTTGTTGGTCCTCTTTGCTGTCCATTTCCTAAATGGGCCTTTTCCTTAAATTCATCACTGGGCGGTAATGTACTTCAAAGATCATTTTAGGCGCAATAATATGTGTACTAAATTATATCTTTAAATTTTATTTGTATAGACACTTGGACAGTAATATACAATTATACAAAAAAGTTGAACATTTGCCATATGATTACAAATGATCTGAAAGGTAAAGATTTGAAATGCTCCTCCCTGCCCAGGACTCTCTTTCCCGAGTTAAGTGAGCCTTTTTTAAAAAACTTGGCTAAAAAAAATCAAAGAAAATGTTGGAGGTCCGAAAATACTTTCGTATCATGTTAATGTTAAAATTCGATCTTTTAGTGAAAAAATATATAAAATAATAAATGTAAAGCAATTCATACTTGATTTATTTTTTCATGAAAAGGGCTTCCAATTCAAAAAGCCTCGTTGGGAAATCCCATTATCCCGGTGGCCCAGCCCATGCCTCACCAATTTACCACTGGCCAAATTCGAGTGGAAAGAATTTGTCGAGCGTATTTTATTTTTATTATTCATTTTATCTACAAACCTAAGTATTCGTTCGAAAAAAAGCACGAAGTTAAGTAATTTCCTGGCTTTTAATAAATGGACTTTAAAAAAGATAATATTTTCTTCTTTTTTTTTCCTCCCTAAATTACACCCCGGAGATTCGTTTTTATTTCTTCGAACGAATAATTTAAACGGCCGGATGGATGGAGCGTTCGGTACAATTTACAAAAATTAACCATCCGCGGTGTTATTTAATTCGCAGCGTTGTCGATGATAATTTCCTTATCGGTGAGTGAATTCTGTATACCGAGTCCGCGTGACCATTTTCTTCATACAAATAGCTGTCCGAAGTGTATACACATTACACAACGCTTGACTTCAAATGAACGATAAAAAATATTTGCTGTTATAAAATGAGCGAAAGAGGAGGGGTGCAGGAGGGTAATGAAAATACAAATTCCGCGGGTTCGTTTAATTTAGGGTATTTTAAAAGAGCTGATGGTGTCGAGCGAGGAGAAAATAACGAAAATCAATTCGCTCTAGCGAACGAGGATAGATATAACGGTAGCGTTAATTTATCTCGATGAATGGCAGGCTAATGGAAAATTATAAAGCGCGTAAAGGTTAAAATTTGTATACACCATAATCATAAATTCGGCTGGGGCGAATTTGTGAGGCGCGAGCGCATGTAAGAATGGTAAATACCTTTTACATAATGGAATAGACTTGTACTTTTGGTATATTTTGCTAGAAAATTCTCGCTCGTACATTTGAAAATATAAGGTACATTTTCGACGTCGTCGATCGAACTCGCGTCATTACGCCGGCGGCAATTTAAATAAGTAATTTCATCGCGCCATTTTTCGCAGCCGCAAAAAAGCGCCCGGAAACCGATTTAGAGAACGTTGAATTATGAATCGACGTTAGTAGCCCGGCGGCGAATATTTATCATTGGCCGGGAATCATTCGCGAACGGATTTTCGAATAAGATACTATACGAAATTTCCCTCTCTCGACGACGAAAATTAATGGTTCAACGTATTCCACCAAGAGTTATGTCCCGTTTGTACGAAATTTAAATGATCCGTTGCAACCGGCCGCGTATTCCGATCACGTACGAAATCATGAAACCTATTAAAAGCGTCCTCCGCGTTGTCATTGTTTTATTCCAGAGTCGCCTCGTAGCCTAAATACGAATTCGTCTGTTTACGTATTTGTGTACAAAAAGTTTCACCCAAATGAAAAATTATTCTGGCTGACGAGTTCGCGGAACCCGACTTAAATATTAAATTGTTTTCATTTTCGCCGAGCTGTCGCTGCGATGAAAATTAGCTCACGTTATTTTTGGCCGCTGTACATCGACCTATCAATTTATCGCCCGTTTTCAGTCATCAGTATTCTGGAAATGGAAACGCTCATTTAGGATTATTAAATACGTCAATATTTGCCCGCCGCTGGCATCGAGTACCCTTTAACCGAATTGAAAAATATGAGATTAACGAGATGGTTGGTTTATTATCTCTATACGCTGGGTAATTCTTATTCGAGATAGTACGTTCGACTGGTTTTCAGTTCAATCCTTCTCTATCGTATGTGCCCGGTGGATTTTATGGGAATGACCCCGAGAAGGATATTGCCTCCATTGTATCTTGTGTGTTTGACGTTGATATTTATTAAGAAACACGTTTTTTCATAAGTTCAGACAGGTCGTATACGTGTTTGAGGAATTTTTATTTTCAGCTTAAACTTATAATTTTAAAATACGAGTACTTCATCTGTTCTAAAATTGGCCAACCTTTTTTCTTTTTCTTTGAAATATTTGAAAATTTGGAAAAAATTAAAGGAATACGAAACATTATGAGAGATTGAAGAATTCCAGGAATGAAATTATATCGAAAGGCAATCCACAAAATTTCCAAACTGAGGGTAGGAGTTTCGTTGAAATTCTCAATGAAATTTAATCAAAAATTCGTTTAAAATAAATTTCAATTTTATCATAAGAATTGATTTTTTTTTTGTTTTTGAAGTTTGATCTTCAGAATGCCATTAGAAGAAAAAATCAAATCTAACTGAAAATGTTTTTTGAAACGTAACATTATATTTTGAAAACTTTTCCAACATTTTTAGCTAAGTTTTTAATAAAAACGATAGCTATTGCAGCCTGCCTAATTCAAGAAGGAGGGTCGGGGTAGGGTAGGATCTTTAAATCTTTGCGTTTCATATCTCTAAATATCTACCACATTATTTATTAATAACTACACTCTTATTTTGATGATTGAAAAATTACAACCCGTTACCCCCTCTTCTCCACGACATATCTGAAATAAAATCTTGAAAACAAAAATATAAATTCGAATACTTTGTAAAATAACGTTGAAATGTATTTTTAACCCTTTATTCATTATTAGCTCATTTTTTGAAAGTTTGAGTCCTTGGGCTCAAGATGCCAATTTTTGGGGGTTTCGTGGCGTACGAAAGTAAAATAATTTTTTTTCACTATACAGGTTGTGGCATAGAAATACGAGTTCCTTCTATTCAAGATATAGGTGACATGAATTACTTATGTGCATCTTTATTTGCATACTTCATATTCGTGTGATCTATTGAAATGAATTGAAATTTCACACTAAACAAGTCATGAATTGAATTTTAACTAATGCAGATGTATCAATTTTCTACCTCACATTTTCATATAGCATAAGAATATTCTGAAATTTTCCGTTTCATGGTTACAGCTCAGAATTTTTTTTCATGTTATTTTTCAATAAAAATGATAGATATTACAGCCTACTCAATTTTGAAGACGGAGGTTAGGGGAGATCACATCTTCGTCTTTGAGACCATTCGCAGTTGTTTGACCAACGTCCAACTTCTTGTAAAAAAAGTTGCGAATAAAGATCACGCCATTTGCTCAGCTCTTCTATTCTTCTTCAAGTGTTGACGATCCGTCATTTTCAGACAATTTGGACCCAAATTCCAGGGGTCATCTTCTGATCTATAACAAACCTTAGATAAAAAAATGCAAACTCACTGGGTTGATTTGGTGAGGAGAAATAGAAGGTACAAGAACTTTCATAACTCCAAACTTCCCTAAAAATCGTTTCTCGTCGAATTTCCTCAAAATTCTCGCATGAAACTGAAATTTCAATATGTTAGTGTTAAACTGTTGAAGTATTTGTCTTCTCTTCACCTTCTCTCAAAATATGAGTGAATCACTGTTATGAGTCAAATGGATCATCCAAGAAAACTGTTTTTAGATATTCACATGAACATTCTCTGTATTAATTTTTGCTGATTTTCATACACGCCCGATTTATCAAAAAGTTGGACATTTTTTATACAAGTACAAATGGTCTGAAACGCAGAGATACGATGATTTTTTCCTCCCTAATTCCTTTTTTGCAAATTATGTAGACTGTAATAGCTAACATTTCTGTTGAAAACTCTTCTAAAAAATTATGTCACTTTTATCTGACAACATAATTATAAAATTGAGAATTTCGAAAAATTTCTCTACTACTACATGAAAACATACTAAAACCTGATGTTTTAAGTGTTGAAAATATTAGCTAAAATTGAATTAAGATTCAGTTTTTAAATTCAGCATGAAATTTCAATCCATTTTGATAGGTCACACGAGTACTTGATATAAAAATGACTTTCAACATACTCACGTAACTCATGTAATTTGCTCCTACGAAGCTAAAGTAGGCAAGTAAACAGACAAGCTAGTAATTTATGTTGTCTACATCTCAAATAGAAGGGAATCGTACTTCCATAGAACACTGTATATAAGTTGAAAAAATAATAATTTTAATTTATTCTGAATGGTATTCGATGTGACTGCAGATCGTAAAAGAATGTAATACTTTAGGACCATAATTTTACAAAAATTCATTCTCGAGTTAAAGCAATTAGTATACTTCATCGATATAGAATATTGAAGTAACTGTTTTGAATTTTGGATATAGGTTATTCTGTCAATTACCTACCTATTTCGAAAAATAAAACCTATTTAATTGATGGTAAGAGCCGAAAAACATGTATGAATGAAGTATCTATAGGTACACTATACAGTCGATTATTAACAAAAGAAACCATGGTGATGTGAACTTCAAAACTACTGAATTTTTTTCTTTTGAATTCAAAGTTCTTGAAATATTTTTAGTCGCGTGATTGAGAGTATTTTTGAAAACTGTTTACAAAAATATTAGATGCTCAACATTTTTGAAGTAACATTTTCATTACAAAAAATCTCTCAAGTCATTTTCCACTTGTGATATTTTAAAAAAAATGAAATAAAAATTATTCTCCACTAATTAATAATATATCTATATTATAATGTGAATAATACATATAATAAATGTATAATGTGGAAGTAATAACCCAATATTATTTATCTAATAATGATGCTTTTTAGTATTCATTTAGGTATCTAACACTTCTTAATAACATTCGGGCGCTTAGATGATTTTGGTGCTGATCTCCAAGTTACTATTGTGCTCATCATGAACAATAATTATGTACTTAGGACAAACACTACAACTTTTCACATTTTAGGAAATTTATCATAGTGCATTCTTGATATAAATAAATTGAATTAATTCAAATGTAAAATTGAAATTATAATTACCCAAATTCTGTTTGAGCTTCAGTTTTCAATGTAACTCGAGAAAAAACAATAGATGTTTCAATGGGAATTTCCACTCAGAATTTCACTAAAGAAAAAAAAAAGATGTTTGAAATATCATCGTTTTACAAAAATTAATCGCTTGAAAATTCTCAATTTTTATGTTATACTTATGAGGAGAAAAGTGAAAAAGTACCGAAGTGCATACTCTTTTTCAACTACCATAGCCAGTTTTCCCCAAGAGCTTCTTTTTTTCTTTTTCCTTTAGGTGTTTAAATAAACTTTTTGGTAATCTAAACAATTTACTTTCTTTTCCACTTGACTTTATGGAACTGAAACCTCCCAAGCAGCGATCCTAAAATTTGCACTGTGAGCTACTATTTCGAAATAAGCCCGACCGGTTCCAAATTTCATAAAAATAGGAGGCTATAGATTAAAAGTGACTACGAAATAAATAATTACATTATAATCATATAGATAGGTGCTTAAACTTAGTAAATATGAAACGTAAGAATACAAAGGTTCTTGTTGCTTCATTCCTCAACCCTATTATGTAAAATACTTATCTAATGAGTTATTGTATGGTAAATGTTATAAATTTATCAGTTTCATATAATAATGCAAAATAATTTAAAAAATATATAATTATACCTATATTTTTATTTATCGTGCCAATTCATTGAGAATAATATAATTTAATTAGAAATTTTAAGCACTCAAAACTCAGGTAACTAATAAAATTTGAAATTTCTAAAAATTTTACAAATCCTTAAAACTAAACAGCTGCTATGAAAAATAAATCGCAAAAATTTATGAACTTATATAGGAAAAGAATAAAATTGTTTTTGAAAAGTTATATCCTTCTTATCATTTCGCAACTTGACTTTTTCTTTAAATGTAACGACGTTAAAATTTTTTTTAAGTTTTAGTCCTATTGGACTGCGATGACGAAAGAGAGATATTAATGCAACAAAGTTAACGAATCTTTAAAATAATTATACCTAGTTTCAATTTTTAAATTGTGTCAATGAGATTAGTGTAGATACGTTGAGTAATTATCAATTAGGTATTATGATTTCATAACTCGGGTCCGCTATGAAACCAATACCTACGTATCGAATTCCTTCACTCCAGTTATTTTTGAAATTTTTTCTCCACATTTTGCATTATTTGTACGTAGCTAATGATCTTATGCGCGATGTATGGAAACAATTGTAACGAAATTGGATATACGTTGAAAGCGAGCACTTGAAGAGATTTTTGAACCATTGTCAAAAAGTTGAAGACCAGCTTTCGTTGTTTTGGCGACAAGTAATACCATGGCATCGCGTATATTTCATTCACCAAATCGATTGACTGTAATGAATGGAATATAGCTTTCAACTTATGGGGTTTTTTCAAACATTATAACAATGAATTCAGTATCATACCAAGTCGTTAAACATACTGCCCATTTTACAAATCCACATTAACGATGATAATGGCACCACAATGAATAACACATTTTCTCCAATTCTTCCTTCATTTACCTTCATCTCCTTAAGTACGAAAAAAGTTACGATATTATTTGTTTGAAAAACGTGAAAATTGACGATACGATCATGCTTCCTAACTGTGCACTGAGTACAGTTTTTAAGAATAGCTGAAAAAACTTCATCATCCTATTAATCAAATTTGTATATCATAAACCAACAGTTTGGTTTTTAATAAAATATACGAGCTAACGAATTTAAACTTACGAAAACAATTTATGATAGCGTTCAATCCATTTTTTCATTTCTTCGACAAACTCATTGCAACAAATTTGGCGTTTCTTATATAAATCCAGTAATTCTTTTTTTGTGGCGCTTTTTTTCTTTGATAAAGCTAGTTCACGATCATAACACTGCTCAATGAAATTGGTTGTAAAATCGGACTTCGTTTTTACTTCCCTTCTCAATAAAGTAATTTGATTTTGCATGTACGTTAAAAATAAAAAAGGGAAAATGTAACATCCGAAAAAGTTACAGCTTATTGGTATAATTGTGATCACTTGCAAATAATAGATCAGAGTGTATTCAAGGTTTGTCGGTGACTTCACGAAGGGAAATGGGAAAAGGAAATGTTGCTGGTAATTCATCTCAAGAGGTACATTTGATGCTGAAGGTTTAAGGACAAAAAAGAAAATTAATTTACCGAACAATTGTGTAAATGAGAGAAATGAGATGAAATATTTTATGAATCTCAGGTATTTTTTGTACTCTATTAGTCCATAATTTCCATTACCTTCACTTTTTAACTCAATAGATTCAAAATCATTGAAAAATCTGTTCATCTTATCGAATAACTTTTGAAATTCTTGTCTCCATTTATATGTACATGCGATACAAACAGATATATTGATCAATGCGCAAATTGTTCCGACGCAAGTTATGTTGACTATCAAATCAAAAGGTTGAGAAAATTTCAAAGAAATTAAAACAGCCACGTGAACGAAAATATTGCTAAGTGTATAGTGTATTATTGAAAAACGTTTGAACCATGGGCGCATATAGTTCTCGTGATACATTCCTCCCGCAATGGAATAAAAGAAATATAAATTTTTTACAATAGCTCTTTTACCTTCAAAGTAGTCTGTCTGAAAAATAAAACTGACAAACCGGTTCATTTTCTTCATGAGTAATGCATTTAATTTTTCGATGCTTGTGTGCGTTATAATCTCCATCACTGCACAACGTATACGAACCATACTTGTACGAAATTGCGTGAAAACTAAACATACTACCTAAATGCTCATTTCTTGTATTACGTCTTTAGCTAAGATTGCCTGAATTATTCAAACGTAAACGACATTCATCATTTTCATGATTTTTATATCAAGTCATTTGCCCAAGGAATAGGACTGACGTTGTTCTAAATTATATGTATAATTGATATTAGATTTGAAAAATTCAACATTCTATAAGGATCAGCCTTGGTGGGAACCTCCATGGGCATTCAGCAGGAGCCGAGATGCGAAAAGAGGCAGAAAAAGAGCCCACCCGCAGCTGAGGATGTTGGCATTCCATGTACCTAGTGGGCCCACTTAATTTTTCGATGCTTATGTGCGTTACAATCACCATCACTGCACAACGTATACGAACCATACTTGTACGAAATTGCGTGAAAACTAAACATACTACCTAAATGCTCATTTGTTATATTACGTCTTCAGCTAAGATTGCCTGAATTATTCAAACGTAAACGACATTCATCATTTTCATGACTTTTATATCAAGTCATTTGCCCAAGGAATAGGACTAACGTTGTTCTACACTATATGTATAATTGATATTAGATTTGAAAAATTCAACATTCTATAAAGATCAGCCTTAGTAGGAACCTCCATGGGTACCCAGCTGGAGCTGGATTCCTCCCATCCAAGTAAAAAGAGGCAGAAAAGAGCCCAACCCCAGCTGAGGATGTAGGCGTTCCATGCACCTAGTGGGCCCCTGAAGTAATTCCAAATGGCGGTTCCGAGGGTCCTCCGCCAGCTGGAACACAAAAAAAAACTTGTTGAATGCTGTTGATTACAGCACATTGATTACGTCGCAACTGCTTTTAATAAAACTCCATCGGTGTTATTTTGTTCTTCATTTTACCTTGAACACACATGTTTTAGTTTTTTAAGCAGAATTATGAAACCTGAACAGTTTTGGTTTCGAGTTTGTAGTCATGGTCCTAGGTTCCCAGTCCCAAACCTAGTTTCACATGTCTGAATAAATTGGATAGCTCATTTTATTGTGGAATGTGAAAATTGCAAAGCCATAGAAGAAAAAATTGGGAGCCCAGAACCATATTAGTTTATTTGGAGGTTTGTTCTGGGTTTTTTTTTCACTTTGGTTCCAGTTCTGGTTCCTTTTTAATTGGTTTTGCAGACCTGTTTCTAATAAGTCTATTACATGAGGAGTAAGGTTTGAGATATCAAGACTCAAATCTTTTTGGGAAACCGTTAAATAAGTCCAGCAGTTGTTCCTTCATTAATGATAGTGATAGGTGAACTTTGATTTCGTTCTCTTCTTAGTAACGTATAATTTCTCATGGAGGTTAAGAATAAGAAGGAAATGTAATCTCAGAATAAGCTAATAGAGTTATCAACATCATGATATGTTATATGCTAATATATTTCTTTTATTGTGGTTTAGTTATTCTTGTTCTTAATTCCATGTTCTAAAATTGTTTTGTTCCTTTTATTCTCTTTTTATTGTTATCTAAGTTTTGTTCTTCTTTATTGTCTTCAAAATGATAACTAGAAACTTGTCTTGTTCTTGCTCCTATTTTTCATGTTCTAAAACAGATACAGCTTTTCGTTTACTCTTCTTTTGTTCTATCTATTTTTCTTTCATGTTCCAAAATATGGCTTATTGTGTCACGTTTTATTGCTTTATTTGTTCTGGCCTTTCGTAGTCTATGTTCTAAAACAGATTCAAGTCTTTTGTCCTGCTTTTATGATTATCTAAGTTTTATTCTATCTTACTCTTCCCAAAATGAATACATGCAACGTGTTTTGTCTTGCTCCTGCCTTTTGTTTTAACAGGTTCAACTCTTTTGTTCTTCTTTTTCATTACCTATGTTTTATGTTTGTTTTAGCCTTCAAATTAAAAGTTATAATACATATGTACCTTACTATTAAGTTTTTTTTTTCTGTCTTCCTTATTTTAAAATCAGCTTGGTTTCTAAATGTTCTTTTATTTTGTCGAAGTTATATTTTTTCTTATTATATCTAAAATAAAAACGTGAGTCATCTTGTTCTCATTTTTCATTTTTATTTTCGTGAACGAATTACTCTTTTGTAATATTCCTTAGACTTCCTAAAATAGAAACTCGTGAATTATTCTTTGTTCCTAGCTTCTTAATTTCAAAATAAGTTTTAGCTATTTTATTTCTGCTTTGTTTTCTTTAAATTTGATCACTTCTTATGTTTTCTGAAATACGTAGAATGATGCTTTTTTCCTTTATATAAATGTGGACTTCAAAATCATATCGTTACTTTTCTCATGTAAAAGAATTGGAACAAAAAAGATGTATTCTTGTTCTATGGTGATGCGTGTGAAAACTTATTCTCTTTTATTCAATGTAGGGATGGCGATTCCGTATCGATATTTTTTAAAAAATATGGAGTACTTTTTTATCGATACTCAGCTGTTCGATACTTACTCGATATCGATATTTTAATTCTGGTATCGCTTTCGATACCTACTTAATAAAATTTGTTATTTCGCGTAAATACTGTAATAACCTCTGATTCCTATCTGACGATTATTGAGAGGTTAACATGTACTCAAATAAAATCATTTTCGCTGGATTTTTGAATTGGTAAAAACTACCATTTTAAAAAGAAAACTTTTGAAAAAACCATTGATGGATATAGATTATAGACTTAAATAATTATCTTCATCAATATTAATAAGATTAAAATGTTTTCTCTTGTCTTTGTATAATTTTTTAATTTTTCAAAAATTTACGATAATTATTACCAGTATCGGTATCGATATTAGAGGTATCGATATCTTAGATGGTATCGATACCGCATATCGATATATGTGTCCCGATATTATCCATACTGAAATATCGATACTTTCGACGAGTATCGCCATCCCTAATTCAATGTTTTTATTTTATTTACTTCATACCTGAAAATAAGATCAAAGTCTTCGGTTACTTTCTTGTATCATTCAGGCTTCGAAAACTTGTTAAGTAGGCATCTATGAAATAACTAGTAAACATTTTCTTCTTCTCTTTCATACCTCGTTTAATTGGATTATTGAAAATTAAATGATTTGCACTTTAAATTATTCGAGTATTCGCCGCATGTTGTTAGAAATGAATATTTCACAAATTCATAACAAACGAAAGTGAAATCACAACTCGAGAATTCGCCGCAGACTTGTAACGTTGTAGATTCAGGTTGCGTTATAGCATAACGGAAATGTAATTAAAATAGGAATACAATAGAGCGAAAATAGGAAAAGTTGCGAGTTCCATCGGATATCTTATACGCTCATGTATACCGAAGAACGTTGCAAATTTGAACAATTTCTTAATTAAATGAAATATACAAGTATGCGAAATGAGATTGGCGAATTCTCAGTGTAGCAGGGTGCGGTATCTCTTAGTACATATAGGTAGAGATTGGCTAAATCTTTCGAAATATTCGGTATGCGGATAAATTAGTAACCTTTCATTAATACGCGTGTTCGTATGTGTTTACAGATAACAGACATGTTTTATATCGCAGACAAAGGCATTCGGAATCCGCTCCAACCACCGTTGATCCGGATGATGAAGATGATGACGATTTGCACATTGACGATGACGATCGTGTGTATAAGAATCCTCGTAATTTACCAAACACTCATTGTCCTCGTGATGAAGATAAGGCCAGCTTCATGGTAAATATTTTTGAAATTTTTCAATATTCTAATAACGTTCGTGAATTATGCGAATTTATTTACGAATTTTATTCATTAAAACTCCATACTTACCAAACGAGAAAATAAAGCGAGCTAGGACTCGTTGATTGATTTTTTTTCATACATCAATCCCATAGGTATTGCTGTTCGATGGTAAAGCGATGAAGCGATTAATTTTCAATTTACATTTTTGTCTGTATTAAACGCTGGCATTGTATATGTGAAACGAAGTGTTACGAAAACAAACAAACTAGAACCCTCATCGTGAACTTTTGAATTTTTAATTGCGGTTTTGTTTGATGTGAATAGCGCCTTAATTTAAAGCCCATCGGTTGTAAATTCGTGAAAATATTTTGCTCCGGTGATTTTTATTCTCTTAAAGGAAGCTCGTATACCGTTTGTACCCGTAGGTGAATAATTTCTCACGCGCATAGGTAATGTATTCGTGGTTAAATCGAAGAGGCGAGATTTTTATTCCCAAACAGGCGCATTTTCTCCTTCATAAATGGACGTGTTGCGCGTTAATCCGCTACCAAATCCTTTCTGCCTTATGATAGGGTTTAAGTCGCTGATAAAAGAATGCATTTTTAGCAGGTAATGCGTGAAACATTTTTATCATTGGTAAAAAAAGCATGAAAATATTTTTCAAAGGTGCCTGCTGTTTCATAATTTTTATACTTTCACGTGATATAAATGTCATTCCTTAATAATTGATAACATCTATTAGTACTAATTATTCGGTAATGCAGTTCATTTACACATCATCTTATGAACTCGTGTTTGTTTACAGGGACAAAAATGTCTACGCAAGTGTTACAGTGATGAGGATTGTAAAAGTAAAAGAAAACGATGCCTTTGTGATGGACTCTGCGGCATGTCATGCGTTAAACCAGGTATTTTATGACGATGTAGCTTTTATAATCAATTTTATTCGAGATTTATGGCTTAAAAATTAACCTCTCTTTCTTCCCAATTGAAATATTCACTCATAAGATGTAAAGTGTAAATTCTCATTTTTGAATTAGACTAGTGTCTCCTCGCCCCTTCGGGGCTCGCAATAAAAATAAATGAAGAAAAAAGTTATTTTGTCAGACAAGTACTGCTACATTCCAAACTGCACAACCCAATTTATTTTTATTTGTTACCCCCCCACCAGCCCCTTTATACCTTATACCTGCCATTTTAAACAATTTTACAACTTTACCCTTACTCTTGCCTATGTACGAAGCATTTATTGAAATTTATCACCTTTTCTTCCTTTTGTCTACCTGCTACTCATAACAATTTTATGACTTACCCTTGTTCATGTACCAGGCTTTTATTAAAATTTACAACCTTTTTTTCCTTTATATTTATGTGCTATCCTTTATATACCTTTTATACCTGCTATTTAAAACCAGGATGCGCGCGCATCTCAAAACCGATTCCATTTTGATTTTAATATATAAAAGAGATTTAGTATTTTTCTGAACTAGACTCCAGCCAGGGGCGTGCTCAATTGCTCACCATGTAACGACTTCGGATCACATCCTGGGGCCGGGAGGAGTGGCCCCCTTTGCAGTGTGGCCTCTTTTAAAGTTGTACAATTCAGTAGAAATAAAGGTTAGGAAATAGTAGAAAAACTTCATCAAATTTATTTTTATACACGTAATAAATTGAAATCAACTCAACTGCTTATACTTAATACTCATAGAAGGTATCCATTTATATCAGTAAATTTCGCTTAATTCATCTTCATACATTGATCCATGTATTGGGCACATGCGAAGGTAAGCCAACGTTAGATGAGGAATCATTATGAAAAGCTATTGATTAGTTGGCTAACAAAAATGAAAAATTCTAAAAAAAAATTATAGTTTAATTGAATAGTTTATAGTTGAGTAAATATATGTTATACCTATCAAAATTAAAAAAAAAAAAAAAAAAAACGTAAGCAGCCATGCCGCGTTAATGGAGCTGAGTTTTTAATTGGAGCTTGTTTTGATTTACTAATAACCTTGCTTAACCGTTCATGACTACAAGCCACGCCCAATACCAAGTCTGAAAACCCCTAGCCTATCCTTTCCAAAAACACTTAAGAAGTTGAATTTGGCACAAATGTAGTATTTCTTGCCATGAAATAATCATGTGAACACATATTTCTCAAATTATAACTATTTGAGGGTCCTCAAATCATCTTCAAATCTTGATAATCCGCCCATTTTGGATCCATTTTGACTCGAATTTAAGATGTTATATTCTGGTCACAAACTAATCCTACACACAAAGTTTGACCATTCTAGGCCGATTTGGTGATGAGAAATGGAAGATTCATGAAATTTTCTGCAGCAATTTCCCCTCCAAAAGCCGTTTTTTGCTCTAACTCCCCTCCAACATCACTAAGGAAACTAAAATCAAAATAAGTTTGTCACTTGGGCTCATTTTATCATATGACACAGCAATAAAAAATTTTCGACCCTCCTGTACCCCCACCACTATTTTAGGTTGATAACCCCGCCTTCCCCCTCCAACATCATGTATGGAAGTGAATTCGGGATATAGTATACAACTTATCTCCAATAACCATATGAATTCATATTAATTACATTTTTACCAACTTGAGGCTCCTCAAGCTCTACTCAAAATTTTGATAATCCGCCATTTTGAATCCATTTTGATCCAAATTCAAGAGGTCATATTGTGGTCACCAACTAACCTCACACACAAAATTTGACCTCTTTAACTTGATTTGGTGGGGAGATATGGAAGATTCAAGAAATTTCATGACTCAAAACTTCCTCAAAAAGCCGTTTTTTGATCTAACTCCTCTCAATATGCACTTAGAAGCTGAAATTTGGATATGTTAGTATCCGTGACTCACTCTTTCATATGAAATCAAAAACGAAAAATTTGAGCTATTTGCCCTTCTCCAGCCCCCTCAAAATTTGAGTGATCCGCCATTTTGAAATTTATCGAAAAAACAAAAAAACTATTTTTGCGTTTTCAAGAAGAGTTCCTCACCGAATTTTGAGCGAATTTTATCCACACCGCCTGCGCAAGGCGAGTGACACAAAAAACGCAATTTCTCAAAAACAGGTTTTTGCTAACTCCTCAAAATGCACTTAGGAAGCTGAAATTTAAATATGTTGGTGTCCGTGACTCACTCTTTCATATGAGATCAAAAACGAAAAAAATTTCTTCAAAATTTGAGTGATCCGCCTTTTAAAAAAAAAGCACTTCTGCGCATTTTCAAGAAGAGTTACTCACCAAATTTTGAGCGAATTTTATCAACACCCACCTGCGCAAGGCGAGTGACACAAAAAACGAAATTTCTTCAAAAACAGGTTTTTGCTTTAACTTTCCTCAAAATGCACTTAGGAAGCTGAAATTTAAATATGTTGGTGTCCGTGACTCACTCTTTCGTATGAGATCAAAAACGAAAAATTTAAGCTATTGACTTCAGAGTCAATCTGAAAACCCATTTTGACTTAAAATCCAAAGTTGATTTCAGGTCCCTAGCCTTGACTTTGATGTTCAACCGGTCGACATCGGGTCATTCTTATTCATATGGTGTCCAAGCGATTAAAAAAAAAAGCAAAAACCTGGGGTAATCAATCATCTAATTTCGACTCTGGAGTTACTCATAATGGTTTGTAATTTGACCTCGACCTGACTCCGGATTCTACTCTAAAATTGAACTCAGAAGCATTTCTCTAAATTGGACTCAGACTGCTGTACGACTGAGGAGAAAATCTTGAAAATTTAACCCCTAATCTTCCTTGATACTAGAGTCAGTGTGAAAGTTGACTCTGGAGTTAATGTGAAAACTTTAACCCTGAAATCAAGCTCAGGGTAGGAGTCATTTGAAGTTATTCACAGTCTTCGTGCATAACTTTAATCTATTATATTTTAGTACGATACCTATTGTGTGCGTAATGATACCAAAAATTACTGTTCAAATCCAAGAGGTGATTTGAGGTGTAGGCTATATTCATTAGATTTTGTCGTACGTACTTGAAAAACAATAACAATTCAATGGTACTTAGTCGTCATTGCTCGTTGAAATAATTCAATTCATACTTGGTCATCGCTGGAGTAAAATTTTCTTCAAGTACAATTTGAACAATGGCCTTAAGTGTTCTAAAAAAATCCGTTTTCTTTCAAAAAACGCTCAAATTAGCTTAAAAATTCTTCGATTTTCCTTATAATGAAAGAACTTCTAACGAAGTGTTATAAACGGGTCTTAATCGAATTAAAAATTCCTCGAGTTTGTCGCGTTAAAAAATGAATGGAAGTTGATTTTCATTGAAAGCATCGCTTCGTAAGTCTTATAAAAAAGTCACCTATAGGTGTACTAAAGTCGACTGTCGTTAAATATTGAAAATCAAGGAAGCAGACAACACATGAAAGACGACTATAAAAAAGGAAATAATAGGTAACATTTCTTTTACATTATCGATGGTATCGGTTCGAGTCCTCCGTACTGAATTTCCTTTCAGGCGTTGTACTTAGGAGTTTGTTAGAATTACGGCGTATACTTCATTCCTTCGTGACTCGGGTGAGAACCTAAAAGGTGGATATTTTTTCGCCTTTTCAACTCCTCCGGTCGCGTGTATTGTTGAAGTGCATCATACTCGGCCTTTCATAATATTAAAAGTTTAGCGAATTGTATCCATTGTGAAGAGTTTTTAAGTTGTTTGTAAACTTTCTTATCTATTCTAAATTACTTGGTATATTGTTTCTTCAGTATTAACTTTTCGCGATGTATTGTCAATGCTGGAGTCCGGAAAAGGGAGAAAATGCAAATAACGCGTGTGATTTGACGCATACCTATTATCTTCGTAGAATCGAGATTAATTCAGTTCCAGGTTTGAGACGAATGCGATAAAAAGCGAAAATATTAAGCTGAAATGATTTGTTAATGTTAAAAAAAAGTCGAGTCCGAATTACATTATTCAACTCGAAGCGTAGCTTTAAAGAGATTTTCTCGCGATGGAGAAACATACCGAAGAAAATGAAATAATTGAAACGAAGTAAAATGTCAAAAAAAGCGTAAAATTAAATGTAAAACCGTACAAGGTTTTTCACCAAGGGTAATACATAACGGACACAGCGTAGGATTAAAAGATACCCACGGTGTCACATCGCCTTTTGTTTTTAACATTCGCTCGTTTTTCCATTAAATTGAAAATGTTCGCAGAAAAGTGAAAGAAAATAGTTTCGGGCGGTTTTACAACGAATAAATTTTTTACGTTATTTTTTTTCACGCCTTGGGGCGATACCGCATAAAAATTGAGATATCTTTATACTTCCGTCTCGAGTCATTTCTTCTCGTCTTCTCAGCCGCTTCCAAATGAATCATTTCGATGTTGCAGCTTTAGGTGAGAGATTGTAATAAACAAATTACCGCGATAAAATAAACAGTGTACAAAAAAGCAATAATAAATCTCGAGCTTTTAGTAGATGAAGTAATTGCCACTGTCCCCCGAGCTTTACAATTTTCACGAGTCGTTTCGTAACCGCACAATAAAAGTTTACCGCTTTTTTAAAAGTGTACACTATACTTTTCACGATCCTTTTTAAATTACTCGCTCACCCTTCGTGAAAAGTTAGCCATCTTGAATAATTTTGCCAATAATTCAAGTATGAGGATAATAAAGAGTGATACTTGAGCACTTACTTTGCATTCAAAATACTGGTATAGGTTTATATTATAAGTTTCATCAAACAGACACCATCGGAAAAGGCAATCGATTAGAATTAGTCACAAATATCTTTGATTCTCTGGGGTCAGTATAATTTATTTTTTTGGACCGTCAAAATTTTAATAATGATTGCAACTTTGTGAACAATTAAGTTGGCGATACTGTAAATAATAGCACCTGAGGGAAATTACAGAAGTTGGTGGTAAAATGTTCATAAATTTAATTTAATTCTGAAGCGATATGAAGCACGTAAAAAATATACTTATTCTAATCACTACGCTAAAAGTGGTAAATTTTCAAAATTTTTAAACAAAAAAAAATGCCGATGGTAGTGGGTAAAGAGGGAGAGGGGTTTCAGGCTTATGAAATTTACTTTAGCATTTTATAGTTAGGAGTCTCTTAGGGTTTACCTGAGGCAGTGTATTAACTCATCTTATCAGTTTCATCTAGCTGTTGGTTTAGCCATACACCCATCTTTTCTTTTATATAGTGCCTACATCTGCTTCCTTGGTTACAGTGCAGCACTTACTACATTTCCTCAGTTATGTTCACCCATTGTACAGATCTTTTCAAATCTGCTGTAAGCCATGTGGTGAAGTGTCCTGATTCAGACAGAGAGTAGATCACGTAGCGGTAGTTGTATATGAGCAAGGAAGACTAGCCTATCAGTACGATGGTATTCTTTCGGACTATAATTTTAGCTCTTCTATGTCCCTTTATCAGGAGAACTTGCATGCTGTTAAATATTCAGTGGCTCCTCGCGGGTATATAGATATACACATTAGGTTCGATAAAAAAAAAAACATATCTTGGATTTTGACCAAATTTGGTGAAATGGTTTACTTTGATTGGGAGACCTCCCAAAAAAATTTTGAGCCCTCTAGATGAAAGGGGAGGGGGGTAGGAGGTCCTCAAAGTACATCACTTTTTGAAAAAAAAAGAAAGCGCTGTTTTTTGTGTTTCTTAGCTAGACAAAATGGTGTGGGAAACCCTTTTTAGTACTTGAAAGGTGCAATTTGAGTTTCTGAATCTTCCTAAATCATCACCAATAGTTTTATAGCTGACTACTAGTACTTAAGATATCAACTACTAGTTCTACTAGTGGTGAATACCACAACTAATACTTTTGCAGCCAACTAATAGTACTCAAGATATCAACTACTGATTATGTTAGTAATAATTAGTGCAACTAGTAGTTTTTCAGTTGACTAATAGTACTCAAGATATCAATTACTAGTGTTCTACTGGTAGTCTACGTAGCACTTTGCTTCTCTTAGATGAAATGTGTTGCAATAATGTATATAAGGAATAGTTTAATTTGTCTGTAGAAGTGCTATTACGTGCTTCCACCAACAAATTCGAAGATTGTGTACACATATGGTATGAACCAATGGCCTAAATGCATCCTTGGGTGTTGTAAATTTTAGATGATGAGAAAATGAATGGTAATCAGGACTTCCAGTTTAATATAAGTATTGATTACTAGTAGTAATGATTACAGTTCTTCGTAGTAGCGTTTTTCAATATTAATCATTACAAGTTACTGGTAGTGGTCACTAGGGTGGAACTTCGGTTTTTTCGAAAATCGATGACGCGTAGGCAAAAAAAGTTGTCAAATGCTCCTAAAAGAATGCTCAAAAAACTTCAACCTTCTAGGTTAATATTTACCTTTCCCATATTGAGGTCAAAGGTTTGAAATTTTGATGTTTTATTCGTTATTTCGAAAAAATTATTTTTATGCCAAATAATTTTGGTTTCGAGATATTCTTTTTGTATTGCCATCGTAAAATCATAAAAAAATTATTTATACAATTTTTTCAATTTTTAGAGGTTCTAAAAATATTTTCATAGTTTGCCATATTCGTTGAATTTGGCCCTTTTTGGTCTTATACACATAATTATGATAAAATTACAAATAAATGGTACAACTATTGATTCAGTGAGTGGTATCGCTTAAACTAAATCGGAAGTCACATTTATTAAGCGTTCTTTTCCTCAGGGGTCCCCAAAACATATCGTATAACATGAAAATCATGTAGATGTGTTTCTTTCATCTTTGATCTACTTGTTAATTACTAAATTCTGTTTCAAAAATAAAATAGCAAGTTTTCAACGAACGTTCAAATGATGTGATATGACAATAACAAACTTACGCGCAAACAATTATTTATTCGTGTCTAATATAATCAGAGCACTATTTCAATAAAACTAGGGGCTTCGCCCCTGGTCGCGGCCCAACCCATTCCTCGTTACACGTTATAAATAAACATGTTACAATAATGCAGTGATTAGGTACCTATTTAATAACAAATAATATTGCAGTGATTAGGTACCTATTTAATAACAAATAATATAACATATTAATGAAAAAAAAGGGAAAACAGCGAAATACAAACAAATTAATGAAAAAAAGGTAAGTACAACAAATTATAAAAAAAATCATAACAAAAAATGGTTAAGTACAACAAATTAATGAAAAATAAGGAAAAACAGCTAAGTACATGTACACATTTAATAACAAATTGTAACAAATTAACTTAAATTCAGTTTCTAGGCGATCAAGTTTATCATCAATTTTTTGTTTTTTCTTCTTCAATTCGACTATTTCTGAGCGGATTTCATCTACAATTCGACTATCACCTTTCCTTGAATTTGATGAACCAGGACCATCGCACGGAAGTGTATTATACTGTGATAAATTATCAATCTCCAAATTTTGTGAACTGAAAAACAAAATAAAAAGTAAATATGTAAGTACACATGTGTAATAATTTATAGTTACCATTCATCACGAAAATCCAAATCATCTACAATTTCAATGCGAGTATATTTATCACAGTTGAGGGATAGTGATCCTTTGAAAGTATTCAACTTGAAGTTTTCAATCCTCACAACATCGTTTTCATTTTCAAATTGTTTATAATTCTTAACATCAACAATGTCAATTTTATCAGCTGGCTGCACATCAGCAGAACCATCTACGGTAGCTTCTTTAGAAGTTGGTAGTGAATCCAGTTTATTGTACCTGCAAATATTTGAGAAAATTATAAAACATGTAATGTATGAATTTTAATTAAATAAATAGAAATTTACCATTGTTTTAAATGTTTTCCTTCTGGGTCATCCACATTTACAGTGATAATACTCTTTTTTGAAACACTGCATTCGATAACTCTCCTGTATTTAGATAAGTTTACATTCTTGATATGCAAACAATCTCCTACTTTGGTATTGAAATGTTCTCCCCAGGAGTTGAGAGTGATTGAACCTAAACAAAATGAGATCATAAATTTCATTAAATTATAACAATTATTTTATCATCAAATAATGTCAGTTACATATCACTTACCTGTGGAATCAATTACTTTACACTTTCTTAGTGTGGAAGAACCATTGGCTGTATTGACTTGAAACGGAGATTCAACTTCAATCACCACCCCATAAAAAGTTACAGACCCTCTTTTTTTTTTGGAATTTCATTAATTTTCATGGCTTTACTCATTATGTAAATAAGATCACACACAAAAATGAAAATAAATAAGTGTTCACAAAAATAAATAAGAAGATCGCGAAAATAAAGAAGATCGCGAAAATAAAGAAGATCACAAAAATAAATAAGATAAGATCACCGAAATACGTAGTCATAAAAAAAATCACCAGATTAGGTCACTACATATGAACTACCTACACAAAATCAGAATCTAGAATGAGGGTTTTTGCTCAACACACCCCACCAAGTAAACTACAAAAAAGGGAATGGGAGGGATAGACAATAGGTCGTATAAATGTAGAAATCTATTTAACTATCAATATCACACTGGCAGTATTGAATTGAATACCACTGAAAAAGAAAAGTAAACAATAGACTATATAAGTGGTTAAGTCTACCCACCTGCCTATGTTACACAATAGAAAAACAAACCTGCAGTATTGAATTGAAGACCATCAAGTAGACAATAGGCTGTATAACTATAGAAATATACCCACCTGCCTATGTTACATAATTGAATACCACTGAAAAAGAAAAGTAAACAATAGATAGAGGGCCAGAGGGCTCTGATAGCATCTAGCTTGAACTAATGTGATAGAGGGCGTTGCAACTCTGAGGGCTGAATTTTAGCGTCTTAATTTTGATTTTAATATTATAAAGAGAAAATCCTTGAGACTCATTTAGTCCTTTAGCATATTTTCTTGGTTTAAGAGGGTTGTTCGTAAAAGTATTTTTTATTCTTAACAAAATGTTGGCACTAAATTTATTTTTTGCATTTTTTTTCATTATTACTTGGTGTTATCTCTTTGTTTTGAACTTTGAATTGCTTTGTAGTCTAATGCCTCGCTTCGAAACAAAAAAAGAATCAAAGTTTTAATTTAAATGGCAATAACTCATTGTACCAGACACGAATAAATAATTGTTTGCGCGTAAGTTTGTTATTGTCATATGACATCATTTGTATTCATTAACAAATAGATTAAAGATGAAAGAAACACACCTACATGATTTTTATGCTATACGATATGTTTTGGACACCCCTGCAGAAGAGAACACTTAATAAATGTGACCTCAGATTTAGTTTAGGCGATACCACTCACTGAATCAGTAGTTGTACCATTTATTTGTAATTTTATCATAATTATGTGTATAAGACCAAAAAGGGCTAAATTCAACGAATATAGCAAACTATGAAAATATTTTTAGAACCCCTAAAAATTGAAAAAAATTGTATAAATAATTTTTTTATGATTTTACGATGGCAATGCAAAAAGAATATCTCGAAACCAAAATTATTTGGCATAAAAATAATTTTTTCGAAATAAGGAATAAAACATCAAAATTTCAAAACTTTGACCCCAATATGGGAAAGGTAAATATTAACCTAGAAGGTTGAAATTTTTTGAGCATTCTTTTAGGACCATTTGAAAGCTTTTTTTGCCTAAGCTTCATCGATTTTCGAAAAAAACCAAAATTTGTTCCACCCTAGTGGTCACTGGTCACTTATAATAAGCATTTGCAGTGACCATTAATAGTGATTTGTTCGGATTAATATTGAAAAATACTATTACTAAGTACCGGTAGTGATCATTATTAGTTATTAGTAATATTTTTTTGCAAGGGCGGCACTATAAGGATGAAAAATGCAAAAAACTCACTAACGTACAACAACTGGTCATTTAACCCAATGGGTTCTCTTCAAAGTCGTTTTGTTGTCGAATGGTAAATCATAGAGAAAAAGCGTTAGATATAATTTGTAGGTAATTTTATGTAGATTAATTTATTACACATTTAATTTACTCATATCGGTCATTGTAAGTGAAAAAATTCAGAAAACTGGTTTTTGAGGGGTTCAAAGGTGCGTAGGGGGTCACGCGTCACCGCTACCTGAGAGCAGTTTGAATATGTTGTTTGTGGTGTTTCTCCTAACAACTATACCGAAAATCAGCGTAATAAGAATTATTTCCCGCCAAATGTCTAGAATGCCTGGAGTTAAAGTTCATATCGTTATCTTCATAAAATGTAGAACTACTCAAATATATGACTACTGCCATATTTTCATTACTTGCAGCAGAAGAAGGGAGATAGTTAGATGTTCCGATATGTGGAGTAGGCACTCTCTACGTTCCCGTTTTTTAAATATTTCCGAAAGAAGTCTGGTTCTGTACAAATCGTCCAATTTGTGTGGTGTTGCAACACCGCTGCATTCCCCATTAAGTTACCGAGTTCGATCTTGTTATTACATAACGCCCACGTGTTTCCTTCGTTATAAATAAAATGCGCGGATATCGGTTTTGCGTGATTTTGGCGATTTGTAGTGAAGGGAAACACTAGTGGCGTTTTGATTGATGATATTAATTCGAACCATTGGTGATAGATTACAATTCAAAAACTTATGTACGAGTTTGTGAAAATGAACAAGTCAGGCCAGTCGGGCGTGCGAATTTACATAGAGGCGCCTTCGAAGACGCGGTCAAAACTTTTCAAAACAAAAAACGCGGACACCTACGCCAACTTACTATTGTCCGTTTAACGATGGCTAGCAACGTCGGAACGACGGAGCACGCCAGCTGAACGACGTTGTATACGTTCTGAGAAATGATGTCGTTTTGTAAATAAAACTTTATAGCCGCGAGTTATTTTTGTTGGAGATGAGAGCGGTAATCTTTTTTATATTTTTCACGCAATTCTTCGTCTATTGTTTTATATGGCCTTTAGTTGGCGTCGGATTCTCGCGTCATTTTTAATCTGAAAAACGTGCACGTCATATTGCCACAGGGCGCTAGATCACGCGGCGTATCGCCGTATTATAAAATGTCTCTGAAACATCCCTTAGCATTGTACGTAAACAGCACCTTGACCCGAAAAACGAGGCCAATTTGAGAGATCGTTATAACCAGTGAATACTAGAAGCATCAGAAATACACGTGCCGGATTAAAAATTATCATCACCGTAACAGCTTCAGAAACTGCACCACTATATTGCAAAACGTCCGAAGGGAATTTAATCAAAGAGAAACGCGTTCGCCCGATAAAATAACGATACTCGCGATTATAAATCCTTCTCTTCACTTCTACCCGCTTCTTCTTCGCCAGCACGCGTCCATCACGTGAATTTAATTAAACCGTCTTCAAAAGCAATTGTTTGTGGACTACGTTTCCTCAACACCGTGTACCCGGTGAGGTCTTCGATTACCCGTTACCATAATTCGCGCCTAATAGGTAGCTAACGGTGTCGATACGTCGTATATGAATGAATCTCACGCACAGATATCAGAGCGGAAAAATATCAACTAGTGAGGTAACACGCCGGCTCGTTCGCGTTTCAGCTATAATATCGTGCCGTTCGCGTAAACGAGATATTTCTCTTTTCATTATAATCACCCCGCAGGGCCCTAATTTAACTTTTAGCCGTACAACAACAAGCAAACGAAACGTTCTCACTTTAATTCCTTTCGTAATTAATTCCGACATCTTTGAATAATGCGGCGTTTTTTTGTTGTGCACTCGAATTGCGCTATCTCTCTATTTACGTATTTTGTATAATCCGACTGACTTTAATTTCATTTAAACCGCGTACTTTGCCGGTTGTACTGTC